>VYZM01018130.1:50283-66301 GCA_013398915.1 Dromas ardeola
CCCCGGCCCGGGGTCCCGGCCCCGGTCGGCTGCGGGGCGGCGGCTCGGCTCCGCCGTGCCTGGTGCCGCTCGGTCAGGCCGGGGCCGCGGGACGTGGCACGGTCCCGCTTGGGGCATCCCGGTTCGTGCGCCGGGGGCGCGTCCCTCTCTCCCTGCGGCACGGAGGGAAGAGTCCCCAGGGTGGAGGCGCGGAACGGCACGGGATAAAGCAGCGGCCTGGGGAGCATCCTGATCGGGGCACGAACGCGCAAATGGTATTTGTTCACTCATGTAAGAGAAAAATCAAGTGACTAATTCTAGATAGAATACTTCGGGCTTGTTCTTACGTGAATTCCATAAGCGTAACCAACAGCATCAGGAAGTGAATTTGCTCGTGCCCAATTCCATTTAAAGTTGCTGAAGACAGAGGAGTGTTGTACACAAATACTGATTTCTCTAGGAATTACCTGAATACACTTTACATGAGAGTGAGCTCATTTTTTGTTTAGGTATCTGCTGAGTAAGAAGCATCAGCTGTGACAGTTCCATGAGGACCAAACAGATGGCAGCTAGACAAAGTTAATTTTTCGGTAAGAGTACCCAAGTTCATTCAGGGAGAGGAGGAATCCTCACAGGAAGATGATGGAAACTTAATCTTGAATACTTTTTCATAGTATAAAATTTCTTTCATACTTAGACAAGAACATTATCTGCACTTACTTCAAATTTACCTTTGGACTTGGCTTTTTGGACATAGAGTTGCTGCTACTATAAAGTGAGTCTTCTGAATATTCTAATCAGCCTGTACATTGTGTATTGTAACTTTGAAATCACCATTCTGCAAAAACCAGTTATAACAAAACCTGTTTGATAAATTCGGACTAACATGGGAACTAATTACCTAAGCACCAAAAAAATGGACTCAATTCCACAAATTCATCAACTTACTGTGTTACAAAAATCAGCTTAGTGTTTTCTTAGGCGAGGCTGGCATGTTGTCAGTATTTCAAAAAGACACATTACTAGATAGGCTTTTTCTTCATATATTTAATAAAGTTATATATCAACAGCTTTTGGATTTGTACTTTTGTTTGAGCACTTATCGTTTTGGCAAAAGTGAAATATTAAATACTAGCACTAGACATGCATTCCTTTCATTCAAGCTTAAGAAAACATTTACAAAGTTGACAGATAACATTTATTAAAACGTTATACAAAAAAGGGGCATGGGACTCTTCTATAAGAAGAAAATATTGAACAGTAACATTAAGTTAAAACCATGCTGTACAATTAGGACAGCAATATTTATAGACAAAACTATCCAACCTCTGCAATACAAGCATAACATCTCACAAAATATCAAGATATGCAAATTTACTATTATAAATGACTTGTTTAGAATAAAAACTTATAGCTCATTAAGGAAGATTCACTTGACTTGCATAAACAGTTACATTTCTGGAAGAAATATGGAATCCCATGATTAATAAAAAAAAGGAGCAGCAATCGACAGACACAGGCTTCACGCAAAAATCAGAACTTACAACTGTATCACAATAAAAATATACCATTTCGTTCTCCAGCATCTTCCCCTAGGGCACTGACAGTTCACAGCTTATCGCTCAAGAAGCCTAGCTATACAATGAAGCATTTAAATGACAAAAACCCCCAACTTTCCTTTGTTGTTTTGAGAAAGGTTCCAATTCCGTTAAAGCAAAATACTCAATATACTGCTGTAGGCTCTCATAATTCAGAGACAGGTCACCAATCTGGCACCAACGCAACAATTGAGATTACAAGATCTGACGTGCCTCCATTCTTTCAGGCTCAACGCTAGAGGGACATCAAGTATTCGTCTTATAATGAGAAATCCACTGCATCAGCCTTTGATCATCTGCCTTGCTTTTGGTATGGGACAAAGTTTCTCAACCCCAGAAACGTCTTGGATGAAAAAAAGCTAAGACTAAAAATTGTACTGACAGTACCTTCTACCTGCAGTCTACGTGCTCACCCATAAAGCAAACAAGGTAATGTTTAAAAACAAAACAAAACCCCCAACAGCGATGTGTGAAATAGGAACCTCCTTCCTCCAAAGGGTCAGACATACACCTAAACAGAGATCTTAACCCTGCTAATAGCTGAATTTTTCAGAATGGCAGTTACAGAGATTCCACGGTAATTAACATCTTAGTTACAAAATGGAATGAAAAGGAACTTAGCTGTAGTATCATTAAGTGTTCTTACCACTGACAGGACAATGAATGGCTTCACAGTAGCAGGAAATCCTGAAAGCCTCCTGTCTGTACAATGATTCTGGTTTTCAGAAGACATTCACTTTACTACAGCCAGCAGTGAGCAATATAAAAACTCACAAATGTTTCTAAACCATATCATTAAAGATGATGAAGCTTAAGGGAAGATTAATGAAATTTATCATATACATATGCATTCATATTTTTTTATATATATATATATATATATATATATGTATCCCTTCCCTCCTCCCCACAAACAAGAGGTAATTTCCTGTATCTTGAACAAGACCACTCCATTAGCAAAGATTATTAAGAGCTTGACAAAAGCTGCATCTGCAGATCTTGGTTTACTATTGTCGTGGCTCGGCTGGACTGGCCACTGAAACCAAGGACAGACGCTCTCCCCACCTCTCTCTCCAAGGCCATAACTGCAGGGTTTCGGTAACAGGGAGCTGCAAAGGTGACATGTGGCAGGAGGTTGCCAACTGCCCTGTGCTAGTCAAAATAGGTTCTAGCCTGCACTGAAACTGATGTAAACAATCCATTTCACACCAAAACTTCAACCAGAGGTACACACAGTGCGCTGCTGGCAAGAGGTGCAGGGAGAGACATAAGAAGAAGATGCTCCTGGGGAAGAAACACATGCGGAGAAACCGAAGAGCTGCCCTTGGGAAAACACATGGAGAAGACACCGAGGACACGTACAGAGACACATTCACAGAAGGACGCGCTCCATGCCTGAGGAGGTTCACTTCTGAGGGCACTGTGGCCTAAAGGTAAGCCATGCCAGAGCAGGTACACCTCTGAAGGAACTGAGGCCCATAGGAGACCCAAGCTGGAACAGGTACATCCCTGAAGGGACTATGGCCCGGTGTCACCATGAGCACCGACACTGACCAGAGCAGCAGAGGACAACCACTAAGAAGTGAAGAGCGTCAGACAAGCCAGTACACATGAGCCCAGCCTCCTGTGTGATCCGTCACCTCGCTACAAGAACGGGCACAGCCTGAGCATGATGCTCCATGTACACAGGGGACGCAGGCTGGGGAGGCAGGGAGGAGATGTCCTGGTGTGAGGGTGTTAGACTTAAGTTGAGCCTGAGGAAGGGGGAGAAAAGGTGTTTCAATTTTTTGTTCTCTTTTTCCCCTGATACCTGAATCAGTGATTAGAATTTTGTCAAATGGAAATAAATTAAATTCAGGAAAAACACCACAGGACAACTGTTTTGCCTTCGACAAGCAAAAGTAAGGATTTTAGACATGTTTCTCAAGCTTCCCTTAAATCATCCTCTCCTCCTAACAGCTGTATCAGTATTCCCCTGCAATCAATTGGTTTTATGTAAATTAACATCAGAAAGCCTCGTGCTACAAAATCAGCAGAGCAACATTTGTTGGACTTTCAAGACAATGTCACAATATGGGGTAAAACAGTAATAGGCAAATATTAAAAGGTTACTATTCATGCTAAGTCATTAAAAAAGGACATGGTTCTATAATATGATCTACTGGACCTGTTATAAAACCTTTAAAGTGTCTCTCGCAGTACATTTTATTTTAAAGCTTTATTTCAAAGTACTCAAACTGCAAATAGGAGTAATGTTTAACTTTGAAGTGTCCCATAGAAAAGTCATCCCAAGCTGGTAAAAGAAACAGTTTTGCTGGCAGCTCTGTAGGATGGTCTGGGTTTAACAGAAATAATTTTTTGCTTTTTTCAGCCTGGTGTTTCTGACCAGCCTTTTTTTATGGTTAAATGGGAAGAGGTACCCTTAACCTTTTCATGCAACACTGAAGTGACAATTTGAAAGGGGTTGAGAACTAATATAATATACAAGATAATTCTTGAAATGAGTATGAGAATACCCTCCCTCAAATGTGATGATGGTACTTGCAGAAATGACACCCTGTATGTAGTAAGGCCTTGGAGAATGGAAAAATAGGGCCACTGAGTGCAAGAACCCTTTCCTCTACACTCATGTAAACAGGCAAGCATTATAATTATTTTTTTAATATTAAAAAAGACAGTGTTAGCAGTGCGGAAACAAACCATAAAGGGAATAGAATTTCTAAGTTTAAAAAACATACTTATAAAGTTTTATGGTTTGTTTTGTTTTTTTTTTTTTTTTTTTTAAATACAAAGTGCTTCTATACATTAAGCAGGTTACAGTGTTAGTGAGCAAATCCCTGTTTAGTTACCTTGATTACAAGGGTTATATATGGCCACCATGGTATATTGTAGAGTTCAATTAAGTGCTAAGAATAGGAACTCTGTGATGCTGACCATTTGTGCCCATTGCCAGCAATGGGTTCATCATATTTGGGAATATCTGTTTTAACAAAATTCCATATGAAAAAATATTTGAAGCATCAGAAGATTAAGAATTAAGAGCCTTTTAAAAAAATCAAAGTTTGTAAGTAGAATGCCAGAAAAGAAGTTACAGTAATTACAGCCCACTGAGTAGTAAACCCCCAGCTTGTACCAGACATTCATGTTCAGGATACAGTTCAGTTGTATCTTAAGACAAATTGTAACTGGGAGTTCAAAAAAGCTTCTAAGTAGTAATTATCTTTGTGTGTGTTTACTTCACCATACAGGGTCATCTGTTTAAGTACGTTATCCTGCATATTGCAGTTATCTAATACATAAACTGGGGCCAGACAGGCTTATGCCTTTGATGCTGGTTAACTTTTTTTCCCCGTTACCAGCACTGTACTTGGACACCACCTCTTTCTATCATAGTCTACGTATGCTCTAAAGGCTCTTTCCTTTTTATAATACATTTCAGTAAACCAAAAAAGAAGGGTTAATTGCTTTTGCATAGGACTGCATTAAGCTTTCAACCCCAAAATCCTGTTGCCACCTTTACAATTGATGCATTCACTCTACCTGCAGAGCTGGCAGCATCTCTCAGAACTACAAACACTCCTCCATCTGTCTCCAAGGATGAGAGCCCAGGATATAGATCCTCATCTTCACAAGGCAGAAGTGCCATTTTCCCAGCAAAAATCCAGACTTCGGCCATAAGCATAGCACCATGTTCTGCAGTACCATTAATAGATCCAAATACCATACTTTCTGCTTTTTTACACAAGCAACTTGATTTGAAGAGGTAATCAACTCTGGCTGCTCGTGATCACGTGTAACCAGTCACAGTAGTTCAGTACCAAGAATATGTATTATCGTTTTCACTATTCAAAGAATCAAGAACTAAAAGAATAAATACCTATCAATGACTAAATCATTTTCCTAGAGCAGGTTTTAATACTAGATAGAAGTTCTCAAAGAAGTTTTTGTACCAATAAAAAGTAAACTCGTGAATCCACAGAGTTTGGTACTTGCTACTGTAGTAAGCCACAAAAATCTGACCAGAAAACTACAGTTTATATGTTTGATTATTTTGGATAAGTTCCAAATGTTACATCTTACTTTGTTTTCTTTTTGGCAAGACATACTTATTGCACACACTTCTAGAAGCTCTCACGATGTTAACAATCAAAACCAAGTCAAGCCAAGAGTCATACAGCATTAGACCCTAGGGGAGCAAAGACAAATTATACTTAAAACAGATTGAAATTTATATAGTGCTCAACTATATTTAAGTGCTTTACAGACTCTAAATAGAAATCAGCACAAAATTAGACAACATTTGTTTTACTGAAGATGGATAAAAAAATGGAAGACAGATACAGGAAAGCCAAACCATCTTTAACACAGCCTTTCATTAAGCAATACAGAAAAGGCTATTTAATGACATAGACTATCTAATGACACGTTAAGTGTGTTGGCAGCCTCCAGTTTGAGGTGGAATCTTAATTTTTTTTTTTTTTTTTTCATTAAAATGTCTATCACATAACCCAGATTGACCATCCTAGTTCTCTTTCTCATTAAGTACGGCTACTTGAATTCCTGCTTCATGTAAGTATTTGCAGGATTTGGGTGAATTTAGAGCTGGGTTTTGCTGTGAATTTAGAAGACTTCGAAATAACAACAGGGCTTCTAAATACTGCTGTGATTACAATCAATGTCACAAAGACCTCACAGACCTCATTTTGCAAGCACCTTTCAGATTAACCATTTGCACTTCACACATCAAACACCTGGAGTAATACTGTGGAAAATAAAAGTTTGGTCTGCTTATACCAGCATAATCATTAAAACTTGTTTTTTTTGAGAATTTACAATAGCAAGTACCAGACATTATTTGCATAATTAGTTTATTTTGCTTACTCTACTAAACAAATGTAAGCACTAATGTCTTAGTTCATCTCAGTAGTACTCTGCTCAGCTTTAGAAGCTTGATATGACTTGGTACAAGAGGTCACATGCCGATGAAAACTGTCCCGCCACATAAATCTTTTCCCACAGATGTTACACTCATATGGTTTTATGCCTGTATGAATTTTCATATGGCCTACAAGATGGTGTTTCATTTTGAATTTCTTACCACAGACACCACAGCCATAAGGTCGAAGACCAAGGTGCATACTCATATGCCGATCTCTCTGACTTTTGTGTGTAAAGCTTTTACCACACTGACAAGGATACAGCTTATCAGCATGCGAGAATCCAGTGAGGGACGTTTCTTCTTTAATTCCCGTAGCCATTTCAATGCCTTCACCATAGCCTGCTGCTATCATAAGATCCTGTCTGTGAGCACTTAAATTTCCATCTGCCCTTTCCCCAGAAAATTCTTCCATAGATGAGCCATAGAAGTCAACTTGTTCATCATAATTACTTTCATCTGCCTGTTCATCAAATTCTGCTTCCATCTTTTTGTCACCTATATGAAAGTCTTCAACACCTGAAGACTGGATTGAATGATCTGCCTGAATGGCATTCATGGATTCAGAAACTTGGTGTTCATCATAGGGATTATCAACACCTTCACAGTCTTGTTCAAATCTTTCTGGTTTCACATGGATCCACCGCTTGTGAGACATGATGCTGGGTTTGCTGTACATAGGTCTAGTATACTGATACTCTGCACTATCACTAGTTCCTTCTTCACCATCCTGACTTGTCATTCCAGTGCTAAGTCTATCATGTTCTGTTGAAGAATTACTGGGAAGGTACTCATGTTCTGTCAGTTGACATGACAGTTCATCTTTAGAGCTCTCTTCTTCATTTTCGCCATCCCTTAGCTCCTGCACTTTGTGGAATTCCGTCTGTCCTCCAGACCCAAGTTCAAAGGTTTCAACAAGGCCATTGTAACTACTGCTGCTCGGGGACTGATGATCACTGCCATGGTTCATCTTCTGACACAGAACTGTTGGGTTCCCCTCTAGCACTTCAGTGCATTTATCCACTACATGCCACATCTGAAGGAAACTTGCTGCTGTCAAATAACTAACAATTTCTGGAGCAGGCATTACCAGACGACCTGTGTAGGTAGACAGAAGAATGTTTTCAAATACTCTGGGATTCATCACATCAGGCAGGACTATTCGCCTGCTGTTTTTCAGGAGAACCTGATCACAGAAGTAAGGTGAACTAGCTGCAAGAACTGCTTTATGGGCTCTGAAGAGATGGCCCTGAACTACAATGGACACATCACATAATTGTCCTTGCTGGCGTTGCTGGTTCAACTTCTGCAAAATGGTGCTAGAAAAATCTGGAAATTCCACTCGAAAAGAGCTTGACCCAGACTCCATTTCATTACAAATTTAGTGTTGTGCTGCAAGGGAAACAAAAAAAATAATCAGAAATCCTGTTTAGTAAAGTACTGATCTTTTCATTTCCTTCTACACTTTTTCTCTAAGAAATAACACTTAAGCAGACTCATATGGAACTCAACATTTTCTGGAACCTATGTCACTGCTGTACTTCTCTTTCTCCTACCCCACCTCATTTCTCTCTTTTCTGAAAGTTGTACTGAGGCTACAAATTGCTACGCCAGCACATTTGCTTGTGTTTCTTCTATCCAAGAGGACTCATCAACTATAGCAGGAGCTACAAACAACACGTTACCCAGTTGAGATACATTAAGCATTTCAAGCATGAGTCTAGCACAACAAAACCAGTTATTTGATGAAATTATAGCAGCAGAGTTCTTACTCCAGGATGTCCCAGAGTTTATAGCACCATATGAAAGATTCTGCATTTCAACTGCCAACAAAATCATCTCATCGATCCCCCAATAAAGTCTGACTGTACTCTTACAAAATATTCCACCTTAAATGAAGTTTTCAAAAGCCAACATATTGATTCATAAAATGACAAAGGCAGCACAGATAGAACCCTAGTGAGAATGAGGATTATGATTCTTCTAGTGGTATTTCCCTGTTGTTTTATTAACTGAAAGGTGGAACAGCAATATCTTCTACAGTTGCAGGTCTATAATCCAATCTTCTAATTCTGAGCTTTTTCAGATGTTATTATAACATTCCTTACTTTAAGAAAAACCTTACAAAATTTAAAATGTTAATCATGAAAGTGATAGCTCTGCTGTACAGAATTTTTTCTGCATGTACCTTGTATATTTATAACAACGTAACAATTATATGCTAGAAGCTCGGTTAAGAGCTCACAGATTTTAACGTTTGTATTCCCACATGATTCAGAAGTCTTTTTACAAAGTTAAGTCTTTTAAGCAGTAATACTTCATTCTTTAAATTTTTACTTTAAAATTTAAATTGAAGTTGAGATAAATTTGCATGTTACTGTGATTAGAAATAATAACAGAAAATTAAATGCAACTACAAAAGACCAACACTAACTGCCTGAATAAGTTAAACTTGGGCAATTTTTCAGTTTGATAATGTGTAAATTGAATACAAAGGAATTCCAGAAGAGCCATGGAGTAACGAGTTCTGTTTCTCATAAATGGGAAAGTACGCCAAAGCTTTAACAGATGGGACTGCACACTTGAGACAGAATAGCTAATAAATTAGCAGACAGTTTATGCATACAAAATTTAAAGCACTTTGTTAATACAGTGCAAAAATAGAATGTACATTACAAACAGTTGGAGTACTCTGAAATAAAAGTACTTCTATGGAAATGTGGAATTGAGAAAATATGATTACGAATCCCTGCTACAGAGCGCCCATAGAGTAACGACAGTACTCCCTGTACAGTTACGTAATCACCAACAAAAATCCATTCCTTTGGTGCGCTGTGCTAAAATGCTGGCACATTGGCACAAATGTATGACTGCTAAGTACAGGGAAAGCAGCAGTGTTTGCTTAAAAAATATAGACTACACAGGAGTGATTATGTAAATCACTCAAAGTTTAATCAACAGCTCATGATTACATAATCCCTTCCTTACCATTTTGATCTGTTTTCCAACTCATATTCTTGACAACTCTCCCCCACTCCCCCAAGAACTCAGTGTTCCATCTGCAAAGCTTCAGAGCTAGAAAAGGATGACAAGCACATGGAGCACAGTGAACACAGATCATTCACTGTTATCTTCCATCACGGTGGCTAGGGCTTCCATAGAGCATGGGGGTCAGAAAACCATTAAGACTTTCCAATAAATACAGGCACAAACTCCTTGTAAACACTGAAACCGGCATCTTCTGCAGAACTGTGAAAATTATGCTTTTAAATTTCCTTTTAATTTTTCACTAGAAGCATGGTATAAATCCAACTTTTATAAAGGTCTCTGAAGAAAACCAACTGGGAAGAATAACCTGTTATTTATGAAACCCATTTGTAACCATAAGTAATCACAGCAACATAGTCAAAAGGAAAAAGGTACCTTTTTTGACCAGTTTCCTTCTTTCTTCAAATTCTATGCTGATTCCAATGCTGGGTAGTGGGAGGAGCTGAAAGGACTGAATAAAGCTCCCACTGGTGGACAGTGAAATGACTAAAAATTTTGTAGTTGAGCACCGTACCTTGTTGTATACAGTCACACTCACTTATACATTTTCTTAAACCATTACTGTTTTACTGGTTGAAACAACTGTTTAACTTAAGAGATATTTACCAACTACCTTGGCACCCTCAGATTTTAGATGAGGATTAGTCATAACTTTTTTTTTTTTTTNTTTGATGGAGAGTAGTCATAAATTTTTTTTTTTTTTTTTTTTAAAAACCCACTTGGTGGCAGAAGGCAATTTTCCTACAAATACTGCTTCACGTAAGTTACGGGTGACCAGTTACATCCTGAAGGCAGTAACCAAGATGCATCAACTGAGGAAGCAGCCTAAAACTTGCAAATCTCGCATGCCACTACTTTCAAGTGCTTTGAATAACAGTGTTATGAAAGAGGAAAGCCCTTTGCATCACACATTTATATTACTCCCCAGAGAGTCCTCAGCTTCGGCCCTCACAGCTTGCTTTAACTATTTGACAAGCTAAAAATCATTATGCATATCCTTGAACAATTTTCTTTAGATGTATTCCCAAAAGTATATCGTAATTTTCACATGAAGGTGCAAACCAGAAAACAGCACCATTTCCCCACCTTCCAAGTTAAATAAAAAGTCTAGGAACAGTAATCAGCTCACTTGAAGTGAATTACCACAAACTGTCATATCTCAAGCGTAACTATGGAATTTGGATTGAATACTACTACATTTATAACCTAGCTGTCATATAACCACTTTTAGCTAGTCCAAGAACATTCAGTATGATTGGCAATATAAACGGTTCAGTATTCTGAACGGTTCTTGATTCAGTAAATACAATGGAATATTAGAAACAGCAGATTTTTAAATTACTTCCTTGGAAAAGGAATCTCTGAAAAGCTTGCAGTTCAGCTGATCTTCTTCAAGTTGTCACCGCCGTAACAGCAGAAGATCACCTTTAAATGTACGGTCTTCAGCACCCCTCAGTTTCTTTCCTCAAAGCATCAGTCCTGCTATGTACCCATACAACCAGTCCACTTCAGGAGACCAAATCAGCTACCCATGTTTTTCCAGAGAATACTACGCCTGACAGTTAAATTGTTAATTTTTCTTTCTGCTTTGCTTAAAACAACTTCACAATGTTATTTAAGTATTTCAAACAGTTACCTTATACTTACCCACAAAAAAAGGTAAGACTTCAGGATATGTTCAACTCAAACTTAAAGAGACATGTCTGTAGACCTTATATAATTACTCCTAGTCTAACCTGCCATCTTTCAGCGAGGGCTCAGCATGCCACCACAGAAACAATTCCAGGTAGGAGCAGATTTTTCTATATTTTAAATTCTCATGAAAGCCAAAGCCATCAAAATGTAAGTAAAATATTTTCTATTAGTCAAACCATACATGTCAAGAAAACTTTGTTTTTCCAAAGAGGTTTCACTTCCTCCTTTTACAGTCCATTCTGCTTCTGCATTTTCTTTATCCCAGCTCATAATAAACAAAGTCTTTCTCTTTTAGTTAAGAAAAAAAATTAATCTCCATGCTGCAATATTGAGCAAAACACACAAGGCACATATTACTCGCTTAAAAACAAAATTACTTTAAAAAGTGCTAACAGGTAGTAACTTCAGTTCTCCGTACATAGAGCTTCCGAAGAAATTAATCTCTTATATCTGCCAGGGAGGAACGCCACAGCACCGGCTGCCGCAGGCGCACCGTCGAGGCCCGCTGCAGGCATCGGCCGCAGCCCGGCCAGGCCCCGGTGCCGGCGTCCCCTACCCCCGGTGCCAGCCCCGCCGACCGGCTCTGCCTGGCACAGGGCCCGGAGCGGACCGCGTCCAGAACGCGACTCCCGCGGCCCCTCGGGGACAGCCGGGAGGCGGCGGGGAGCGGCAAGGCCTCACTCGCCGCCCCGCCTTAGAACGGGCTCGCACGGAACAGAGGCCCGGCGGGCAGCGCGGACTCCAGCGGGGCCGTGCCTCACCTGCGAGCCTCGGAGTCTCTTCGCATACCGGGATGCGGCCCCGGCCTCAGCGCTCGGTGCGACCAGCACCGCCTCCGCGCCCCAGCCCGGCCGACACCGGAAGCGGCCCCCTCACTTCCTGTGGAGAACTTCCGCATCCCGGTCACGTGACGGCGCGGGGCGGACACCTCGCGCGGCCTCGGAGGGCGCGGGGAGGAGGGCGGAGACCGGTGCGGGGTTTCCCTGCCCTCCGCCCCGCCCCCTCCGGGGCCGCTCCGCCGGGTCCTTGTGCCTGCCGCCCGCTGCCCGTTTGCATAGCCAGAAACCGCCCCAAAAAGGGAGGAAAAACGCCAGCCCTTGGGAATGCCAGCGCTGCTTGCGTATTCCTGGAGGAGAAATAAAGGATCACTTACACGTATTGACTGTGGCGTCACGTCTGCCAGCGGTTCTCGTGCAGACAGGGGTTTTTGAGCAGCCAGTGGATTCACGCCCAGAAAAAAGGCCAAATGGGATTGTGGCCAAAGAGTAAATTAGTTTTGCAAAACTAAAGCTAAACTAGCATTCGGTGGTAGCAACTACAGAGAGCATTATCATTTAATCAAAATGGCTCAATTGTTGAAAAATGTTGCTACAAGGCTGATACTAATAAATGCACTATAATTTCTTACGAACAGTATGGGAAGCATCAACTCTTTAACGAGCACCAGATCTCTAAAACAAGTTGGTTGTGTTGGGTAAGAAGAGAGGCACACTCCAACAAGCCATGGAAAGCCGGTTACTTTACACATCCCACGCAGCAAATGCCACCTAATGCCTTGGAAAGGAACAGAGGAGGTACAATTCAGAACAGAACAAGAAACTTCCCCAGTCCAGCTTCCGTTTTTTTTTTTTTCCTTGGCAAGTTAATGTGCTTTATGGGAAAGGGTAAAAAATTATAACATGCAATTTTGTAGGAATTTATCCACAAGAAAATTTTATGTTTAAGTCTATCAGACCTGATAGATTCATCCACGGGTCCTGAGGGAATGGGAGGATGAAGTTGCTGAGCCACTGTCCATCATATTTGAGAAGTCGTGACAGTCCAGTGGAGTTCCCGACAACTGGAAAAGGGGAAATACAACCAGCATTTTTAAAAAGGAAAAAAAAAGGAAGACCTGGGGAACTACAGGCTGTTCAGTCTCACCTCTGTGCCTGGCAAGATCATGGAGCAGATCTTTCATGTCCACAAGTCTGTTTCTTTGGATTAATGTGGCATTTGCCTTTCTGATTTCCTGATGATTTAGAAGCAAGAATCATTCAGCAAGAGTTCAGTGTGTAGAAATGCAGCACAAGAGGATGTATAGCAAGCTCATCTCTAATAAAATCACTGTTAATTAGTTGTTCTGTGTAAAAGAGAGCGGTGTTACTGTATATACACTGCAGGTGCCATTTACTGATCAGCAGAGGAGAAATATCTTTTTTGGCCTGTCCTGGTAAAGTACATCCTTTTCAAGGTTTTCATTCCTTTCTATACTATTTCAGTGTGAGGTTTAAATTGATATTATTTGTAGAATCCTTTTAAAGTTGAAGGAAGCAGATGGTTCAGGAGCTGCTCCCGTGCATTGTTTTGAGGCTGGCCGTGAGCACGAAGCCTCGAGCGGAGCCAAACCTCAGCGACGCAGGCAGACGGCGTGAGGGTGGTCTCAGAGGGCTGGGGGCAGCTGCTCCGCTCCCTCCGAGTCCCCTCCAGTGCAGAACTACCAGCGCCCAGCATTATTCTGCAGGGTCGGGGTTCTGCCCAGCAGGTAGATAAGGAAGAGAAAGGGAGAAAGGCAAGACAGGAGGCACACAGGACTCAAGCCGAAAGGAGAGGAGCGCTGGCATGTTTTGTGTGTGACGGCTGCCCAGATGCCCACGTCGTGCTGGCAGCGTCATGGACAAGTGTGAGGCGCAGGGACGACAGGGTGCATTGCTTGCCCAGGAACTGCGTTCCCGGGTTCTCAGAACACGCTTATTGGTGACATCCGTTTAAAGATGCAATTATTTTTGCATCTTGGGAAAATTGTGGTTTGAACCAATATTGGGTGTGTAACTAAGTGCTATATTGGGGGAAATAGTGTGTCAAAGCGATTGACTGGTCAGGAACATAACTTCTGCCATCAACTTCAGCGAATGTCCATCTCAGAGCTTTAACAAGTAGGAGACGCAGATTCACGTAGCTTTATTCCAAGTAGAAGGATGGAGGAAAAATACTCTCATGCATGATGAAGAAGGAGCTCTAATTAACTCAGAAATAAACATTTAATTTGATTGTTAATGGACTTTTTTGTTTTCTTCCTTTTTTAACTGAAGTTTAAGTGCAAACGTGCATTCCCAGCTCATTCTCCAAACTTAACAAATAAGGAAGAACAGATACCTTCCTTTTGGAGTCTTCAAGCAAAGTTTGTGTATGATGATTGAAGAAACACAAAGGGCAATAACTCCATCCTCCAACAGCACTGATGGTTTTGTCTGGGTATAAAGGTATAGTATATACATTTAGATAAGCATTGTTCTATCTATGCTGTCAGAATTGAGAGGTTGATTTAGGGATGAAAAGCCAGAATATATTAAGCTAGAATTTAAAGAATACCCATACAGTGTACTGCATATAATTTCTTATATTACCCAGAGTGTATTACTGAATCCTGGATGAAAACTGGCCTTAGTGACAATGATCGTGGGGGCTCGGTTTCTGCAGTTCCCTCTAGCTGCACTTACTCCAGAAAGGAAATTTAATGCAAAATTGAGCGCAGGAAAATAAAGAAGTAGCAGTAAAGTTGCCAGCATCCCATGTAATACACTGAAGAGATGCATTTGCCGCTGGTTTGATTTGGGAGTTGATGTATTTTCTAATATAAGCAGTCAATAAGACTATTGTCACCACAGAATTTCCCTGAAGAGTCCTCCTTTTCCTTTGTTCCGTGATGCTTTCCGCTCTGGTGTTCCCAGTGCTGCAGGCACTGCCAGGGAGACCTGGGGCAGGACGCAGTTCTGCTTAGGCTGAGGACAGACACCTCCTCTGCTACCAACAGGAATTGTTCCACAGCCGGACACTCCGCTGGCCGCGAATGAGTGAACTTTTCAAAATTCAGATGAGATCCCACAAGAACGATTTGTAAGATAAAAACAGATCAAAGACTTAGTCTGAGCTCTCCAAACAAACCTGTGGCCTTCATGATAGCACTATTGTGCTGGCACATTAAGGGAATTCATAACTCTACAGCTTGTTGTTCTATTTCTATCAGGAATTAAACCTCCAGATAAAAAGTTAACACAGTTTTGGACAGTATCTTAAGATAGTAAGAGAGACAACTGAATACTGGGCATTTTGGGGAAAGTAAACTACTGAAACTTTGCGACTCCTGCTCTAAGAAATGAAAGGGAGTTGAAGCATGGCCTCTGCTCATGTTGGATGGTGCAGCATTTTCTTGCCGTTGTTAAAGATGCAGCAAAAGACCTGTGTTGCTTCTCTGTAGGAAACTGGCGAGCTAAGCAAAGGTAGTGCCTCTTTTTTGTTGTTTCAGAGGTTTCTCATTCAGTTCAACTTTATTCGAAAGAAAACATGAGGGAGTCTTCTTTACAAGTAAAAATCCAGCAAAATAATTTTCAGCCTTGGAGATACATGGCATAAGCACTGACTCTCTGCACTTCCCGGTCTTGGCCTGTTCCGATCCTCTGAGTTTACCTGGAAACAACGATGATT
The DNA here is from genome assembly GCA_013398915.1 of Dromas ardeola. Classification (NCBI taxonomy): domain Eukaryota; kingdom Metazoa; phylum Chordata; class Aves; order Charadriiformes; family Dromadidae; genus Dromas; species Dromas ardeola. The sequence continues at coordinate 66,004 of VYZM01018130.1, forward strand.
TTAACTTTAGCTGCACACGCAGTACTTGGTGTTCCTCACAGAATGGTCTTCAAGGAGAAGAACTTGCCGTTACACGCATCTATAAAGCTTGTGTCGGGGGGCTTCATCTGTTGGCATTTCCGCTGCCAGTTACCAAATACCCTTTGGCTGGTGACGTTTCAGGAGCTCAAGGGGGGACCCGGGAACTGCGGACGGGGCCGTGCCCTCAGGCCCCCGCAGGGTCAGGGTCCGGCTCCCGCCGGGTGCGCGGCGGGGCCCCGCGGTGCCGGGCGGGGCCAGCAGGTGGCGCCCCAACGCC
>VYZM01018131.1:11316-37709 GCA_013398915.1 Dromas ardeola
CTGTGTTTTTGTGGTGTCCAGTTTTATGTATTTAATAGTTGTTTTTTCATTGGTATATTGAAATAAAATACACTGCTTGCTTGTGACAGACAGCAGCTAAGTTCAGCTATATATCCAGACCGCTACATCTTACTGCTATAATAAAGTCAAAGCAGTTTTATTTAATATTAGTGTCAAAGACAGTGTTAAATACAGTAAAACAATATAGCTTGACACTGAGTTTATGGGCTTGTAATCATTATATTTTTAATATCATATATATTTGAATCAGAATCCAATACTTAACCAAACCTAGTCATCTAATTCCTGAGTAATCTTCAGAGAATTTAAAAAACTTTTTGGACTAGATATTTAGCTTTTATACAGTGCAGATGAGTGTTTTAGAAGCCTAAGTACTTGGTGGTAATATATACTTATTTCTGCCTGGGGTCAGGGAAGATGCTCTGTAAGCCCTAGATTTATACGTTGCTTTACACTCTGCTCTGGAAAACTGAACTGTACAAAGATTAAGTGTCTAGGTAAACATACTGAAAAATTTAAATAGTCATCTAATTAAAGCAGACACGTTCAGCTTTCACAGAGGCAGTTCCCATCCTTAGGGAAGTGCAGTCTGAGATGCAAAAAGATTTTATTTTGTTTTCTCCCTTAGTGCATGAGGATGGGAGTGTGATTATGCAAGTGGAAACAAGAAAATAAAAGTGCAGACAGTCTTCTAGTGCTGAAGGCATCTGCTGTTCCGTCCTTGTTCTGTGAGGTCAGTACTGAACTTGAAAGATGCCTCTCCTTAAACAGAAAGAATTGTGTGGAGGCTTTGCCAGGGAAAGAATATCGTGCAGAGATCTCTCTCCTCCTTAGAAAAGTCACTGTGGTCTGATGGACAGGTCATTTGGAGTTAAGAAACCTGTGTTTATCTTTTGCCTTTTCCGAAGTCAGACGGCAGGTTAGAAAACAAAAGTTGCCTCTCCACCTCTGTGCCTTTTCTTTTTCTTAGACAGAAAAGAGTCAGTGGAGACTTTCAGAGTTACTTGATATAAATAACAGCAGGCTGTTGGTAATACTCTTGGAATCCCTTTAAAAAATGAGGCTTTGCTAACTCTGAAGGTACCTGGCATTTGCAGCAGGTAAAAGCAGGCCCATTGGTGCCACTGTAGATCCAGAACTCTGCAGTGGTTCATGACCCTGCTCAGATGCTTAAATAAGAATGTTCCTTCTTCCTTCCTTTCCTGTGAGAACTAAATTTAAATTGCTTGTGACTTTGAGTAGATGTGTGTTTGGTTTTTTTTAAGCGAGAAATTAGCTGTTCAAAATTACTCATGTTTCCCTTTTCCTGATGCATATTTTTCAAAGCAGCATCCTATGCAGTGAATTTTCAAACCTCTCATTCTTACCAATTAAATGGAGACAGACCAAAAAACCCAATAAAAATTACAGGCAGTGACAGTGGGACAGCAAAAGATGAAGAGGAAAGACTCTTTATTCTTTTGATCCTACCTGTGTTTTTCAGAAAGTTTTCTCATATGCTAGTGATGACACTCAAATGCAAATAGACTGACTCCTTTTAATTGGTAATTAAGAATAATTATAAGTGTTAATTAAATACATGATAAATGTCTCTTTTTGTCAAGGGGTGTACATTTGAAGAAGCAGTTTTATTAAATGCTAATAGAACTTTTTCCCAGGCAATTTTATCACTATTTCTTGTTCCCTGTGGTTCCTTTCTTCCTTGAAGATTGCATCAGTCATACCCATGTGTTTTTTTTTTTCTGGGTATCAAATACCACTTACGCAGGTGTTACTTAGTTTCCACAACATCTGCCAGTCATTTTTTGTTGTTGTTAGTTTATCTAACCTGCAGATGGTCATGTTTGCCTGTTTGTCTAGCGCTCCACAAACTCCCCGTGCTTGTTCCCCGAGTGCTGCTCTGTGCTTGCATGCAGGCACCATCAATTTATCAAACTCAAATAATTTAGGAACAGTTACTACTTCTTGCAGTAAACAAAAGCAGCTGTGCTCTAGCTATCCTTATCTGCATGAATGCATAGATTGTAAAGGGCTTTTCTGACGAACAAGACAAAAGTTTAGAATTTCAAACTGGAATTTAGGGCATGTAAGTCAGAATGACTAGACGCTGATGTTTAGAAACAATATAATAATGCAGAGAATGAATTAGTTACCATAGTAACTGCTTTGTTTTAATAATTTGGTGGGGCAATGAATAGAAGGAGCTCAGAAAGAAGTAGTAAGACTCTTAATTGCATGTTGTGCAATGTGAGTGGCTTTGTTCATTAATATTGAAATTAATTTGATTTTATAACAGATTGAAGAATGGGTATATAAGTTTTACTTTGGAAGGGCAATAAGAACGATTTACAGGGGTGTTTTATTCTTTTTTTTCCCTGGGAAAAATATGATCACATTTTACATTTGATTATGGCAACGCAGATTATCGATTTCTTAACAATAAAACATGCTCAATATGTTGCATTGTAAGCGTGACTTCAATCTATGTGCTGTGATTTGTTGCCTGGCAGTTGTTGGCAGCCTAGCAACATGCTTCAGTCCAGAACTGCTAATGGATAAAGACAACCCAAAGTTAGGAGTTACAGGGAAGGCAGGTGTTTCAGTACTTCGAAGCCCATCTAAAATCATCAGCACCTTGAAACCCCTTTATGCATGAAATGTAAGTTTCTTTCACACTTTAAGATCATCTTCATTTTCTCTCCTCTTGCGGGCTTGAGCTGTTTAGTGTGCATTTTGTGCTTAGTCAAGGCAGGATTCTCAAAGAGAATTAGCTCTTTCGGAAACAGATGCACATCAAGCAGGCCTTCCGATATTACAGACATGCTGTCCAGCATCAGCTGGGCCCAGTTCTGCAGAAAGATAGCAGGCACGATGGTGCTTTATTCAAGAAATCCATGTGATGGCCTCCTGTCCCAGCATCTCTCATTAAGCCACAGTTGGCTGGGCCTGAGATGCCCGTGTGCAGGTGAGTCAGTACGTGTCTGGGGACCGGCTGGTGTCACGGAAGGGATTACAGCTCATGTCCTACCACAGCCTTTCACAAAGCGGGGCCTCTAATTTGAGTCTGTCTTCTCATTTGGATGCCTTTTTTTTTTTTTCCCTTAATGAAACTTGCAGGAACTTAAATCTCCTTGAATTCTACTGGCAGCTTTCGCTTGAAATTGGCTAGTGAGCTAAGGATTTAATTAAGGAGGGCCCAGTGGGTAGATGGACGGACACAATTACATAAGCCTGTTTTCCTTTGAAAATCTGTCTAAAAGGTGCTCAGATATTACATACAGAAACAAGAAGTGCCACCTGGTCATTCCTTGGCCAAGGAGGTGCCTTCTGTCGCCGGACTCAACTCGTGTTCCCTCCCTAGAACAGGAAGTCTTAAAAGTTGTTTCTGCAAAGCTGCACTGCATTTCAGTGCCAGTGGTACTGGCTCCTAAGTGCTTGTCCAGGAACGGGGAGACTTTGTGTTCTAGATCATCATCAGTCCAAAGATGTTTAGGTTTTCGAAGGGAAGTTCATTACCTTTTCTGTGTGGTTTGCTGCTGTCTGTGTTCCAAGTACTGCAAGATCAATTCATTGTGCCAGAAAAAAAAGGGAGAACTGAGCTCAGTAGTGAGTGCTCTAACTCAGGAAGGGAAAATCAAGCTTCTCCAATTTTCTGGACGGAGACTTAAAACTCTGGACTGTTTCTTTTCTCCAAGGTGAAGGCCCCATCTCTGGCCTATTCTTGTCCCTGCCTCCTCCCCTCTAGTCTACTAAGAAACTTGCCCTGATAATATGTTCCTAAAACCAGCGTATCATACCTCCAGACCCATGTTTTCTTCATTCTTCCCTTATCTCTTAGCTGTATCTTAATAAAATTAAATTGCAATGTTTTTGAAATAGACACTAGCTTGGTTTGAACTTTTCTTGGGTCCTAATCCTTCACTGGAATTCTGAAATGCTTGTTAATGTAATCTTAAAGTTTACAAAATCCTTTCCTGTTTAATTTTTTGAGTGTCAGTCTGTGAAACTTCCCAAAATGCCATATTAGATGAGTTTTACCCTTTGTCTAAGATGTTGATGCATTAGAGTAAAAGGGAGTTCATTCCAGAGCTGAAAACATCCAATGAAGAATTTTTTTAGTCAGCTGCTCCTTTTATCTGTGTTAACCATAAATCAGTGGTTGTTTTATGGGCTCCTTGTGATTACAGCAATCAACAAATGCGTGGTTGCATCCTGGAATAGTTGGTGAAATCAACTTTAAAACAACTCTTTAAAGACCTTGGTATACCAAGGTAATAGCAGTATTACATCTGGTGATAAAGAAAGAAAAGAGTGTGGTGTTTTAGTCAAATGTGGTCTTAACTGCCTTTTTTCCCCTGCAATTCTGTGTCTCCTTTTCCTTGTTTTTCTGGCTTCCTTTTCTAATGAGGAAATAAAATCACTTACTTGTTTTCTAATATTTCTTAAAGTATTCTTTGGGATATATTCATTTTGTTTGGCGATATGCAATTGGATTTCCACTGCATATCAATTATCATTAAATATTAATTTTTTATTTTAATATTCAAATCTATTTCATTTGCTCTCGTTTTTATTGCCTTAGTCCTTTATGAGTGGAAGCACTGCAAATATGTTCCTGAAAGCATCGTTTTCTACATAGTTGAAAAATATTTAACTGTTTACTGAATGCTCAATTCGAGTCCTCTTGGGTGAAGACAACTTGAAGCTTTTTGCAAACAGCAGTATTGACTGATTTAGCTGGGAAAACATTAAGTAGTATTCCGGAACAACCGTCTCTACTGACATTGGCTTATGTTTCCAAAAGCTAGCAAGTCCGGAGGCTTGTATGTCAAATATAGGAGATCACTCCATCTCTTGGACTGTCTGTGCCTGATTAACTGCAGGAAACCCATGCTACAGGCACATATTTCAGCCTTCACTTCTGAGTTCCGCATGGAAAGCATTCCTGCCCCGAAGTTGTGGATTCCTCCTTTTACAAAAGAAATACCAATGGGGTTTCCATGTCAGCTCCACTGATTGTGCCAACGGCTTGTCAGACACAAGCTTTGGTCTTCCCCGAGTCATGAAGTGCTCCAGAAGCGGGATTGACTGGTGCCTGCCTGACATGATGTAGTCATTTAATTGGAAAACATATTTGCTAGACAAAGATTGTTGGATTGTTCCAGATAAAAGCCTTATGTTATATGCAGTTTTAAAAGCTCTCTTTTAAATGATTTGCAGGCAAGTTTATCCTTTTGTGTTGATAAAATTTGACAGAAGATTTCAGGCAGGAAGATGGAGTTCAAAGAAGTAAAGTACTTTCTTTAACCGCAGTCTATACGAGTCACTTATGAATGCTTGATTTGACAGGAAAAGGTTGTATTAATAATTGTGATAATTGAGCCCAGTTAGCACAGACAAGTGAACGCTTATATTTTGGAGTACCTGTTTTTAATAACTTTATACTTCCTTCAAAACTCCTTTAAAGTATATGTGAGTATACATACACAATATAGATCACTTGAAAATAGAACCAAATAATTAGTATCCAAAAATAACATATTTTATTAAAAAGCCTTGATTAAACATATAGTTATGGTATTCCTGCTGCCGCTTGTCTCCTTAGTCTTGGAGTTACTGTGACGTCTGATTCACTTCTAGAGTTTATTTCTATTCTTTTGTTGTTGTTGTTGTTGCTTTGCTTGCACAGGGTTCTGGTCTGAATGCAGTTTGTACCTGTTCCTCTTTCTGTTTTTCCTTCATGCCTGAGTACTGCAGAGCTTGTTGTTTTACCAAAGCTAGCACTCTGGTTCCTGGAATTCGTCTCCTGTTTACAACACTTCTGTACTTCATGGCAGTTCTGACCTACAGAAATTAAAGGTTTGTCAGTGTTTCTGGAGCATAGAGGTGTTTTCTGTTGAAAATTTGATCTGCTTTAATTTGGTGTTGTAATTGAACTACGCTTACATCCGGCATAATAGGAAGTTTATTTATTAGTAGCAGTTAATTTAAAAGGCTGCTGGATACTTCCTCTTTCCTTCTGCAGTACGTGTGGGCTTTTTTGTGTCCTTTTAGAAGTTTTCAAATGTAGCTGAAACATGGGACAGATCCTGACTTAAGTTGCCAGGTTTGCAGGTGCCACTGCTTTTATAAACCTTAAATTGTCTTTCAAGTAAACACTTTATAAAATAATAGAAGCAGAGTTTTCATCATTTGTTGAAAGTCCGTAAATTCATATTTAATTTAGCTGGGCTACTTTATTGTATGAAAGGTTAAATTGATTTAAGACAATTTAACTTAAAAAAACTGCTAAAACTTCAGATATTAACTAAATGTATCGAAAACCGGAAATTTCTAGAGAAGTAATTCTATGCAAACGATCCTTAACTGTGAAGGACAGAGCAGGGGGAGGGAGGGAAAGCTAAAATTATAAATAGAAGCAAGTTCAAGATATCATCATATCCTTGACATTACTAGTATAATCTGTATTGTATATTGGCAGTAATGCCTGGCTATTTTGCCTGCTCATCCCAAACAGGACAACATTGTTCTCCCTATTGACATGTGCATAATGGTTTTGGTGTTTTCTTTTAATGGCACGCTTCGCTTTTTATCAATTACATTTTAATTACATTAGGTCCTTCTAGTATTATTATATGATTGTGGGGTGAGACAATAAAACCTATTTGATATAAAAGTATAAGTTTGAATGGAGTTAACGTAAAAGAAAAAAGCAATATTCATCTGCCGATGACCATTCAAGAAGTGAGAAATGCTGACATTATTGTCAATATTTTGTCTTTTATGACACCTAAAACCAGGACTTTGACCCAGATACTTTCAAGCATAGGTTTAGTGTTCCATCGTCAGTCGTGACCTGTAATGCTAATTCTGTCTTTTAAATGTGTTGTCTGCAAATAGTAAAGTAATAACAAATGTTTTTTAGTATTTAGCTCAAATCAGAGACACTGATTAGGTTTTATTTTACTTGCTGGATAGTTTTTTGTTTGATCTCTACAGAAGGTAATGGTAAGCTAGAGCTTTCTCATTCTAGATTTATTTAAGAATCATATTGATCATATGATGTTATCAGCAAGTAGAGAATCAGCATAGCTGCTACTAAGACAAAAATATATCTAGACTTGAGGTTTCAGCATTTAGGTTATTTTAAGATGCAATCACTATTTGAAGATGTTCCATTAATGCTTAAGATTATCATATTTTTTTAAATGGCAGAAAATTTAATAGGAGCATTTAGTGTATGCTGGATAGGATCTTTTCAGAACTCAGTTTTTGTGAAGCTTAGGTATAATCCTCCTCACGGGTTTTTTTGTGTTTTTTGTTTTGTTTTGTTTTTTCAAATGCTATGGTGATACCTCTTTTCCAAAAGCCTTTAACTGGTTGAAAATAAAGTGGAAGAAAATTCGGGACTGCATGATAAACTAGGGTGTCATTCACTGAATTAATCATTAGTCAATTCAGAAGTGATAGTGGAAAATGCGTTTATTACGGTTACAGAATTTGTAATGAGATACCTGTACTTCCACCATGGTATCTACAAAATACCATAAATGTTTTGTGTAACAATTGAGCATAAGCATGGCTAGCTACCAGCTAAATCAGGTAATTGGGAAAATCTTATTCTCCTTTCCGATATTTTCTCTGGCCAATTTATTTTCTTCTAGTTCTCATTTTCATATTTTTTTTCTTTTCTTACTGTGTTTCAAAATAAGGAGAAAACATACTAACCTCCTGTTTCGGGAACACAGCAATGTTTGTGATGTTTTAATTAAATCACAAATTGCTGACAGTCTATTAATTATTGATCTTGTAGCTGGAGCCTAAATTGAGACTGGCCTGTCTCAATTCTGGTCTCTTCAGATTTTGCTATCAGTGAAATGAGGGGAAACAAGAATTAAAAAAGCCAGCATGGTTTGAAGATGAGAGCTCGTAACAGAATTAAGTTATGCACTCAGGATTTCTTAGGTTTGCTGATTTGATTTGAAAGTTGCCTACTTCAGATATCCAAGCTACGTGTGGCATCCTGAAAAGTCCAGGGAGGTTGGTGAGGGCTGTTGTAGTTGAAAGCAGGTGCCTTCAGGGAGCTGTTCAAGACTTGCCTGGAGTTTGTGTTGTTCTTCATGGACTGTGTGTGGTTCCAGTGGGCAAATGGGATAGGGAGCAATAACGTTTCTCATGAGCTATGCTTGAAAAAGTACCTGAGTCAGCATTGCACTCGGTGCTATTGATAGTCAGAACACCAAGTCCCTTTCTGGGAATAAGCAAGAAGATTTTGACCTACTTCAGTAGAAGTGTAGCAGTTAAAATATTCTCCTCAGCCCTGGGTTCGAAAGCAGCTCTCTTTCCCGCAAATGCATCTGAAACCCCTTGCCTGTTATCTTTGCAAATCTGTTTCTGTTCTGAATATGATAACCAGCAGGCGTCAAGTGAAACTGCTGCTGTAGGTGTAGAAAGCATTTCTTCACAAATCAGGTGAGTTATGAAACTCCTTACTGCAGGGTATCATAGGTTACTAAAGTTTCACGAGGGTGAAACTTGAGGTTAGTGAAAAAGTGAGTAGGTATGTTTGTGGAAGCAAAATCCACTGGGTTTGCTGAAATGCTTCTGATTCACACACCTCCTGAACTGCAAATTGAGAGGAGAGGTTCTGGAGATGAATTACTGGTCTTGCCCTTTTCTCACATTCTTTTTCTCCGTGTTCTTTTCCTCGATCTAACAGCAGGAAAAAAAATCACTATTAAGCAAGATAGACCTTTGGTCTGAAACCATCACAAGCTTTTCTTGCACCCTTGGTTGTGAAAGGCTTCTCTTTTACTCAGCCAAACTTAGCAGAACTTTGGAGGGTCCTTCTTCTGCACTTTGAGGTTCACAGTCTCATTAGCCTCATTATTAGAGTCAAAAATTAAAGTAGCACTGCCCACTTGCATTGCGTTGGTATACTAACCCAGCATATCAGCGTCTAGGACCTCAGGTACATGCTGCTGTACATTTCTAATACTTTTCCATTAGGCAAAAAATAATACTACTTTTGACTACTTCAGGTATATATTTTATAGGTGTTGGAAGAAATAAAATTTTAGAGACCACTTCTAAGTTTGCTTTTTCATGTCTGACTCAGAACAGCTGCAATGTTTAAAGAGACAGAGGTAGGATACCTAAAAATAAAGAAAAGTAAAAAATAGTTTTCTGCATCAGCTACCTATGGTAATGCACAACACATGGATGATGTAAGTAACAAATACATGATCAGATCTCCAGAAGTGGTACGGTATGCGATTAAAGATACAGGAGATCAGAACAAGGCTTAACCATCTGTGCTTAGAGTCCTTGTGGAAGCAATTTCCCACTGTAGTTATTTCCTTAGCTGTGAAATGATGATAATACTTTTACTGTCTGCGGCTTTACAGCAAGGTGAAAAGTCTATATATAGTTAAAAAAAAAAATCCCCAACAAACTATTATAGAATAATGCTACTTAGTATTTAATAATTTGTCTATCCAAATAACTGTCTCTATTAAGGAATAGTTGAAACATATTTACAGAGAAAACTTGAAAGAAAATAATAGCATTATCAAGCTAAAAAGCTATAACCTATAATTATTATATACTTACTTCCTGATTCAGCAGTTGAGCTGGTTTTGTGCATGTAAATGATTTTTACTTAATGGATTATTGCAGCACTTCTGAGCAAGCAGCGCAGGACTCTCCGAAGGGCATACCTTAAGGACACTGCAGCAGCAATATTTTGCTGTGTCACTACATTTTATCATGCGTAAAGGACAGATTCTTTTATACTCGGGAGTTTTCAAATAGAAACCATTGTTACACTTCTGACTGATTTCATATATGCTAGCAGTGTACAATGATTTAAAAAGTTCTTAAAAACAAATTGGTTCTACCGGTCCAATTTTTTGTCCTTTCATTTAAATATTGCCTCATCAAGCCTCTAAATATAACAGCAGTTATATAAACTATGTCAAGAAAATGAGGAAACTTATGACTACTTCTTACCAGAATTTTACAAGTGACATCTTTTATTTATTTTTTTGAAGCAGAAGTAATAAAAATATAAGTGGATTTTAGTTTACCATTACAGTGCTCTATGGTTGTTGAGTGCTATTACTAAACAAATAGTAAAAATACACTGTTGATTTTATTGCTTTAGTAATACAGTTACAAGAACCACTTACTAGAATTCTCCAAGATTTCTAATGTGTTTGAGAGTTAGTGCATAGAAATGATTTCTTTGGGTTCGGACTGCATCCAGTACTTCATGAAGGTGATCTTTCTGAACAGTCTGAGATTTAGATACTAGGTAAGGGAGGTATGGCTTCATTAGGGTGATATTTATCTCTGGAAAACAATTAAAAATGTAATTACCAGTAAATTGTGTTGAACTGAGGATCATACCCTAAAATAAGGATGGTGACGGAAATATCTACAAAAAAAAGGGGGTGATGTGTCCTTTCTAGAACAGTTTATCAGTCTCAGAGATGGTCTTAATTCCAGCTCTGTGTCGAGCATTCATTATATCCCTAAATGTGTAAAATCTGCATGACAGATCTATAGGCTGTACAATATAGTATTGTGTTAACTTGGGGTTTTTTTAAAGAACATCTTTCTGCTGCAAGTTGAGGGAAGGAACGGGGAAAGATCTGTTAAACTTGTGGTATTTCTGATTGAGCCTGTAATGTCGGTCCAAGAATTAATAGAGCTACACAGAGACGTGAAGATGGAATGAAGCTGGTATAACTATTTGCTTTGGCCTTTCCCCAGACATCTACATAACAAAAGGAAACTTTTTTTTGAACTTGAGTCAAAGAAATCAAAACAAACATGCCTACATAAAAGAACCCGATCCACAGCTAAAGGGTAACTTTCTGCTTTATTGAAATGTAATCTCTCACATTGTTGAAATATAATTAATACTAATACAAAATTTTGGGGTTTGACAAGATGCTGTTTAATGTCTGTATTACCAAAACTGCATTACCATTTTCGCCACCATTGATAGCGGTTGATAATACTGCTGGCAGTTTCAGTGAGGAGACACCAGTTTAGCAGCAATGGGGGTGGAAGTGCCTTTTGACACTGATCCACGGAAGAAGGCTTGACAAATTTTGCGAAGACTTGCTGTTTGCTGTATGAGCTTCTCTTTATTTTTTATTTTTAATTCAGAATATTGTACCTGAATTTAGCAATGATGTCATGAGCCAAAGTTAAGATAGCTTGTTAGTCAGTGGAGGAAGAAAGTCTGCAAAATGATTAGGATTTTACTTGAGATTACACAATCTGAAAGTTTGTATCTTTTCCAGTCAAATATAAAGGAACTTTAGCTTGAGGAAGGTACCTTGTTTACTTGCTTTAGGTGGTAGAAAGGACCTGACCCTAAGGAAGGCCCAGATCAACTTCTTTGGATCTGAAGTTTAGATGGGAAGGCAGTTATTCTTGAAAGCTACTCTGTTGGCTCTGTTCCTGTATCTTCACAGTAGAGGTAACTCTTATTCCTGCATCAGAGTCCATTAAGGAGCCCAAGCGTTTCTTAGGCTCTTAGCTGTTCTGTGTTTTTACTATTGAGAACATTACTTTCTGGAGCTCTGAAAGCAACACTGCTTAAAAGTAGTACATGCGCGCTTACCTTTCAAAGGGAGACGAGGAAAAACATGTTGTGTGTTTATGCCTAAATCAAGGTTTTGCAATCGCGTTGATATTAGCATCCACAATGCAGACAGATTTTTTTTTCAAAATTTGGCATTACTTTGACATTAAGAGATTGAATTGCTTTATTTTAATTGAGACCCTTGTACGTTGTGATGGTGCTGCCTGTAATTATTCTGTACTTTACTTTTAATTTGGAGCTGGTTTTTGTGTGGTTGACAGTTATATGTTTCAGTTATAGTTTATATACCCTTGCTTTCCCAAATACTAAACTGCTTCTAATTCTGAAATACCTCCTTTCTCCATGTAGTCAACATACAACCATTCTTGGGTGTTCTGCCTATCCCTGTTCCCTTCAAAATAAGTCATGTATCAGATATTTTTGTTTACCTTTAAGTCTGATATTTTGGTGGCTCTTCTCCCTCCTTGTATCAGACTCCATTTGCATCATCTCAACTGATTTTACCAGCAACCTGATTGCTTATGTTCCTTCTAAAGTAACATTGAATTATGTGTTGCATCAGTTTTCTTGACAGATAAAAGAACAACATTTCTCATGTCTTGAATGAGGAAGTTGGTACAGTTTAAACATTATAAAGGCACACCACCTGCAAAGAAAGAGGACGGTATCTATTTTCCTTGAGAAAATAAAATAAAAAAAAATGCAGTGTGCATGCCCTATCAGAGCACTTGCCTCACTTGTACAAGGTACATAAAAGGCATGCCAGTTTTTCAGGTAGATACTTAATTTATAAAACTAGCACAAAATTAAAAACATTGGTACAAAAAAATTGCATATTTGAAGGTACATGTAGACAAAAGTATAGAAACAATTCTCTGAAGCTTCAGCCTCAACTTAGGTCCCTATCTCAGGGACCTGCCTGACCAGATTCCAGAGCTGCATGTCTCCTGGTCATTATTTCTTCTGTGTGTTATATTTTATATATATTTCCATCTGGCAATCTCAAGGAGGCAGAATGCCTGCTCTGAGTAAGCACTTTGGATTCCATCTCCAAACTCTGCTTTAACCAATATCGTTTGCAGTGATAGAGTGCTGTGTAGAGTCTCCTTTTCTTGTCTAACCTCAGCCAGGAAATACAACAGATGGGTTTCACCGTGCTTTTTTGGCAAGGAGTAGCATGAAAATAGAAATAAACCTTATTACATATGTGCTTCTCAGCACGATGCTTGTAATGTGCAATAAATATCACTAAAAAAGTGTAAACTTATTGCCAGTTAACCATTAATCAGGGGGGAAAAAAAGTTTAATAGAATGAGCTTGAGAGCACATGGATCTTAACATTTACATTAAAAACTGGTAGTAGAGTGAGTTTTTTCTCATATATGGACATGAGCTTGCGCAGAGACAGTATATCTCAATGTACTGTCATGAAATGAAAGAAGACGCAGTTATGTGTGTTTCCAGAAACAGCAAATCCACTGTTGTGTGAGCAATATAACAAATATGTAATATATGACAGACTAAAGAAAGTAATATAATTAGAGGACAAAATTGTGCATCTATATTTTTTTTTATTGTTTTCAACAAAACTTATTTTCTTGAATTACAAATTAACATTTTAAATAATCTGAAATCTGCCAATACATGTGAATCGTGTGGGGCCTGTTAGATGCTCAGTGTATTCAAGAAAACTGTAACATGTTTTCTGAGCTTCAGATGATAAAACTTTCGGCAAGGCATTTGAGGTGATAAAAGTTGATACTGTAAAATACTTCCAGCTGGAATGGAGACAATACAGGTAGTCTTTGCTTGCCTATATGGGGTGAGCGTCTTGGGTATGTTGGTCTCTGCTGTATATCCTGTCACATCAGAGATGCACAGGGGAAAGTTTTAATAATTCAGCTGCCCTGCAGGGTTTTTTGAGGTCATAGGTGGGATGTGTGTTTATCTGGTACTAATGGCAAGATTTTATTTTAATAGTGATTCATTCAGCCTATTGAGCCACTCAATTCTTAGACTAATTTCTGTATTTTAGTATACTAAGTGATTTATTTTTAAATCCTATCAACTAAGACAAATAAAAGCTTAAAAATACCTTTAAATTTAGAGATTAATGGGTGCTCGGCTTCTTTGGATGAAGCGAGATTTCTGGACTCTGTGGGAGATGCTGTATTTTGTAGAGTAATGTACTGCAGTTCTACTCAGGACTGGACAGTACGTCCATTTTCCTAACAGCAATTTCTTCTTCACCTCTGAAGAGACTTCTTCAAATCTCTTCTTCAAGGAGACACTAATCTCAGTGCCACCTAGAGTATGCCATGAAATTCAAGACCTTTCACGTTTTCCCTGTATATATGGGAGGTTATTATAGATCCTAGTGGTGATTCTGGTCATTCTTTATTCCCCAATGGCTGATACAACCTTCTCTGACCCACTGTAGACTCATCAGCCATGTCAACTCTTCCCTAAGAAACCAACATGGTCTCTTTAGGTGACTGGATACCTGTTCTAGTCTGAAGAAAAAACTGATGCCAACGGTTCATCCTTCCTGTTCAATGCTTTCTTCATTTCACTGATGTCGATTATGTGTGCTTCTACTAACACTGGTGAAGAAAACAGTCAAGACTCAACCATAGTGATTCATGTAATCCAAGAGCAAATTAACCTTGTAGTTCTTCTTGTCAGTTCTACTGATTCATATGCAACACCTTCGGTTATGTGGTTTTGATACTGGTTGGTATCAAAAGAAATGTATCTGTTTCCAGATGTACCCAGAGTAAATCAGTAAAATTTGAGAAGTGTAGGAAAACAGAATGAAAAAAATATATTCCACCCATGTAGTACTTCACAACCCTCAGTAACTGGTTGCTGGTTTTCTTGAGTTTCAGAAACCATTAAAGCATTTGCAACTGTGTTGGCTTCCAGGGGACACACTTACACGTCTTCCCTCTCAGGCTTGAGGTTCTAGGTTCCTTACAGACACACATTTCTGTTCTTGCTACAGACTTCAATGACCAGGAAATTGGAGAACCCCAAAATAATATTAACTACTTTAATGTTATCTCTGTTTACTTCTGCTTCAGCAGTAGCATTTTGTGTAAGTAATAGGTAATGCAGGTGTGTTTCTGCTCTTCAGCTTTAGTAAGACCAGAAAATTTTAGGTAAATGAGTATATTTTTTTTTAAATCAGTACGTTTCTTCATTTTTTTTTTTTCTGTTTACAGTCCCTTCAAAGACAATTGTTTTATTATGGCTAGATCACAATGAGCCATAACAAGTTGGTTTACATATTTTGAGACCATAGATGTTATCTTTAGCACAGGCTCTGTATTCTCATTCTCTTTTTTTGACATACAATTCTCCTGTCTTTTTTTTTTTTCTTTAAGAGCTAGACTATAACATGGTCTAAATTCAGTGGGGGAAAAATGCAAGAAAATAAACATTTATCTTACAAAATATGCATTGGCTTGCACTAGGTGATCCCGAATTCTTTAATTGCTGGAGGGATTAGAAGAAAGTGTTACAAATAGTTCTGCAAGGCCAGTTTTTGTTATCTTACAGGTTCTTTGCTCTACTCCTTACACCCCGTAGCTCTGGGCAGGAGCTCTGCTGCTGGACTCTGCCTGCTGTGGATTCTGTTGATTGCTGACCCTGTAGGTCCTCTGAAGTTGAGTGTCAGTTTTGCCACTTCTTTAAGTTGTAAATATTTTTGTGCATCTACTTTTACATTAAAAAACAGTATAAAGCAAGCTTAAAGATTTTTTTCTTCTTTTTTCTTTTTTTTTCTTTTGTTTAGGTGTTTATCACTTGCTAAAGTGCCAGCTATATGAGTGTGCGTAGATCCTTTTCATCCTGAATTAAAAGTGATTCCATGTATTTTTAATTCACCTATTCAGCTGCACTAAATGATTTTCTAAACAGTGATCTCCATTGTAACAATATCTAGCTAATTCATTAAAAAAATTAAAAGTTAAGTATATTAAACCTGAAATCTTTTTTGTTACATCCCTATTGCTTTATCTTTTTTTTTGGTTGTTTTCCCATCTATTTTGGTTGACTCTTCAAATATAGAAAATCTACTTTTCTGTATTCGTGTAAAATCCCATTTCTGTAAAATGTTACATGCTCTAGTGAGCCATTTAATATAGATCTCTCTTGCTTTTGTTTACTGATGCTGTAAATTTAAGATAGTTTACTCTTCCTCCTCCCCACAAAAGCCCAGTGGACCAAAAGGACAGTTTGGTCTTTTCAAATACAGTCGCTTGTAAAGAACAAGGTTACCACTTTGGTGATGGGATTTCCACTTTTGTGGGGGGTGTGTGTGTCACATTCAAAATATACTGTGCTCAACAAATGGAATAACTGAACAATTTTAAAATGAGAACTTGATTAAAAATAGTTTGAGGAAAATGAGGGGGATAGCTTAACTTCAGACATTTTTTAGTGTCTCTTGATTTTGATTTATCTGATGTTATATAATCAAATGACATATCATTATAATGATATTCCATGTCTGAAATATTACTGTGATACAACAAATTTCTTCTATTCTCATTGCACTCATTGCACCTTTTAAAATAATAAAAGACTTAAGTCCGGTCTTTGTAGACAGAAGTCAGAAATTATTCAGGCATGATATTCATAATGTTTCATAATGGAGATAAAAATCCATTTTTGTATATTAATGCTGCCCTATAATCACTTATGTCAATATTGCTGTTGCTTATGGACATTTGAAGTATTTACAGTATGAAGTATGTTAGTGCTGGATTTAAGAGAAGGGATAAGACCGAATTTCCTTTCAAGGTACTGTGGATGTCAGCCCTGTAAGGCCACTGTGCTGTATGGTGATCTGCAAAGATTTTTCTGTACAAAATGCAGTAATTTCAATGAAGATTAATATTTATTCTTCCATCATCATCCTGCTGCTTGTCATTAATCAATACTTTACCTTTTTAATTTTGTGCTCATCTTATTGTTAAATCTGATTGTTTTAAAACTCCTGTCTTATTCTAACATATTTGACACTTAATATGATTAAATAAATAGCTCTTTAAATGTTTGTGTAGGGCAGTTAGTTATGTATACCATGTGAAGTTTTTATGTGTGGAGACTGAGTCAAGTGATGTGGGACTGAAAACTTTCTCCTAGCTTTTTCACTGGTGCGAAACAATAATAATACTTCCTAGTGTTATCCAGAAAATTCTGTGTGCCCCATATATGAGATGCTACAAAATGACACAATATTGTGGAACATATTTGTTTGTTTTGTTACTTTGGCTTCAAGTGTTTGGGTTATTGAAAGGATAAGGATGTTTGCTTAGTTTGTGTTGGGAGTTTCTAGTTTAAACAAGTTGTAACTAGTTTCTTCTTGAATGGCTCTTGCTTTTCAATTCTTCTTAAGTGTCGTCCGTGCCAAGGACTGCTGTGGTGATCTTTTCTACCTTGTTAAACTACTACAAATTTTTCTTTTTTTAAACTCAATAGAGTTTTTCTTCGGTGATCAAATAAAAAATAACCTTGTTCAAATAATTTAGGTGTTGTAAGGCTTTGTGACACAATGGAAGCTGCTCTTCCTCATCCATCAGTTCTAGGTTCATTCAGGGGGTTGAGGAGAGATGTCTGTCAGGAGCGGGGATTTACAGTTGGGATTACTTCTATTTTTTGTTATCACAAAAGAGTGTACAAACCACGCATTTTAGCTGATGCTTTAAAAGAAAGTGTTTACCCTTGACCATGGGGCAGAGTTACAGGCTATATGCACTCCATGTAAAATACATTATGGATTCACCGGGAGTCACTCCAGTCACTGTAACAGTGTTAGTTCACTGTAAATAACATACCGGGTATTTTGTAAGCAGCTGACTGTAGTCGTGTTGTCTTTTGGAGAAGGAATAAGGATGTATACTCCTGTTATAGCAAGTGACCCAGAACACGCATGTCATACTGCAGAATGCTCCAGAGGACATTTATAGCCCACTCCAGCTTCATCTGCCCCCTTCTCATTAGATTAATCGTGGAAAAAGATGAATACACCTAGCTGTTGAGCTTTATCTCCTTTTCCAAAGGTGATAAAATGCGTTTTGTGTAGTGTATAGAATTTAGTTGTCATGGTACATCATTAAATGTTCCTATAAGCTAAAAGTAAATTCACGTAGAAATGAACTTGGGCCTGAAGTGTATACTGAATACATAGTGAAATGTATTCAAGCTTCAATACATTTTAGCAAAGAACTGAAATTGGATGCTTCAGAGTGTCACAAAGTTCAGTCTTTGTTACAGTATCAGTTGCTGCTTTTCATAGAATTACAGAGGTCTTGTATTCACAGAAAGAAGCATCAGGTACAGGAACACACTCTAGTCTGAAGCCTTAGTATTGCCCATGCTTCTAAAAATGGTTAAGCCCATTTATTTTTCGGCAGAACCATTTTTAGAGCTTCTGAAGACTGTAAGTTCTTCCAAAAAGGCACTCAGGAGAGGACGTTCTTAAAAATAAATTTTAAGCTGTTGTTTCTGATTTACCCATCAAAACTGCTCTATTCTTGCTCATGTTGCAAGATGGGTTGCGCAAAGAAGTCTTCCTCTAGCGAGAGCATGAGTGCAAAATGCAACGAAGGATGTTAATTATTGCATATTGTACCTGTTTTATCTCTTCAGTTAGTGGATTATTTTCTGTATTTGAGACTGCTTTGAAAACAAACATATCCCTTCCATTGATAAATAGGTTTACGTTATCCAAATTGAACAGTATTTTCATTCCAGATAGGCTAAATAGCAGGTCTTGCCATATATAGTATTTCCTATGAATTACGCTGTTGTAGTGTGCTGTGTTCTGTTATCTGTGTACCAAAGAGTTTATGAAGGACTACAGGAGTAGGAAAAAAAGTCCATCTGCTTTTGTTAAAGAAGCACTAATTGATAAATATACATAGATTAAAAACCCCAAGCCCTTCCTCATGTATCCAGAGCTGTGATGAGCAGGTAGACAACTGAGGTGTGTTGACCTCCTTGTGAGCAAATAGTGAGGCTCAGGAGCATTTTCAATTGAGATGTTAAAGCTTAAGATCATTCTGTTTTTTTAATCAACTGGTAGTTTCTTTCTGAGTCAAAACAATAGCTGAAAAACCAAAACAATGTCAGCTCTGCATTCAGTTTGTTTATTATGGGATTATGATAGATCTGAAATATTATCTTAACACTATTATTAACTGTTAATTGACGTTTAATTCTACTTAGTTTTAATATAAACACTTTTCTGTTAACAGTTTGTTCTGCAGAACAAAGGGAAAAGTGTATTTGTGTACATACATACACACACTGCGGCAGTTTTAGTGATGTCTGATCTAATACTACATCAAGGGGAAACAGCGGTGATTTAATGAGCAGAAAGCTAACTGAAGTCCATAACTAGAACCGTGTTATTGATGTTGTTGGAAGGGTTTAAGAAAAATCTTCTTGCCCTGCATGTGGCTTCAGAATTTAACCGCTGAAGTAGGTTGTGCCAGGAAGGAGGTTTGCGTCTGCAAAACTTCAGAGCTGGGTCTTTGAGTTCTGTGTAATTAAAATACAACATTTTGTTGAACACGCCTCAGCAGAGGTCCTACATCTACCTGACATCTCTGCAGAAATCCCGCCCTTTTGGCGATAAATGCGATGGGCGCTGGCCTGCTCAAGCTGAGGATCTTCCCCTGGGGAGAGGTGGTGGGTTCATCGCGCCCTGACAGCCTGCAGATCTGCTGCTCTTGGGTCCAACACCTCCGGGGCGGTCTTGAACTGCTTTAACGATACTGTGTGATTTAATGATAGTGTTTGATTGTCCTAGGGATAGGGAGACAGGTACAGGCAAAGACTCTGGTTTGACGCCTCGGTATTGGCAGTGCTTCTAAAAATGGTTAAACCTACTTAATTTTTTTTTTTTTTTGAAAGAACCACTTTTTTAGAGGTTCTGAAGACTCCAGCGTGCCAAAGGCAGCCATGGGGTGTGCAGGGCAGCCTCTTGCTCCTCCCTGGAGGAGTCTTCACTCTTGATTTCTAAACCACCACCATGTTTCCAAATCCAGATATTATCTCTTGTTCCAAAAAAGAAAAAAAAAGCTTCAGCTCTTCAGCTCAGCCCTTAGCACTTACATGTGTTGTGTATTTTATGGCAAACAAGGAGCTTATTGTAAATTAATTCAAGACTCATAAAAATTAGTATTTACTGCCACCAAGAATTATAGGCTACTACCTTATGAGGTACCAGAAGTGAAGAAGCAAGCTAAGGTTTGGTTTTTGCGTGCCTCTTGAAGGTCGTCAAGACCTTGGTGTTGGAGTAAAGCATCCACAAAGCATGAGTGTGTGTGTGTGACTCCAACCGCAGAGGCCGATTCCTCAGTACGCACCCAGTGTTCTTGAAGACCTTGAGCCAGAACATGTTACTCACGACCATCTGTTGAATAATGATGTTGCGGAGGCCAAACATGGTCCTTGTGTAAGCAACCAAGGACACAATTTCATTCCATATATCTTAACTCTTAGCCTAAAGAAGAACCAGAAAGCAAGCAGAGTGGTTGCAGCTGGGAAACTGAGCTGAAGAAAAATTATTTCTTCCTGAATAAATTCACTGGCAGGTGTTGTTCAAAATGAAATAATATTTTTTCTAAAAGGTGTGGTATGCAGGAAAGGTTACCAGAGGAGTACTGAGCCTGACTTGCTTAATGTGGATCACCTGCCATCAGTAGAGGGGCTGTGCTAATGACAAAATTGGAAGGCATCCTAAATATAGAAGGGAATCAGGATATTATACGGAAATAACTGAGATGACATTGAAAACTGGGCTAATAGAAGTAGAATCATATTCAAAATGCAATATCGAAGGTCATATCTTCTAAGTGAATAATAGCAGAGTTTTGTAAAATAGGAACTTGCAACAAGATCCTCATTATAGATAAATAGTACTTGGATGGTCATGGGATGCACTTTAGCTTTAGTCCCTGTGATGTGCATAAAAACAAGTGAACAGCATTTTCTGCTCTATCAGTGTGAGTTCATAATTTCTCAACAATTTAATGAGTGAGGTGAAGAGACTATCGTATAAGAGGGAGACATGAGAAGTATATTCATCCTTAGACAGATATGGTATGGAGCAGAAAAGTAAAAGAACTGAAAGCCAATGGCTGCAAAAGAAAAAATGTTACCAATAAATGCTGAACGAATTGAGGTGGAATGCTGGAGGAGGATTCCTGATGGGCAGAGCACCCAAATCCCCTCACAGCTTTCCGGGGAGAGGGAACAGCAAAAAAGAAAAAAATAATAAAAAAATTCAAGTTAATGAAAGGAATTATTTTAGGTAATTCCTATAACACTCAGGCCTATGCTTTTAAGAAATGTGTTACGCCAGTAGCACTTGTAATGTTTTATTCAAACTATTTTCTTTATCTGAGAAAAGTGTGGATGTTAACAACTATTACATCTTTGAGACAACCTGCTCTAGGAGTAAAAGCCCATTGTGATAAAATTTATGATACAAGTACACTGATATATAGGCTAAATGTATAATTTTAAGAGATGAGTATATTTAACTAATGTATTAAGTATGTCACCACAACAGAATGTACAAATATCATTGTACAAATTTTGTAGAAACGTACAAAAATCTCCTTCAAAAGGAGATCAAAAGTTCCAAACCAAAACACCAGAGAGAAAAATTTAGGAGGAATTTAGATGGGCTACAGATACACATTTCTAGATGGTTATCATATTTGTTGCTGATCTGAGAAAGCTGATAAATTCTTAAAAGTCTGTTTTAGATTTTAGTACAGTATCAACTGTTTTCTTAAATTCCTTATGGTCTCAAAATTACACCCATGAAACATCAGCTATGTTTACCAAAATATTTTCAAATTTAGATGAGGGTTGCAACACAGGGAGATAGTTCAAAGAAGGAAGCGTGTATCTGGTGTTGACAGTTTTGCAAAATGATGTGAATGTGCATGTACAATATTCAGAATTTTCACTGTAAGTAAAAAAAAAAAAAAAAAGATCTTTACTCTTCCAAAAAAAAAACCCACCCCAACCCTATAATTATAACAGATTCTGTCTTTAAAAATAGCATTTGTTCTTGTGCTTTAAATTAGAAAGTATCGAGGCTTTTTGTTGTAGCAATATATTCTATCACCATTGAAAAACAGTGTGGAAAAAGACAACTATATTGGATTGCCATCTTTTTGGTAAGGTTCTGTTCAGAACCTGTATCTCTGGGAATCTGGAATTTTTAAGTCCTATAAGAGTGCGAAGAATAATAAGAAATACTTAAACCCAAAAAACAGTGAACCTCTGACTTCATTGTTGTATAATGTTCACTGCGTAATGAATGCTTTAAATTTGATGTTTGAGTAAGTGAGTAAAAGAAATGTTGAGATGACTGAGCGTATGGAGATTGCTGAGCCCCCACCCCAAACCTGCCCGTGGTGCTACCTCCCGTACAACCTCCCTTCCCTCACCCAGCAGGCTCTGGGATGTAAATGGCCGAATGTAAAGCCATGCAGGTAGGACCAGAGGCTCTGAAGAGCTATGGGAGTTAAAACAATGCCCTTAAAGCAGTGCTGCTGTTAAAGATCTGCAGTCTTACCCCATGTCTAAGATGAATATCTGGATAATTGGGTGTATGAACAAGAGAAATGCAGCTATTTGTTTGAGAGGCAGCACTTTGCAGCATCATAACGATTTAGCAGAAGCGTTGGTTCTTTGGGGAAACAGTTGTCTACCGAGACCTCTGGCAAAGCAGAAGGTGTTTGCTTTGTGTCAGAATAGTAGTGCAGGATTAGTCAAATTTTAATTTGCTTTTCATTGAGTGGCTTAAGATATTCAGTAATTCCAATTTCCAAGAAAAGAATGAGGCATCTTGGTCTTGAAGTACTTCATAAAATGATTATTGAACTGGATCAGACCGTGAGCACCGTCTGGCCCAATATCCTGTATCCTGCAACAGCCAAGAACAGGCCAACTATGTGCAGTATTTCGAATACTCCTAGGCTTCAAGTACTTTCAGAGTATGGACTTCTCAACCTGATGCAGGGCCCTGTGTTGCACTCAGTGAGATATATAGATATATATATATAAAATTTTTTCCTTTCTGTGGGAGCATGGCTGGTGCTCCTTTTAACTCTTGTCAACTTAGGTCTGTGCATTCTTGCCTGGGAAGGAGGAAGGTTTATTAGGAGAAGATATGCCAGGATCAAGTGACTGGTACTATACATATGAAAAGCAGTGGTGGGCATTTTTGGACCACTGGATATTTAGGGTAGAAACGTTGTTATCCTGAGCGATAAGGTAAAGATATGCTGGTATATTTGATTATAATACTTAACATTATGCATGCAGATACATTTTAGCATAGACTAACTAGGTATACATATATGCATGTATGCAGTCATTTATCAGGGATAAATTTGCGTAATTATAGCTCATAATTTGTCTGCGTTGCAGCTATTTTTGAAAGTTAAGTAATTGCTGATAGGAGGGAGTGGTAATGGCAAGAGAAAACGCTCTCGCCTCATCTTATCTTTAAGGGTGGTGGGTGTAATTCTGAAGCTGGTCCTGTTTGCTGCTTCCCCAAAATATGCATTGCTGCTATCTGTAGTTGCGTTTTGGTGACTGAAAAGATTCATAGCGATGTCAGTATTTTCTTAGTAAATGGAGTGATCGCCGTACAGAAAATTTGTAAAATATGGAAAAAAATGGTGGTTTGTAAGTAGGAATATTTGGGTATATTTTCCAAATAAAGGTACTTCATTCTGAAAGAAAATAACATTTTATAATAAATTTCCAGTTGCTAATAATATGCCAGAGAATAGATTTAGTTTTTTTAAACTGATCTAGGTTGCCGTAGTTAGGGAAGACAGCAGCTTATCTTAAGTAGTAAGCCATTTTTAAGGAACTATGTCTTGTTATTAACTTAACGATAACAATGTTTTATAAATGATTAGATTGAAGTGTGGATATGGCCTTTGAGAAGATGAATGTCACGAGAAAGAGCTGATGGAATTATGACTTCAAATATCTTCCTGTTTATGTGTTTAATATATTATTAAATGTCATTTGTTTAAAAAAGGAATTCAATTCATAATGGATCTAGTATAAACAAATTTTTTATTACTTAGGCTTTATTTGATTTTTGTTTCATGACAGCATTTCAGAATTAAGATTGCATTATTTATTAGCTAGAAAGAAGGACAGGGAAGACCTTGTGTTACGTGTTTAGCTAGGAAATCCATGGAAGTTCAGACAGTGGCGAAACATTATGGATGTAAAAATACTCACTGCAAGTATGAAAGTGCGCTTCCAGGAAATGCTGGATGTTTTACTATAAAAGAAATATTTAGAAGATCTGACAAGACTTCAGTCATGTGAAGGCTGCCTGAGAGCACTACATATCTGACATTCTAGAGGATTAAAACTAATTTTTGGACAGCCGTCTAATGCTGCCGATGCGGCGTAGTTAGCCTGCAGAGACTGAGTACTCAGGCATTTCAGGAACTAATAATTGCAAACTTCAATATAACAGGATCTCAGTATTTTAAATACTTTGTTTAGGACGTGTTTCAAAGCTGTCCTAGGTTATAGCAATAACCTAACCAGGATAACGGAGACTGAGGATGTGCCCAAGTGTGTTCTTCCCAGAAGTAAAGCCTTTGCCGTAAGAGATGCTCCGTCTTCCTCCCTGGGGAAAGAATGGCTTCTCTGATGCCTTTACATGAAGTTGGAAAAGCTCTTCTGGATACATTTCTCAGTAGTGGAAAATATCCATGCAGGAAAATAACATAACCACGTGTATAGATTCAGACCTTGAAGTTCAATGGTATCCATTGTATTCCTAAGTTCAAGCAAATACTTAAAGTTACTCAGCAGGCACAAAGTTTTGATAAAGAACGTCCATCTCTCAGGTAAGACACTTGCCTTCATGTATTTAAGTAAAATTTTCATCCTCCTAATTGTACTCGAAATCTTTGAGTACTCCAATAATGACGACTGCTGAAGTCTGACTAGTTAAAAAATTAATTTGGTGTAAATATTCCCCTGTGTAGGTAATCTGTTTTTATTACTTTTAACACCAAAATCAGCAGCATATTTGAAGGAGTAAATTACAAAGCAAGGAGAAGTCTAGAAAGTAATTATTACGGATATGGTAGTGAATTCTCTAACCACCACTTCAATGATTTTTTTTTTTTGTTACTTTCAGTTATGCTTTATAAAACATGTTTATAGACTATGTCAGCAATGTTCTTCCTCAGTTGCTGTTGCAAAGACTATTTTCACAGTTTATCACAAAATGCCAGATTTGCTCAGCATGTAATTTAATCTTATGCTTGGAAGCATCCACATTACTTGGTTATCATGAAATTATTCTTTAATAAAAATGTATGCTTTGTGATCTATATTTTATTAATTTGGTGAGTCAGTTTATCGATTGTTGCAGATGCCATGAATGTATAATTTGTCACAGTTATTGGTTGCCTGTCAGCAGTTCGTAGCACCACAGAGTTCTTGGCTCTTGGGGCACCTTAGAAATAAGTCTTTCTTGATCTGCAAAAGAAAAGCTTTCTCCTGTAAATTATCATCAAGACTTGGGTTGATATTAGGTTTATCACTTCATGGCATGTATTATCCTGTATTAGCCAAACGCTACAAACAAATTAATAACGTGGCCTGTTCAGGCAAGAGTTTTCAGCAAACACGATTTAGTGATTTTAAATGCTGGGGATGAGGTCAGAAGGAGCACAACATTAGAAATGGGAGGCGCAGATTTTCTGACTATTTTAGTTCACTCTAAATTTAGGAATTAACAGGGTCACTAGACTGGAAAAACAAAAGAAAATTCTGAGCTTTTTTTTATCCCCTCTTCTACAGTTGATAGTTTGCTGCTGTAATATACAGCAGTCATGAGTTTTGTTGACTGGAAAGTTTATTTTTAATGAACAAATATTAATGAATTTCAATTTCTTTTAAAAAATAAGACTATGCATTCAATATTTGATAATTGTTTTTTTTAGTAAAGCAGATATTTATTTCCAAATTTGTTGGACTTAATAAGAAAGTTTACTTGGCTAGTAATTTTGCAGTGGTGGTACAGCGTAAAGCTTTGCATGCTGAAGTGAAGTTGTGTGGTTGAAACATCTGCTGGTTTCGGTTTGGTATTTTTAAAGGCTGGGTTTGGCACCCTACGAGCCTGTTCTCTGTTCTAAGAGTGCGATGTGTTTGTGTATCGCTTCATTAAAAAACAGTGGCTAAAAGGATACTCTTCTGAACCTCAGAATTCAGCTGGGCTAAATTGTTGGGTTTTTCATCCCCTCATCTTTTTGGATTCTCTGAAATAATCGTCTTTGGTGCTGGTAGCAATCAGTGTTGATTTACGCAGGGGCATCGTTTCAGAACAAGTTCCCTGGTGCGTTCCCAAAGTTTTTGGTCTGTATGATGTACGCTGGGGAGGGGTTTGCAAAAGAATCTGGAAAAAGCTCCTCTCCCCACCCCCAAGGAGGAAAAAAGGGGAAAATAAACAAAAAAAAAAGCGAGGAGGGGAAAAAAGAAAAAAGGAGAGAGGGGAAAAAGGGAAAAAAGAAAGAGGGAGGGGGGAAAAAGAAAAAGAGGGGAAGAAAAAAGGGAAAAAATAGAAAGGAGGGAGGAAAAAAGGGGGAAAAGGGAAAAAGGAGGGGGAACAAAGGTAAAAATGAGAAAGGGGAGAAAAGGAAAAAAGGAGGGGGAATAAAGGGAAAAA
>VYZM01018131.1:38814-88391 GCA_013398915.1 Dromas ardeola
GTTTCTCAGCAGAAGTTTGCCCACTGGGACCCCAGGATGCCACCGGTGCTGCTGGAGTCACCGATTTTATTTCAATTTTATTTAAACGGGGGATGGGGGGAGTGGGGGGGTGTCTGCGGGTGCTGGGCTCGCCCGTCCAGCTGGTGCTGGGGGGGTTTGGGTGGCCACCGGGCTCGCATGAACTTTTTCTGGGCGCGGAGTTTTGCGCTGCGGGTTTTTCTCTGGTTTTAAAAATTGAGGTTTGCGCGTGTGTGTCGAAGGGCAGAAAAGTAAATCGGAGTCGGCTCGGGCCGTCGGCGGGTCCCTGCGGAAAATCCTGGCTCCGTCCCATAAGTTATTTCTGTGGATTTGCTAAACATTAAATATCGGTTTCCCTTTTAGTCTGAGATTATGCATAATTGGGAATGGATGTGATTATGTGTTGTTACCTGAACGCATTTTGTTTGGTTTAAATTTAAAATAACAAATATGAAGCTAAATAGCCTCCATTTTTATCTTGTCTTGTAAATGTGTTATATGGTTCAGGGACAAATTTGGCTCTGTATTATTTTGCACTACATCTAATCTCATCTCTTCTTCATGAGGCTTTTTACAGTCAACTGCCTTGATTATATTTCTTCTGTGTATTTCATCTCATACTGAAACTGCACGTACCTTATTAAGTTCTGAGTTTCCTAGCGGTTCTCCTGGCAAAAGTTATTTCTCCATGAGATGTGTTTTATGACAGAAAAATCTTCTGACAGATTTTGCAACTTTCCTCTGTGGTATTTTGCCTGAGTAACGTAGCAGTTACGATTGGGCTGTGTGATTTCTGTGCCATCTAGTAGTTAGCTAAAAATTTAAATATACTGTGTGGCATCCCCAGCTGGAGGCAGTACTTGAAATTCTAGTATATTTGCATGATCACTTCTGCGATACAAGCAAACAGTGTAAATTTTAGATACAAATACCTGATCTGAGCAGGTTGAAAGTCAGTGCCAGAATGTTTCTTCTGAATAAAATCGTCATGGAACCTTTAAGGTGCCCCATGTAGAAATTTGGGTTAAAATGAACGGTGCTACCAGTGGAGTCAGTGTGGTCTACACCTGAGTTTGCTTGCGATGCTCTTAACCCTTTATTGTGTGGTATAGTGGCAGAAGGATGCTTGTGGGTCCAGGCCTATTGCTAGGCCTGAAAACTTCATTTTTTTGTTGCTAGCCTGAAGCAGTAAAGGTTTTTCTGGGGAGTGACGGAAGAAATTTGTTCTGGCCCCACTGAGCAGGAGCACCCCCTGCGCCTCTGCGGTGTGGGAAGCAGCTGAAGGAGCTGTGATGCTGCAGCTTCACTGGTCCTCACCTCTCGCCCACGCACCCACGGGTGCTCCTGCAGCCCGACCGCCGACGGGGACCGTGCCAGCATCATCCTTTTCGTAAAAAATAATAATGAATGGAAATGGTACCTGTTGCGTCACTGGCAATTTGTCAGCTCCTACAACAAATGGGGCATACCTGCAGACTTATGATTATCTACCCAAATCATTTAGGTCGTCTAAAATGATGGATGTCGAGGGAGTTTTAATTGAATTCAGCAGTGCATTATATTCAAATGTTTGTGGATACTTCAGTATGAGAAATGTAGATAGCTATGTAGAAAGTATTTTTTCCCTATGAAATAAATACTATTTATGCAAGTGATGTGTACTTTTAAAATGAAGCCAGCTACAGTTCAGTAACTTCTGTTTAAAAGTAGAAATATCCATGCCTACATTTTATTGTATTTTGATTTCATTACATAATGGCATGCACAATTTTCCTGTTTTATATAAACTTTCCCAGAGCATCCTGAGAAAACGGGCAGAATAATGTCTATGCCTAGTTGATACCTACTGAGACTTCTTTAGCCTAAATAGCAAATTCTGATTTCTAATAGCGTGTAAACAAAGTGCTGCAGCCAGTCTGGCAGGCGTCGCCTGCTTGTGGTGCTAACAGAAATATGAAAGATGACGCGAGTGCTGCAGAACTGAATTACCCCTCCACGCCTCCTGCTTGTTTTCTCACCCAGGCAGGTGAGAGAGAGAGAGAGAGAGCAGATGAAGCCTTTTCTTTCCCACTCGCACAGTACCCGGTCGCTTCTCTGGTACCAGGCGCAGATCCAGTGGCCCCACAGGGCTGAAGGAAACCTTGTTGTTTCGTACTCTTGCGCTTAACTTAGTAAATGGTAGCAAGTATAAGCTATTACCTAAAAGGAGACGTGTGTTATGAAAAACATCTATTTTCCAAATATAAATAGATAGTAAACTCTTAATAAATATTTGCTTCTAAATAACAAAACATAAAAAAATCAGACTAGAAAAATTAAAACTCAGGGAAGGGGGGGGGTGTGTGTGTCTGTCTTCCCCCCCTCCCCAAAAATACATGAGTTGGGTAACAGCTTAGACTCTAGTGTACGCAAGGAGCTTCGTATGGATACAATGAACTTGCTAAATGTAGGTTACTGAAGGATCAACATCAGTAAATGCATAAACCATAATTTTATTAAAAAAACCAGTCTCTGAATTACTTATCTTTTACTTACGTATGTGTCTGCATCGAAGTATCAAAGTTTTAGCAAGTATCATTTAGTTGTTTTGTTGCTGGTTTTTGTTTGTTTTTTTTGTTGTTTTTTTTCCCTTGTGACTTTGTTGGATGGAGAGAGGATATTTCCTTGGTAAAGCGTGAGGGATTATTGACTCTTTAGGTGATAGTTTCTGTCTAATAGCAATGTGACTTATAGTAGCACTTTTCCCTGGTAGCAGCAATATTTATTTAAAAAAGTGTAATATTCATCTTTAAACACACGCAGTGTTAGATTGGAAAACTTCTAATGACAATTGCATGGCATGTTTGTTTTTAAATGGTTATGTTGAATGATAGTAGAAAAATTAATTTGCGGTTTTTAAAGATCTGTGATTTTTATATCTGTTATTTAATAGAGCTGTAATGTCATCATCCAGCTCTGCCAGTTCAGTATAAAGTGCAATGTGTAACATTTTCTGGTGGTAGAGTTGCTCTAAGTGGAGAAATAATTTAAGCAGTACAAGGATTTTTATAGCCCTCTTGTCACAATTAACTGTGTTTATGAAATATGAATTTACACAATATCTGCCTTTGGGGGCCGGCGTTCCCGTCGGAGCCCGCTCGCTTTGCAGACCGGCAGCGTCGTGTCTGAAGCATCACAGCAGGGACTGGAGCCTGCACCAGGGACGGGCAACCTGGGCAGTGAAGTGATTCGCTTGATATATATCGTTGGGACACTTGTGCAGGAAATTCAGATGTTTTTCACTATAAAACCTTCTTTCGGTTTCATTTTAGGAGGGTGACTGGCTTAGGGGCAGCAAGGTCCCTGACCTGTAACGCTCATCCCATTCTTGCTCCCTGCGGTGTTTTCTTGTCCCTCTAATTCCCAAGCTAAAGCGAAGCCAAAATGGGTTGCACGTGTGGCACCCCGGTGGGGTGGGATTTGGAGTCTGGCACATGCGATGATTATTTTGGAGAGAACAGGACTTTATTTCCTGAAGCTGAAGATGAGGAGTTGCAGTGAGATGGATGGATCCAGCTAGACCTTGCAAGAGGTGGGATTCATCATCAAAGCGATGGGCTGTCTCCTCGAGACCTTCGTCCTCTACATGCCTATACCCTCTTAACGATGGCTAGGGTTTCAGGCAGAAGGGAAGAGCTGGCATTTTATAAGGTTACACCTACCACATTTGTCTTGTTATGGACCACTGTGTCTTTCATTGTTTCATTTTCCTCCAGCATTTGGTGTTCTGCCTCTCGCCCCTCCCGGCACAGCTCAGAGATGGTCATCATTGTCTAACTGGTAAAATCTTTGTAAGCATCACAGCAAAGGCAAGTTTACAGGAGGACAAAGTCGCTTGGGAGATATTGATGCTCCTTCTCAGTAATGCATGGCTTGGGGGAAAGATCAGGAGGTGTTTTAGGAAGGATGCAGTTTCTCAGCATGGGCCAAGTTGGGGCACAAGTAGCTTTTCATACCAGTGAAAAATGGGCACAATGGTGAGAAACTGAAAAATCTTAAAAATAATTCTGTACCACTTCTCCCACTCTTCATACATCACCTGTCTTTGACTAGGAAGTGTTTCAGATCTGGCACTGTCCCTCAGTGCAGAAGCTGTGTAATGTGTAAGGTCTCAACCCAGCTGGCTCGTCAGGGTATGCAATATTCAGTACATGGAAATTGTTCTGTAACATTCACAGTAAGTGCTGTTGGTGCAACATCCTGCAGATTTTGAGGCACAATATTAAGAAATGAGTACTCAAACTAGAGATTGTACAACTTGGAAAGTATGGTGTGACAATTCATCTGGGCTGTGGAATCGATCTAAATGCTCACTGCAAGTTCTGCCACCATTATTCATGGCAAAATAATTGAGCTTGTTCATAAAGCAAGCTGTGTTGTCGTGAAGAATAGCAGCAGACTGTGCTGTGTGTTACCTTTACATCCGAATTTTAGAAGATGAAGTAAAAATAATACCAGATGTTCTATCTTGGTGAAACCATCCAGCAGAACCTCCTCATTTTTGTAGATACTTAACCCAGCCTTCTGCTGCCGCCTCCTGAGGCTTTTCTGCTAATTGTTCTCTTACTGATCTTTGCAAATTATTATGATTGCTAGGTCAGAGTGAAAAATTATGTGCAACAGGTTGCTGCTATAGTGGAGATCAATTATTTTAGAGCGAGTTTAATCTGGTGAAGGGAAGTCTCCAAACTAGTTAGTTATCTCTTCTTTGGTTTAGTGTTCTATAAAATGGGAATAATCATCATAATAAAAGGTGCTTTAGGACTTATGAAATATTTCTGAAGCACTTAGGAATTATAGTTAAAAAAATAATTGCCTAGTAAATTGTCAACTTAATAAAATGTAAAAATAAAAGATCTAGAGTGTATTAGGCTTCATAATCATTTAAACAGATGCATGTAGTTTATTTACCTACTCAGCAAGAACTAACAACCATTGAAAGCAAATAGTTCTTTAGGAGAACTATATTTGCAAAATGAAATTATTTAAATCAAGGTTTCCAGTTCACTGGTTTAAATTACTTTTACATTTATGATTTAGGCTTTGATTTAAATCATACTTTGTACTGTTAATGTTCAAAATTTATCATCAACACTGAAGCTGTGAACACAAAAGACGTTCTTGGCAAGACTTGCAGAATGTAATGTCAGTACTTTTCTCTGGAATACTAAAGATTTAGAAAACAAAACCTTCCTCTCAGCACTTATGACGTTTGATATCTGTGGGGAAAAAAACAAAACAAGCTGCAAACTTTTGTACTTTAGTCAACAAACCAATGGGTGGCTGTTCCAGTGGCCTTTAACTAGGGATGAAGGGGCTAGGAAGAGGTTATTGCCAGTACGTGGCTTTGTGACCTTTTTGTGGTCTTTTTAGAATAGGAGGAATATTTATAAAGATTTTCTTGAATAAATAACATCAATCTCTTCTTCAAATATAAAGGGACTGATAATATTTGCCATTGCTTTTGTTGATTATAGGAGTAATACCAAGAATAAATCTTGTTCTGCGTTACCAGCAGAAATACTGTGGAGTCCGAAGGACTTCCTACAGCTTTTTATTCGTTTATTGTTCTGCCTAGCAATTAAATAAACAAAACCTCTTTAGATTGTCCTTACACTTGACAGATTGGCATTCGTTTTTCTCTCTGTTTAAAAAAAACAACAACCAAACCAACAAGCTGAGATTTTCTTGAGTCAGGAAGGAAGTTTAGAGCAAAGGTTCCAGAATTTGTGACTCTTATTCTTGTGTTACCGCAGCTGGGCATACGAAGGGCAAGGTGCGTGCCTCAGATGACAATTGTGTGTAGCCTTGCAAGCTGTGCAAGGCTGTAAATCCTCAGACCAGCTCTGCTTCCCAGCAGTTTTACATGGATCCCAGTACAGCCACGGCGCCGCATGGTTCCAGGGGTGTGGGAGCTGTAGGTGTTGCTCAGGCAAAGGCATTGTGAACATGGTGTACTCGCCTCTTCTGCTTGATCTCCTCAGGATGATGAAGGGAGATGGCTTTCTCCTGCCTCTCTTGGACTGCTCACTCTTTTCATGGGACCAATGTATGCTCAAGGATTTCCCAAAATTAAATGCCTGTGAAATTAGGAGCAGAGGGATTAGCTCTGGGCAGTGACTTACTTGCCCTTCACTTGCCTTCAGGAAAGGTTGCAAACTGGGGTCTGAGTTGCACCCATTAAGAAGTGGTGATTTCAGCTTTAAATAATGGTGCTTTAAATTGTGGTTTACGTTTGTATGTGTAAGGAGTAAATACCAGACTGCTTACATAGGTACTGCAAATAGTTACATAAAAATTAAAAAACTGCCATGAAATTACTCAGTTTAAAAAAAAAAAAAAAGGAAAGAAAAAAGAGAAAAATAGTCTAGTGGGCTACCACTGTTTCATGTATGGATACCTAAGACAGATTTTTAAAATCCTTAGTATTTTGAAATACTGTAATGTTTCCAAACATTGAATTGCTGCTTGAATGTCCGTATTTTATTGTTGTTTTGTACCTTCCTATTTTCATTCTTATTTTCACAGAATTTTCATACTCGTAATATCTTTAAATAGAATAACCCTGAGTTGTTACTGTGATATATTGGTACCACACTTTGAAAACCAAGATCAATAATAATATCTCTTATCCTCTCCAAAAATACAAAAAAATCCATTATTTGCTGAATTGTTCAAAAATGGTGTTTGGCTCATTTTGTGTGTACCCACTTCAGTGACCAGAATGACAGTGGAGGCTTTGTTTAAATGTTTTTTCTTTATTTTTTTTTTTCCCCCCACTCCCACCCACACATACACCTGTTCATCTAAGTCTTTTGGGCCAGACATTGGTTTATTTGGTTGGGCTTTACGGCTTTTTTTTTTCCCTTTATTCAGTTAACCGCTTGTTGTCAGTAGTTCTGGCACATCCCCTTGTTTTCTGTAGGCTGCCTGTGGAAAAAAGCCTTGTTTCCAATGGCAAAGAGTTAATCTGGCTCGGAGTGGGATTAACTGTTGCAGTAGCTCATGATAAACATCTGTTGCAATGCTCCCAGATGAGAACATTGCTTTCAAAAGTATTTACTGCACATTTTGAACCCATGCACTTTACTTGTGGTTTTATTCCACGCCCCCCAGCCCCTGCACCCCCATTCCTAAATTCTTTTGAAAGGACATAAATCCAAAGAGTCTATCTCAGAGTGTTTATTTTATGATACAGAGAAGGAAGTGTGATTATTGAGTTGTTGTTCATGTGCTAGAGCCCCCGAATATTTCTGACTGGAGTGCAGAAGCGTTTGTGTTCTTAATAATAACCAACTGGGGGAGCCGGCTCCTGGGAGCGCTGCCAATGTGTGCCAGCGCTCCGCCTGTGGTGGGGTCCTTGGGATGCCAGTCCTCTCGGTGTTTTCCTCCTGCTCTGAATTTGGCAAGATGTGGCTGGTGGGGAGGAGTGGAGTTTTACTTGGATGTGGAACCCAAGGGTGGGTATATGGTTGGAAGCATTTGACCAATGAGACTTTGCCGTTGAGGAACCTTCTGCTATTTCCTTGGAATCTTTTTTTTTTTTAATTACAGTTTTTAGACTTAAAAAAATAAAATTAAATTCTAGATTTAGTGGATCAAATAATGACAATTTCCCCTGCAGCTGGCCTTTGAAGTTAGGTCTTCCGGCAGCCAGCTCTTGCTGTAGCTGAGGATCAGGAGCAAGCAAGATTTGGGTAGGTTTTCCCAAAACATCAACAACCTTCTCCCCCCCCCCACCAAAACCACAAAAACCTATCTGTGCACGGTGTCTCTGGGAAAGTAACATTGGAAAACAACATGGAATATCTTAAATGGTGGCTATTTCCCAACAAAATGTTTTTCTTTCTTATGCTAATAAGGATAATGCTCTAAACAAAATCATGTTCAAAGCATTTTCACCCATATTTCTCAGCAGGTGAAAAATATTTTGTGCAAAATTTCCTACGCTTAACATTTCCTACCACTATCAAAGAAAATACCTGAGTACTTTACATATGTGCGGATTGTCACCAGAATTAACTCTGTTTGCATAGCAGTGTAAAGAATGTAGATGATGAAATGGGGGACTTACACACAGCAAAGCTACTTGTAGTAAAATGCAAGAGTCTGTAACTTTACCTCTTGCTGATTTCCTCAGGTCTGGCAGAAACACTTGTTTTAGCAATAAATCTGTAAGAACAGCCGTACTGATTCATATCGAGCGTGTCTAATTCAAAACCCTGTCTCTGATGGTGATCAGCAGCAGGTATCTAGGCAAGGGTACAAGAACAGTGATAAAATCTAAGGGGAGATTTTTTAGTTTACCAGTTTTATGGTGGTACCAGGATTTTCAGAATCTGCTGCCTGATCATAATGCTGAAATGACAGATGTGCGGTACTTAACAGCCTCGGCTTTCTCTTAGAAACCATGATAGCGATAGGAGGATAAAAGAGGAAAAAAAGCCCTGAAAAGTAATGGATAGTACGTAAAATAGAGACAAATAATGGGATAGACTGGGAAAAAGAAAACAAAGGGGCTATATTACTGCCTAGTACATAGAAATGGCAGAAAAAGGTTGGCTTGTTACCCAAGAGGCGAAGGCCGCCTGCGCCGGAGCTCGCTGAGACCCTGCTCTGATGGGTTTTCTGGCATTACCTGCGTCACATCATTTGGGCACGGGGAGAGTGGGGCATAACTAGGACATGGAGAAAGCTGGCCTGAGCCTGGTCCGTGACAAGAAAGATGTTAGAGGGCAGAACAACGAAGCGTGGGAGAAGAAACAGATGGGAAAGGGGAACGGGAGCAATGGGAGTGTCAAAGACACCTGTAGAAGCTCTGGATTATTCTCGGTCTGTAAACATCTGCCCGTTCAAATTAATGGACAAGAAGTGTTATATGTGTAGGGAATATTTTCTGCGGGTTTGCACTGAATCCCTTGTAGCGTTGCCGTACTTTTCCCAGGCTTCAAGACACCCAGGTTTTATTTTTAGTGCTAGCCTGGGTTCTGTTTTGTGGCAAACCTGTTCCAGCTTGCTGCAGTCATTACTACCAAGGCCATCTAAATAGCAACTTGAAAATACTTAAAGCAATGTAAATAGTAATGAATTATTTTGTCTTTGTGTGGATTAAAAAGTACACCTAGGATGGACTTGTTCTTGGTTTTTTAATGCTATAGAGCAAAAGCATGATGAGCCTTACGTTAGTGGCATACAGATGTAATGGTACTGTACTTTAAATAACAGATATGAAGGCGTCGTGACGAGGATATTGTGAATGCTTTAGCATTCACTTCTTAAATGTAGATTTTTAGGCAGCTTTTACAAAGGTGTACGGAAAACTGTTATTGACTGTCTAAAGTGAATTCAAGAAAAATACCGATGAGGAGGTGTTGCAGTGGATGAGGAGGTGTCACAGCGATCTGCTCACCAAAATAAGTCTTATTGCAAGCTAATATCAAACTTGACAAATTCGGGTTTTATTGTACGTATCAGGATGAAAAGATGATGATGCATTCGAGTACAAAAGGGCAAAAACCATCTTGAATTTAAACACAGTGTACATAATCCTATGAGCAAGGGGGGTTGGTACAACCAGAGAAAAGTGTGACCTTACAGAAAGGATTGCTTCATCTCTGGGACAATACCAGGCAAAGGAAATTTTTCAGCTCATAGACAAGGTAGGTACAAGATCGAAAAAAAAAAATACAGAGTGCTCATAAATAAGTTGATATTTTGATATATATGTATACAAATAAACCTATTATAAGTTAATAGTATTGATAGTATTGTGTATATTATATTAGAAAAAAGTTTCATGTAATTGAAGGGAAAAAATATGATGCATGTCAGGATTGAGTTTCATTTACCTTTCTAAGAGGATTATAGGCAACTGATGCTTTCTCAGTTCCCCAGAAGGCTTTTCCCAGCCCGGCACTCTCAAATCCAGGGAGCCTGGAGTCTGGTGTTGGATTTCCCAAATGTGTGCTATAGAAGATGCTTTGATTTATACCCTGTTGTTACTGTGGCAGGAAGTGAATTGTGCTCGCTCTTTCTACAAAGAAGTTTACCTTTTCCGCTGATTATCTGTGTTCCTGAAGAACCTGAGTCTTTGTACGCTTCCTGTTAGTAAATAAAATGAAATGCAAATTCCACTGTTTCTACTCTCAGTAGGAAAATAAGAGCTCTAACAAGGTGTGTATAAAATAAAAACTTAAAAAATATAATAATCTGGCATCTGCTTGTTACTATGTAGCTTTTTATTAAGAGGTTTATAAAGCCAACATGTCAACATTTTGGGTTTTTTTCCCCCATCGCAACAATGTTTCTTTTCTTTTTTTAAAGGTATCATACAACCCCTTTAGGATAAACAAACATTCTCCAGCTTTGGTCTGGAGGAGGCATTTCTAAACCATACAGAGGAAATTTTTATGCATGGTTTTGTATTTTCTCTTCTGATACGTATCTCCACATTTGCCTACCAGCTTTGCAAAGTCCTCTCTAAACATCCCAATGATTTCTTTGGCATGGACAGATAATGGATGTGCTGTATCTTGATGTTATATATCTAACATAAAAGAGAATTTACCCTTGAATTTTAACCTTCACTTAAAGAATTTTGCTATTCCTATATCCTCATAGATTGACTTGACTTTCAAAAGAAGATTCCTCGGCATCGAAGAGGAATCTGGTGGCCCATTTGCACATCAGTTTGCAGTAACTTTTTACACTCGGACGTTATGACCTTCTATAATTTTTCTGTGGTTTCTTTAGTAAACAGAAATAGCCCTACACTTCTGTTTCTTAAACGCCTCTCATACTTGTGCTGAGCTGTTAATAGGTCTGTTAGTATTGTTAAAGTATTAACAGAAGACTAATAATTGCTGTGTTGTAATTGTATTGAGTCTAAAAAAGCATTCTCGTAGAATATTAATGAGAGCCTTTTTATGTGTATGAATTATTGTTCTTAGGAAACAAAATTAAACGACCCCCCAAAAAAAAAAGAGAGAGAGAGAGAACCATTCTAGAGGAACATAAGAAGAAGAATCAATAAGCCATCGATTTGGTCTTGAACTCTGTTGCTCCTCCTTCCCTAACCCCATTTATGCTTCCTGTAGGTACCACAGAAATCTGCGCCGCACC
Organism: Dromas ardeola; assembly: GCA_013398915.1. Lineage (NCBI taxonomy): Eukaryota > Metazoa > Chordata > Aves > Charadriiformes > Dromadidae > Dromas > Dromas ardeola. Next base: position 49,993 of record VYZM01018131.1, read on the forward strand.
ATATGTGCTCCGGTACCTAGGCACAACAGGGGGCTGGGAGCCGGGTGGCAGTTTTAACAATGAATTTTCTTTTTTGCGTTTATCGCAGACTTAAATTACTTTAACCTTATTTAGTCTTTAAAACTGTGACTATAGAGCTAATATTTTATGCAGCATTGAGAGGAACTGGAAATGCTTTTCATTGCTGTGCAAAATGCAGCTGGGGTATGGTGCAGAATTAACAACACGGAGCTTTGCTGTTGAAAATGTGAGCAGTAGTTTATTTTCATTTCTGTCATTAAATATCTTATTACCATCTATTTGTTTTTCCTTTCCTCTCTCCTGCAGTGCAAAAAAGGGCGATTACTAGAAGGTAGAAATTGCACAAGTGCTGGAAACTACCTTAAATCAGTGACCTTCAGTTGACCTCTGCAACCGCTGGAGTGAGCGTGGTGGTTTTTTCAGAGCTGAGTTAGTACATCTGTGATCATCTTTCTTTCACGAAATCTTATTCAACTTTTATACCGAGTTGCCGACTTGCAAGCAAAATCTAAATATATGAATAATTTAAAAAAAACCAATCTCTTGTAAATATAAAGACAGTGCATCAGTACATAATAAAAGCTACAGAAGTGCTTCCCGGGACTTGCTTGAGCATTAAAACTTTGCAGTTTATGTAGTGTAATATAATTGTCCGAATGTTTTTGGTAGCAGTTATTACTAAATAGGCAAATAAGCTGCTGTTGCAATAGTTGGGGTTTTGTGGACCCGTTGATCTGAATGAGAAATACAGAGGAAACGTTAGTCTCGTCGTTTGTTTTGTGATATTTTGAAGGGGGCTTCAGTTTATATTCTAAAACATGTAATTTCTTTTCCAGTCTTGTGTACGAGCTCCTTGTCATTCTTTACTCTCCCCCGTCTGACATCAGTTTCTCTCCTGTCCATTTAAAACTGAAACTTGAAAAACTGCAGTTTTATACTTTATATTATTCTTCTACCCCGGAGCTGTTTTTAGTGTCTTTATTGCAAGTAGACAGATGGTGATATTTGGTTTCTTGTCAGTTTTAATGAATATAGATAGGAGTGATAAGAACATTTGCTTCGTTTAGCAAACTTCCTTTTCTGGCTTTTAATTAATGAAGTGCTCACTGGTGTGCCGCTGCTTTTGTATGTAATACAGTTAAATCTTACATACAATTCAACTTGTAGTGTCGGATAATGAAAAAGAGGATGAAAATAACTTCTTCTGTCAATATCCTTTAAAGTTTACTTACACAGACTTTGAATGCTGCAGACATCAGAAATGTAACGTGCTTGTACAAGCTGCCATAGCAGCATCCTTTGTTTCTTTTGTATTTTGGTAATATTTTCTTTTTATAAAAGGAAACTGAAGTCAAAGGCCTGCGTTTGGTGTTGCAATTAACCTTGGGTGAGGTTCAGCTCCGCTTCAGAGCAATTTGCTTCTCATGCAGATAGAATAAGATCCACAGCAAAAATTTGATAAAATAGGAAAGAAAACCCCAGCTTTACAAGCTTTTTTACTGCATTTTCTCCTCCTTTGGAGAGAACTTGAACATTAATCCTAATATTGATTTTCTTTTCAAATAGTTTGATTTCTGTGTTAGCTTAGCACAGACATTATTTTAGATTCTTGTAAACTATTTTAGATTCAATTTTTCTTAAGATCTTTTCTCCTAGGGTTTTTTTCTTTCTCTTTGTGTATGTTGTGGTTTTAATAGAGTCAGAATAAGTGCTTTCAGCCGAAGTTGTTTAAGTAATTTCTGCCTTGCCATAGCAGCCTGAATTCTCTAATGGTAAAAGTAACTGTGTCTGTGTGTATGAAAATATTTCAGTGGGTAAAGCCTGAATACTGCCTGTAGATATAAAATCTCTGCTTTGTAGCTCTAATAGTTTAAGATCTTACTAGATGGAGAGAATGATGTAGGGTGAAGGCCAAGAGGATGATAGTTGGGAAGATTTTCTTAAGCATCTGACTATTGCTAATTCCGAATAAACTGATTTTAATCTTTGTTGTATCTTAGTATCCCTGTTTCCTCAGTTAAAAAATGGACCTGATTTTGTACTTCTTTTCAGGACTTTCGTTTTGTTGTAACCTTATAAGGATAGGATTTTGTTCCCTGATGGTAAATCTGTGCAGGAAAAAGAGTTGGTTTATTTTAGAAAGCCATTTTAAAATACTCCAACAAACCTATCGGGAGGCAGAAATAGTAGGGTTTTTTTAATATTATTTCCTGTGTCTTTCTGAAAATGTTATTAAGTGCAAACCCCTTTCCTCATGAAAGTTTTAACTTGGTGAAAGATACCTCTAATTTAAATGAGTTAAAAACAAACAGGAAATGTTTTCACTAATCCGTTTGGTTGGTGAAGGCAAATAAGCAGGTGCTCGTGCTATTACACGAATGATATAACCTCTGCAAATGAACAGTGGCTGAGGCTTTGAATGTGTCCTTCCTTCCTGAAAGTCACAAGTAAGAAAACAAAATTGCAAAAGGATGCCCCAAGAACAGCTTATGTTTAAATAAATACTAACTTTCTGTATTTGCATTCAGTGTTGGTAGGTTAACAGTTCTCATTCTGGTGTTGGCTTTTGCAAGGGTGATGAGGAAAGACTTGCTAGCCATTTCAGAGAGAAATGAGGATTTCTGTTGGCAGCTCTAGCACGGTGCCTTCTGCTCAAGCACCTTGAAAACGGCTCACGTGCTGCAGGAACAAAACCTGTATTTCAGAGCCCAGGCGTGTTTGTGTACCCTATTTTTATTATGAAGGTCCTTTCTTCTGAACCAGAAGTGAACCTTGTTTCAGACAACAGCGCAGAATGCCGGGGTCAGTTTTAATCTATATAATTGTTCTTGCAAAAATCAGTGTAAACAAAAAGTGCTTCGTGATGCCTCAGAATTTGCAGACAAGAACATTTTAACATTGTTAGTTACAATATTAAGGTTGTGGTTTTATTTCTTTCTGGTTTTTTGTCATCCTTCAGGGAACAGAATCACGTGTCTTCCTTCTTATAATAAAAGAATGCTTTCTGATGCATCTAAACTGGTCTACACCGCTGTATTTGACATACGTATTTGTGAATTTTATACAAAATCCATGCTTGGATTAATGTGAAAAATGAACAGGTTTGATTCAGACTGAATAAAGCCTTTTCCTTCTGGAAAGAGACCGCAGTCTATATTTGTGGGGTTCATTTCTCTTCAGCATTTGCTGCTTATTCTCCAAACAGTTGTAGTTGCATGTTTCTCCTTTTTCAATATTTGCCGAAATCTTCAGCAGTTCTTATTCTCTCATATCTCCTTCAATCATGAGCCAGAAGCAAAAAGAAAGTCATCTCTGGAAAAGAAAACCCACAGGGCTCCATTCCCTTCCCACGCCCCATCATTTTCTCTCCACATTTTTGAAGATGTGAAGCAATTTAGATCAGCGTTCTCCATCATTCCTTTTTCCTAACCTGATTCCTCTTCTTGCAGAGAGAAACAAAAGGAAGACACAGAAGAGAAGTTGAAGAAGAAAGGAAAGAAAGAGGAAAAAATAGTGGAGAAAATCAGAACAGAGTTGGCTTTTCTAAGGAGTTATCCAGGAAGCAAAACATGCAGCTTCCCTCCTCTTTTTTTTCCTGTTTTTAGCCCATCTCAGATACTGCTATTTCGAGATAAGTGGGTCAGGCAAAAGGGCATAATTAATAGTGATTTCACAGGTGCGGTGGGTATGGGAGAGTGTAGTAAGACGGGTGGATTCAAGGAAACGTTGGCAGTCTTTCAACGGGAGGCTCCCAGCTGAGCCCCGGGTTGCTGTGCCCAGATATCTTCTGTCACAGGATTTCGGGCCGTGCCAGCCAGGTGGGAGCTGGATTAAAGTGGGAATAGAACAGATGGTGACGTGCAGCACATGTAGACTTACCAAATTTAGTAAGGGACGGTATGTGTTTGTGGGAGCAGTTGGGGAAAGAATGGATCAACCCTTTGAACAGGACCGTGGGGAAACAACCGGTAAAGTACGCTGACCAGTGACATTGGAAAATGGGACATAATTTTTTTATGTCAAAGATTCTGAGTTTATTAGTAAGGAGTATTTCTTCTGGCCCCCATGCGCCTCGTTTTTTATTATCCTGCAGTACTTTATTTCCTCTGGTTGGTGATCATGCATCACCAACGAGGCTTGTATGGGATATAGTGCACATGTTACAAGGACAGCAATCTGTGCATTTCTGCTGAAAGATTAACTCAATTTTAACATCTGAAGATAAGGAGAAGGAGGTAACACATACAGCTAGTTACAGTTTGAGTATTTTGCTGCTAAGGAATTTCTTTATTAATTGGTAGATCTATGTCAAGAAAAAAATGTGAGCTATAAACCATATAGTGACATTGCTGTAATAGAAGATGGAATACACACTACCTGCGTTCTTCAAATCGGCTTTCTGCAGAGTTTACATTTCATTTGCTTTTACTCTTCTTTTCCTGCTGGAGCAAGGTTACTTTGAAATGGGCATACTGCGTCGTGGCCTGGACTAGTACTGTGTTCTTGGATGCTGGTGGTCCTTTCCAAGTCCTGGCATGCCGTCTTATCTTGAGCAGGTGGAGCCCCTTGGATTAATATTCCCAACAGCCTCTGTGCTTGGATTATATACTACCAATATCACCTGCTTGTGTTGCCACCAGTGCCTTTTGGGTTTTTTTTTCAGCTGGAGAACATATGGCAAGAAAAGCTTTTTATCTTGTTGAAAAGGAAACACCTGAACAGCAGGAGCTTTTTATGTCCCTATGACACATTCAACTCGGCCACCTTGGAAATTCAGTCAGTGGGAGCCGCATGTCCTGGTTACTGCGGTAGAGGCTTACAGAGATTTACTTCATCCAGCTGGGACCCTTCAGGGCCAGCTGTTTGGAGACCACAAGACGGGTTCTTGTGGGGGTGGACATTGCGCTTGCGGAGGACAGCCATGGGATGGCCGTTCCCTGATGCAGAGCAGGAGTGCGACACCTTGGGAAGACACTGTTTGATTTTGTTTGCCTCCGGGAAAGCAGTAAATTCATGCTTTTAGGTCTGTTAATCTGCTTGTGGGTGTTAATGTATCACAAAATAGCTGGCTACACACATCTCTTGTATTAAGCTGTTGAATGCAGACGATCAGGTAGAAGAGTCTGAGAGGCTGGGGATTTTTTTTTTAGATAAACTCTATTTTTCAGATTTTAGAACGTATTATTAAACTCTGTCCTGCCATTTCTCCATATGGATCTAATTTTATGGTATTGAGCCTTTCTCCTTTTCATGGAAAGTAAAAAGACGATTCTCTCTGTGGCTGTACCCATGTTATGATGTAATTTGGTTAAACAACGTGAGATCATTAGTCACATGATTTGAAATAGTCTGGAATTATTGTTAAAAAAAAGTCCAAACAACTTTCTGAAGGATTTTGAAGGAAAAAATATTAATTTCTCTGAAAGTAGCAGCTCAGTCATCAACAGGTCTGTTCTGAGAACAAGAGTGTACGTGCCCACGTAGGGGCACATTTGATTGTCTGATAGGCATCAGTAACTGGCATTTTCCTCCAGAAAAGATCTTCTTGCTTACTACTGAAGACCTTTATAGTCCATTCTTTCAAAAAACAGCATTCTGAAAAAGTGCTTTAGAAATGTTAGTTGTTATCAAATACAAACTCTGGAACATTTTAACTTTTCTAAATTACGGTGTCAGTACAAAGAAGATAAATTGGAGCTGAAGGATGCTTTGCAGTTTCTCTCTGGTTTGTACAAAACATTTGTGCATCTGTATTTTTTTTTCCATATGTTGAAAGCGCCATATGGAGAGGTCACTATATTTCAACTTGCAGATGAAGTAAGCTAATAGTAGGAAATCACTCTGAAGCAAATGGTTTTTCAGCAACCGCCGCCCCCCCCCCCAAGTGCATTTGTCAGTTGGTGGACATTTGTGCTGTTGACTAATAATAATGATTTGTGATATTATAACAAAGAGACATTGGTGTGGGATTTTTTGCTAAGGGAAAAAAGATTACATCCTTAGGAATAATGCTGTCTATAAAAGCTTGAAGGCGAATACAACAAGCAGGCAAATGATATTTTATATATCCTTAGTAGATAGAAAATGGAGGTGAGCAACTGTAATTACATCTTTTACATGCAGTGGCGGAAAAAAAAATCTTGAATTGTGCCTGAGTTGCCAAAAACCAGTTAAATTCGGGGGCTTAGAGAGAAAGATGATGAAAAGAACAAGGGAAGAAAATAGCCAAGTAGTGATATTTGGCAAAGGCTTGATGGGGGAACATGGTTTTCATCAGGGCCATTGGGAAAATGTACAGTAGGTGACTTAAAGGTCATAAGAAAGAATTGTGTTCCTCATCAGGTGTTGTTTTTTGTTTGTTTGTTTGTTTGTTTTTAATTTTATTGCAAAGTGGAAGTAGCACAACTTACACGTAGCCAAAATGGCCCTGGAAGAGTGGGAGACAAATTGGTGATGAAGCTCTGCTGTGAAGCAGTGGCCTGATGGTATTATCTGCTGAGACAGATAATTGGAGACCAATGAAGTCTCAGGGGAGGATGGAGAGCAAAGCGATAGTTATTGAATGCATGTTCTGTACCTCTGCAAAATTTAAAATTAGTTTCTTCTTGGAGAAACACAGAGTTTGAGCTGTCAGCATAAAGATGATGGAGTCTGCTCAGATCAAAGAACAGGATGGTCAGAGGAGAAAGCAGGATGTCAACATCTGAACCTCAGTGGATGTTGGAGGAGGAGGACTCGTTTCTGGGAAGGGAGGGATGTGAGAAATAAAATACAAATAGGAAGGGATAGCCTTGGAAAGGTCAAGGTTTAAAAAACCGGAAGTGGTTAATACTGTGAAAGGACACAAGGAGTTTGAGACTGTTACAGACGTTTTGGATGAGGAGGGGTCTAGTACTGACCACCATCTGCCAAGCAAAGGTGGTGGAAACTGGAACCTAAGGCTGGAAATCAAAGTCTGTTCATCCTTTAGAAGGATTTCTCCTTTATGTTTTTAGATCTCTAATGGATTCCTGCTTGAGGATGGTAGTGGTTATTTTCTTTTTCTTCCCCTCCCCCCCTCCCCCTTCCTTGTTCAGGCTGAAAATAGAACTTTATGTAACAATAAAAGAGATGAAGTTTAGTTCTTAAAGGAGATGTTTAATGCTAACATGTCAGGACAGTGTTTTGGTTTTGTTTCTGTTCCATTCTTCCAACCAAGAAAAGTCACATGAAATTTATCATTAAATCAGAGGGACAAAAAGGTTTTCTCAGCAGAACATGGTGTCAGTACTTTGACTTAGAAGAGAATTGTGCAATTCCACACTGCATTTTTTCTCTTGCAATCCACTCATCACAATATGTTCTTCCCATGCTTCTGGAAATTGTGTCACTTTTTTTTTTATTTTATTTTTTATTTTTTATCACAGGATTTTCAGATTGAGTATAGCTCCCTATAATTTCAAAGGGGAGAAAGAGACTTCCTAGGGCATGTTCTAGCCTTTCTATTTCGGTAACAAAGATCTGCAACTTGGTAGTAGAAGACAAATGATTCATTTTGTCAGGAAAATGCCACTTTTCTAAGTGCTTGTCAGGGCACATCTAAAGCAAATACATAAAGATTAAAAGCAATTGTCTTATGTAAATGTTCAGCGGGACTACGGGAAGCACATACTGAATCAACAGTCAAGAAACTTTGGATGGGTTGCAATAAATATCTTGCCATATATATTTGCAAAGTGGTGTGGGCTTGTAAATTGTGGGGCCAGTTGCCAGGAAATATCTAAACGTCATTGTTTTATACAGGGATTTGGATACCAGTAAACGAGATTTTGCCTGGGTTCCCATGGCTTAAAGAAGTGTTGCATAACTGCAATGTAATTTTTTTTCAAGCAAACCAGGTTGCGCTGAGAGGGAATACTAGTTAAAGCTTCTAGCGATTCGGGGAGTTGTGGAAATGCCTTGGGAAGTTGCTGTAGTTTATCAGCGATTTATTTTGGTGGATAAAGTATGAGGCCTGCTTTAGACTTTTCTTACACGTCAGAAAAACCCGTACAAGAGGCAGGGGAATAGCAACTGTAGTTTAAATCTTATACATTGTTCCCTTTTAATTTGGCTGCATGTCTTTCTAATTAGAAGTTGGGGTTTTTTATATATATACTTATAAACATATGTAAAATAGATATATAAATTTATACTATGTAAATTTATACAATATATATATATTTTTATATTATATAAATATATTTGTACAAACATAAATTAGGTCAAGATAAAAAATGGTCTTGGAGTTGTGTGTTCTTCATGCCAAGATGTGTTCACTGATAAGCTGTAGACAAATAATTTTTCAGAGATCTATTGAAAATATTTTGATGAGCTTTTTCCTCTCAGTTTTGGTGCTTTTCCAGAAAGAAGTCATTGCCTCTTTTATTCATAATTTAGTGTGATTATCTGTTGTTGTCACAAAAGGGTTTTGACAGAAGGTTGTCCTAATATGAAAGGCTTTTTAGCTGGCGGTGGTAGGAGACTCCCGCTGCTCGTCCATCAGGCTGCAGGAGGGGATCAAGGCACAGAATTCCCACACGTTCACGGTGGAAACAATCCGATGGGAGCCTTTGAACCAAGGTCGTCAAGCACTTTCTTGGATGTAGATCCACTCTTCGGAAATTACGGTTTAAATTTGGAAACTCCATTTGACTTCCTTCCCACCTGGCCCAGTGCTAACCCTCACATTCATCCAAGCAGCTTCAGCATTGCTGGTCCCTTCGAAAACATGAATTTTGATTTTCATTTTAACTGTTTGTAGACCACGTGAGAGAAAAGACAAACTGATATAGGCCCTCCATTGTACAATTCCCCCTTTTTAACACCAGAAATACACAGCTCAAGACAAGTGCTGTTAAGTCAATACACATTTTCTTTGGTTAGCTTTGTCACAGCACTGGTTTCTTTGTTGGGGTTGAGGATGTCAAGCTGTATAGAAGAATCCAGCATTTTTTGCCCAGCTCCTCATTTCATTTATTAGATCTTTTTGCGAATCTGTTTTTGTCTTGATCCAACTAGATGGCCTGATGGTGTATCAACAATTTGACACCTTCTCTGTCCTGTCTATCCCCAGCACTTCCCAAGTGCCTCAAGGAAGTTTCATCTTGTGCATAAAATCTACTGTGCTAACGAGGCACCAATCCAGGGTGATTTATTTAAGCATTGTAAATGACTTCCAACTCTTGACTGTTTCAATCACTAGCTGTTAATAAACCTTGTCCACAACTTGGATTTGGTCTTCTAGTTAAGTCTGCAACTTATGTTGCAGCTTCTTTCTGTCACTGGTGGTACTATAGCTTCATGGCATTATCTGGACTTCTCGGCTAGTAGATATGTTTCCCAAATCATTAGAAATTAGCAGTGTACAAATTGCATTTTGGAGCCCTGTTTTGAGAAGGAGGTTGGGTTGGCCCAGTTGATCTCCTGTGCAGCTTTCCAACTGAAGTTATTGTAAGACTTTATGGTAAGGTTTTCTCGTAATCCTTTGTTGCCTGTTTCCTCTTTCTAGGTTATTGATGTTCTGCTGGTTGTTATTGGTGGTGTGCCATTCCTGTGTATTCAGCATTGACCATTAGTTTAGTAGACCAGCATTTATTTATTAATCACTATTAATATTTGCTTTGCCCCATTACCAATACAACCAGAGCTCTTCTCTTGTTCATTTCTCATTGACTGCTGTGAAAACAAGGTTCACCACTAATGTTCCTCTACCCAGGCTCCATATCTCTGATACTGTATTTCCATAGCTGCATGTCCTCATTGTATGAGATCCTTATGGTATCTACTACAGAAGCTAAAGTTAGTTTCATGGTGGATTACAGGTCTCCTCCTTGTCAGGTTTTGCCTCTCCTCTCTCAAGCATCCCACCTCTTCACTTCCACAGCTCTAGCAGTTGGAGTTGGTGTTTTTCGTGCATTGCAGCAATCCGATCAGTTTGATTTCTTTGATCTGGCTGCAGCATTTTTTCCGAGAGATGGAATTTGAAACTTAGATTTACACTTTTTTAGAGCTTGTCTTGTCAAATACGGTTTTTGTTAGGTAAATCACTTTTCCACTGAAAGCTGTAATTTAGGGAATCTGCGAGCCGTATCTAATGTCCAGCAGGTTTTGCAAGGAGGATGATGAACACTACACAAAAAGGTGAAAAATGTGCCTTTTAATAAGGGTGGAGGTCCATGGAGTGATTGGGAAGCACTGTTTTCTCCCCATTATATGAATGGGGATGGAGGGAAGAGTGGTTAGTGAGTGTTTGTTAGAAATGGAACTGGTTTGTTTCTCAATTTTGCTGGCAGAAGATGTATCCTGTCATCTGTATGCCAGTCTGTGGCCAGATGATTTACACCTCCGGTAAGGAAATGGGTAGGGTCTCTTGGCACATCAGGGGCATCAGGCTCACAGAGAGCAGAGGGGAAGGTAATGCCTCCTTCCCACAATTTGAGAAGTCTATTTTACTATTAAAATAAAAAGTTGACTTTGGCATTTGTTAGAATTTAGAAAGTGATAAAATGCAAATGAAGAGGCATTTGCTGACAATTTAAGGTTGATGAGTATGTCCCTTTTAGTCATACATGTAGCAAACCAGAGAGTCACGTTTATTTTTATACACATTTATTCCGAAAAATTGGATATCTGATTTCTTTTAATTTCTTAGAATTTCTGTATGTTTTGCACAGTGGGTTAGTCGCTAGCAAACATAAAGTTTGAGTGACTTGACTTGATAGTAGATGTAATTTCAGAGCAGCAGTGCCTACTAGGGATAGGAAGAAAGCTGTGTTTTAGTAATTACCTTGCTTTTGTGTGTGCTCGTTTCCAGGGAGGTAGAGAAATCCGTATCTGTATTTGTCCTTTTCACAAGGGAAATGGAAAATCTTTTAATGGTAAATTTTAAAGGAAGATACTTTAAAAAAAAATTAGTCCAAGAAATTGCAGATCCTTTTACTTTTGTAGGGTGTTGTAAGCTTGACCTAGTTCTGAATATCTTTGCGGCTTGAAGTGAAGAAAAAAAAAAAGAGAGGAAAAAACCTCATTTTGAGAATTTCATTCTGGAGACATTCCAGCATGGGCTACTATTTCACATACATATTTAATATTCTTAATTCATATTGAGGGCAAAAAGAGCATTGTTATAATGTTACATATGACTTAGATTAAATATGCTGTTTAAATTGAGCACCCTAAAGGATATGAAAGTGTTTATAAGTTTATTTTTATTCTCAGTTGTTACTAAAACTAGTTAAGGGGATTGAAAAATGTCTCATTTGCAACTGTTTTTCTTCCTATTGCCAAATACTGTCATTCCCCCTTCTCCTCCCCTTGCCTCCAGGTTTTGAAAAGGACCGAAATTAACATGCCTGTCCTTATTAATTATGTTTTCTATTTACCCAGTGCGATATAATGACAAAACAAGTTTCCTAATATACCAACATCTTTATGTCACCACAGCTCTGTGAATATTATTGTGCCTTTCTCTTCCTCCACTGAGTCCAAAACCATTTTTTTTTTTTTAATTAGTGAGGTGGGATGTGGGGAATAAAGACCCCAAAAGATATTTTTTGAAGATAAAGAATCTTCCTCTTATTGGGAATGACTGGTTTGGCCGCAGGAGCGTGAATGGTGCATCAGGGGAGTCACTGGTAGAGGTGGATGTTCTTAAAATTACATTATAGCTGCAACTCAGACATCTGTTTTCAGTGGTGCCCAGTTAAACTCTGAGGTTTAGCTTCAAAAGATTTTGAGTAATTTTTTTCCACTACTTTTTGCTGATTACAACTTATTTTTGCCACTACTACTAGTTTGCTTGACACATGTTAAAAAAATAATGGTGCGGGTTGAAACTGTAGAAATCAAATTAACAGTGGTCTATACAGATTATAGTATATAAATTATCAGACTGCAGGGTCCTTTTATAGGATTATTTTTAATGGGGATAATAGTGTTGATTTAACAATCTAGGTTTCTCTATGATATTTGACTTGATACCGTGCGACATTTTAATTAGAAAACTAGAATGATAAAAAATGAACACTGTAAAGATTAAGTGGATTAAAAATGGGCAGATTGTAATGGAGTCCTGTAGAGAATCATTTTTGTCTTAATCCTCATTGACATTTTCATCAGTGATATGGAAAAAAACTGTAAAGACATCATTGATGATGTTTGTAATTGAGACAAAGATGGAAATTACTGAAAAGAAGAAGTCATAGGCACAGATGGCTCTGGATCACCTGGTTTAATGGTGTTAATTTAATGTATTATTTAATACATTGAAAGATGAAGTCTGATGTGCAGAAGCAAAAGCTGCATGTCATACTTACGATGATGGGCTATTTTGATAAGCAGTGACTCTGATTTTGGATGGGTTGGCAGATGACCGTGAGCTTCCAGAGCTTGCTTTTCAGAGCGATGGCCAAAGTGAGGTATCGCTTCTGTTTCATGCACAGGGAATTCCTTCTCCAGTGGGACTGAAAGGGGCTGAGGCAGATGGGACTGTCCATCAGGTGGGAAAAAATTTTGAGGAGATGCACAGGCATGATTTAAAGGCCTGGGAAACATATCACCTGAGACAGAAGAGAGATACTTTGGTACCCCAAGAGAAAAAATAAAAGTCCAAGGTATGATAAATTACACAAATTCAAGGTAGAAATACAGTGGTAAATTTTAGCCCCAAGGTGAAAGCATCAGTTTATCAGTGCCGAGGGGCGGGCAGAGGATGACTGATACAGCCAAGAGAGCAATGGGAGGAGTGTGCAAGAGTCTGGGGACAGAGCCAGATGTTTCTGAGAGACAGAAAGCAAAGGTCCCGTCATCTGCAGCTCCCTGGACAGGAGCTCTCGGTGACAGGAGCGTTGTCCAGTGGGTTCTGCACAGAGAGGGGTGGAAATGCTTTGGTGTCAAGTGTGTGTTGTAAAATGGAAACAGCGAAGATGAGGGAGGGTGAGCTGTGCAGAGGCAAGCGGGAGAGGAGGGCTGCAGGGAGATTTTCTGCCATTTTCTGACTGTTTTTGAAGGAGAATGCTTGATGTCTTAAGAAAAAAAACCAAAACAACAAACAAAAGCCAGCAAAAAACGTGTACATTTTAAATAGTGGCGCTTCCTAGACATGGGGAAAAAAAAACTCATTGAGTTTCAGAATATAGCGAGAAAAAAAATGAGTAGCTGAGCAAGTATGTATTATGTTTCTGTTGCCTGCTGTACCTAGCTTTGGGAAGCTTCGTGACCATTCCCTAAAAATCTTTAATCTTTAGAAATCATGTGTAGTTTGGCTGTTCTTACCCTGAATTGCAACAGCTGAACACAGTCTACTGTGCCAGTGCTGGGACCGCTTAATTGTGGAAAGCGACTGAATTCAGCTGCCCGGGGGTCAGGGCGAGGAAAGCTCCATTACGGCGTCTTCAAATTTGCAGAGAGTTAAGAAAACACGATGGGAACTGATGAGCCGGATTCCCACAGCCGGTCCCTCCCCTGGGGTCTGCAGCAGCATGGGTGGTTTGGCATGCGAGTGAGATTAATATTTTTATTATTGCTTTAAAGCTGATATTAAATCAGAGATTGTACAGGGGCTTCTGCCAACCAAAACAAAAACATTTACAATCTAAGTGGGGCCCTTCAGGGGTGCGTCAGAAATGAAAGTTTCCAAAATTATTCAAGTGTACATGAAACAGCTGGAACTGCTTTGGGTTATATTGCTGGTGTTTTGAGGTAATGCTATAAAAATCAAATATGTTTATTAGTTTCTTAAGCTTTCTGCAAGAATTTCACTAGGACTATTTAATAAGCAGCTAGCATTCAGAGATCTATCCTTTTGTAAATAATATCTATCACAGTTTTAATGTCTGTGTGATGTATATCACTTTAAACAAGTCTGAAAATGGAGATGGAATCTTCAACTGAAAATTAAAACCCAATTAATTTCAATTGGAAGGAAACAAGCACTTCAGAGAACTGTATTTTGAGAATGAAGCATTTATTATTGTTTAAAAGCTTGGGGATATCCTGCTTAAAAGAAATTGGAGTTCGCTGGCACCCACCCTCTTTCCGTTCCCTCCCTTGCGCTGGGGAGTGTGGTCTTGGTTTTGGTGCAGTCTTACTCCCTTTGTGTTTCTAAGGGATTTTTGGGGAAAAAAAAAAAAAAAAGGAATCCTCAGCATTTGTAATGATTAAATGCAATATTGATACAAAAATGATGTGAGCATCTCAGGTAGGTGTCACCTCTGGCTGAGTTCAGATAATTTTCAGAGAAGAAATAGGCTGGTTTTCATTAGACCTCACTTCAAACAGCTCTCTCTATCTAATTAGGAAAATACAAAACCAAAGCAGGTATATCAGAAAATCAGCATAAGGATTTTTAGTGGAAGCACCATAAAGTTTGCAGTTAACATTTTAGAAGGATGATAGATACCTGGCATTCATTGCAAGTCTTCACGGCACAGGCAAAGATTATTTTTCACTTTGTGGAAGCAAATGCCATCTGCCCGTTTCCTGAAAGCACCTTTTGTAGGTACATTTTAAATAATTGTGAAGGGAGAAACACAATTTTTCTCTTTTTATGGATTTCCTAAAATACCTCTCGTGAGCTATTTCTTGTTGTCTTGAGGGAGGAGGCAGTAAAGGAGTTGCCATGGCGATGTGACTTCGGTTCCATCACCAGTCAATACAGCAGTGCTATGTTACGGGCTTGGCCCATCTGTTCCCCTCGGTGGAGACCCCATTCAGCTGGAGGTTTCTTTTGTGTTCGCAAAGTGGGGTAATAAGTGACCTTTTATTATAGATGGAATTGCTGCGTGGGTGGAAAATAACTTCTTTCAGATGTGGATGCTTTCTTTACAATGAGGGGGGGAAAGTAGGTTTGGGTGTTTTGTTTTTTTTTTTTTTTTAATTCAAAATAAAATTACGAAAAGGTTTACAGATATAATCTTTTTTTCAGGAATAATCTGTAAATCCAGTTCAGAATTGCAAAGTGCCCATTGAGCCCAGTGCTTGAATGAGCAAATGTATTCTGTACCATAGCACTGGTTTTACTGTCTGTCTTCTAATTACAGCTGTTTTAAACGATGTCAAGTCATGAGATTATTTTTTTTTAGTTGCCAGTGGCACTTGTAACTGAAAACAAACAAAAAAAATGTGAATAAGGCTTTTCCCACCAATTAAAAACCAAACAGTAGCACCATTCATTGCTAACCCGAAAACCTTTCAGTATTCCCAAGGCTTTAGCTCTAGAAGGTGAGAAGCACCCATGGGGCCAGAGGCATGCCCGGGACTGCCGGACTGCTTGGACCTCCCCGGACGGAAGGAAAATCAATCCCCCTTTGCCGGGGTTTTGTAACCCTGACCCTGCATACATCCCAGTTATTGCCTTTTGGGGAAAGACTTGTTTTCCTGTGTGCTAAACCATCCTGTGCTCCTTGCCTAATTTCCCAGAAAGGGAATCAATGCATAGGTTTTTGTCTCCCTGCGTTTGATACCATCATATGGTAAATGTTAAGTTCTTTGTTTCTCTACTTTGAAAAAAAAGTGCTTTATTTTCTTAAACTTAGAGTAGTAAGAGTGCGCACACTAGCGTTGCCGTGGCAGACACGGTGCAAAACAAGACAAATAACTGGCAAACTTTCGATTAAAAAAAAAAATAAAAATCTGAATTTAGGCAGACCTTCAAAACATTTGATGTAAAATACAGAAAAGTACTTTTTTTTTTTTTATTTAAAAAAAAGCATTTAACGTGCTGCAGGTGAAGGAAAAAAAGGGATTTCCCTGTCACTTTGGCATCTTTTACATCTGTCTGCCTATTTACTTTATGGCTGAAGAGGGGATTGGACCTGACTTTTCTGGATCTTGTTGGGCTGCAGCGCGGAGGTGGGCGAGTGAGCCCTGTCTTCTGTAGGTTTGGGTTTGGACCAGGGCAGCAGCACTTCAGTGGAGGCTGAACTGGTTGCTTTTATCAACATGATCTCTAGTGTTCACAGGGCCTGCCGTTGAATTTGCTCTTTCACCTGGGTGCCGATGCCTTTTGGGTCAGTGGGGATGGGCACTGGTGTACTGCTGTGTTGGTATTGACCCATGCAGGACTCGGGGCCTCAATGGGAGCGTCTTGCTAATGAGCTACATGGGGATCAAGGTTGAAAAGGAATGGCTGTTATTTGTTACGAAGCGTTAATCGGGAGTCATAAGCGCTATCTCAGTTTTTTAATTTTCTGATTTATAATAATAGAATCCGCATAAATGGAGCGTTATTGTATAGCAGCCTTACTCATCTAATTGAGCCTCCTGCTCATAAAAGGTAATTAAATACAGGCTGTGGTAACTGTAATTAATGAATAAGGGTGGAACATTAGCTGCAGTGGATCCATAACCAGTTGTGTGTGTTGTTTCACAGGTCACCGGTTAATACAGATGCTGATGTAGATGTAGAGCTGCCAAGGAGGTGCTAGCCACTTCTCACTGTCGTACCGCATGTGTGGTCTAGGTGTAGAGGTGTTTCCACTCCCTAATTACATGAAAGTTTTAATACAAAGCAGATGTGCTCAGTAACTTTGATTTCACCTATCTGGGCTTTAAATCTTCAGGGAACAGAGAAATATGGAGGCACAATGTAACTTAGTTCCTTTTTTTTTTTTTTTTAAATGTAGTTGACTGTTGATTTACAAAAACCTTAACTTTCCTGCAGAAAAAAAAAAAAGAGGGTAACACTAAGCCATTTAATGCTTTTTTGTTAATTCATTTGGAAGTTAATAAAAACCTGATGTTTTAGTTGGATGTGTAGTACTCTTTGTTAATACCTCCTTGGTTTTGGCATAGGTGAAATAGGGCTTGGGTAGTGAGGTTTGGAGTTGATTCATCTCTCGCTTCAGTATTTGGAAACTTCTCTTTGTTTAAAAGCTGTATTGTCTGCCCAAATCTGAGTTGTCTAAAGGTCTCCCAACAAACTGGTTAAGTAATGACTCCATTAATATTCACATCAAGGAACTTTATTCCATGTTTGATATTTTTTATATTGTAAAAACGCATGAGGGTGGCCAAACGTATCCCCTTACCTTAGAAGCGATGTGGAGCTTGGGTTGTGTTCATTGAGTGCTCTGAGCTATATTGTGGCGGGACCTTCACTTCATGTCACTGTTGTAGAATCTCTCCGTTAAAGTTGGGTTAATGTTACAGTTTGTGAGGCAATAGTTGACTGTTCTGTCGCTGAACAGCAGAACAGATTTTTAAAACAACTCCCCCAGCTCTGGGTGAATGGTGGTAACTTCCAGTGATGTTTGTTGGTCTTAGACCTAACTTCCATTCAGTAGCTGAATGCATGCTAATAACTTACATATTGAAAAGGTGTGACCCTTTTCTGTAGCGTTATCAGACCTGGTTATACAGCAGTTCGTTTTTGTTTTTTTTAAAGTTACAGTAAAAATTCCCAGTTATTTTAAAGACATTCTGAACAGTCAAGAGGCATTTTTCTTCTTTTTCTTCTCCCAGTTCTTTTCTATTAAACGAAGTTCTGGTTCTATTAGGTATCTTTGGAATTGATATTTTTTTAGTTTCTCTGTGCTTGTATCCAGAGCCCACCCGGAGGAAAACTATAATGTGCAGTACAGCAGTGTTTGGGTTTTTTGATAGTTTCCTAGGAAAAGATTTTCTGTTTGTTCTCTTACGTTTTTAAAGTTAAACTTGTCACTCTCTGCGGACATTGGAAACCAGTAACAGCTAAAACCTAACCAGAAATACTTGCTGCAGGCACGTGGGGGTTTTTTGTTTGATTTTTTTTTTTTTCCTTGTTTCATTTTTATGCCATTAATTCCTTGTAGTTGCAAGGAAAACAAGGCAATGTAGAGAGCAGAGGAATTTTCAGGAGGAAAGCCAGCTGTTGAGTTCAACTGCAAAGCTCTAGCCTGTACAGCATGCACTGATGCTGTTGACTGGACTCGTAATACAAGATGCTTTAGTTTTTTTTAGTAAAAAGCACAGCAACCGTGCAAGGAAATACCATATTCCTTAAGACAAGTGCTCAGGCACATGCTTTAGTATGATTAAATGTGGACTGAAATTGCTTTGCTGAATAAGGGTGAACTGTAGAAACGAGCTATTTGAACATCCTTGTGAGTGTATTTTCCGCCATCCCTTGTGTTTCTTCTATTCTTGAAATTTCTGTTTGCATGTCGTTTCCAAGAGTGAAATCTTTTTGGGAGTGTTATTTAATAGTTAAGTAGATAATCATGTAATAATGTACTTATAAAAACATTTATTTTCTAATTTTGCGCGTTGGTCCAAAAGAGTGGGCTCCTGTGTGGGCACATGAAGCATCTCTGAGAGAACTTGAGATGTTGGTGTTCAAGGAGTGTCACGTGGCATGAGCTGCCAGCTTCAGCATCCCAGCTGGAGGTGCCGTGGCTGTGGTGGTGGCAGGGATTTGCAAGGTGAGAGCTGCCGGGAATGTGGGTGCCTGAGCAGCAAGTTGGGTGGAAACCATTTTAGACCATCTTGACTTGGCAAACATCTTTGACTGGTCGCCACTGTTTCATTTAATACTCTTAATTTCCAGATTGTTTCTTTTTAAGAAACTATAATTCATCCAAAACATAAAAATGTTTTTTTCTTCTTATGCCTGTGAATTCCTAACCATCTCCAACTGCTGCTCAAGAGCTGTTTGCCAATGGCTCCTTTGTTGTCTTCATAGAAAAATTTGTAGATGTCAAAATCACTTCAACAAAAAGCAATTTCAATTAGTCTCTGCTTTGTTATCTGTTCTCACTTTTGAGGGAGAGGTTCAGCAAGAGAAACTAGAGTTTTTTAGCTCCACTATTGGATATTGGTAGACATTGTTGATGGACTCATCAAGAGGATGGACATGGAACAACAAATAGGACTTTTCATTGTCCTGAATTCTGTCCAGGGAATATCACATGACTTGTAAATACTTGTTTCCACAACGAAAGAAGTCATCCAGCCTGGCCTCTGTATGGAGGAAGCACATGGAAGATACATTAAGTCATTTTTCTACGAAGTTCATGATGTCGTATTTCAGCTCAGATGAACAAAACTATTTCGAGATGACAGTACGGAGTTTGATTCAGTTTGAAAATAAGGTTGTTGAATGGCATTACTACAGCACTTACAGAGTTTATAAAAAATGAATTATAGATCAGATGGGGGATTATATTTGGAAATGTGCACTTATGCCTTGTGTGCTGTGGCAGTAAATACTTAATGAATGCAAGGATTTCAAATTAAACAGCTGGTAATAGAAATGTGATTCTGTAATGCCAATGCCTGCCATTGAATTCAAAGCGAAAGACTTCCAAATACCTTTTTTTCTTCTACACATTATTAAGTAAAAGTAGTCTTTGTTAAGCAAATAGACAACAGACTCTTAAATACTTTATTAAAACTCTTAAATAATTCCCTAAGACATTGCAAGTACTTTCTCAACCATGTTCCGTTTCCTATTACAGATGGTTTTTTTACAGTTTTTTATTGTAGAATTCTACAAATGTCGGAGGTATGTACACAAATTGCTAGATTTCATAGAATTTACTTAAAATGTGGTTTAACAAGGTTTTGGATTTTGTATGCTTCTCTCCAGTATTAGAAAATCAACAATTTCTACTTGCAATTTTGTCTGAATTTTCTGCCAGCCGTTCCATGTGAAGACCTGAAGCTGTGAAACTGTGAGCGGTAGGGCAATAGCGATGTCTGGCAGGTGGGGACCCCACTTTTTATGGTGAAGCAAGCCCACATGCAGCTGAAGTTCACCTGAGCTGTTTGCAAAAAGCTCTTGTGGGAAGTTCGAATGTAAAATAGGGTTTTATCAAGCTGGAGATCTCAACAGCACAAGAAAATACCATGCCAGGTAACTGGTGCTGGCAGCAGTGTAGGAGCGTTACGGCGGGTATCTCTGCATGGTATTTATTGGGTGTATTTTGCAGCTCCCATAAACGTACTGAGCTGGTTTTAAATAAAACAGTGTAAGTGCCGCAGCCCTTCAAACAGCAGTGCTGAGCTCAGTCTGGACGAGCTGCCTCTGCGTTAACCAGGCTTCTTGGGTGGCTTCTGCAGCTACCGCTGCCCTCCCCGGCAATGCTGTTACACTTACCTAAATGCAGGTACATCCAACATACATGATGGAAGGATGTTATTCTTGATTTATGAATACCAGTATGCTGTTAATGTTAGTATGTCAGTTGTTCATGTAAAATAAGCACGGGGGGGGGGGGGGGGGGGGGAAGATACTGGTCTTACATACATATATACACACATACATAAATAAATATAAAAAATTATATAGACATATTTTTCTATGTATATCTAAATATACATATATAAAATAAATATATTAAAAATATATAACCACTAAAATGGCGATATATATGTATTGCATCCTGGGCAAAAGAAAAAATATTGAGCTTATAATACATATATATTATACATACGTATATGCACACATACATATAAAAATAAATATATATGAATATATATAACAATTTATATATAATGTAGCCATTTTATTATAGGAAACAAGAAATTTTTCTGCCGCTAGAGCATTAATTATTACAAGTAAAATAGTCCTCTGCAGCTGAATTGCTACTCTGATTGTTGCTTGATGTGAAAGATAAACTTTATTAAGCAATGTCTTTATTAAGTTACTTGTAACTTATGATGAAGTTGTGTGACGTCAGGATTTAAAGGCAGGAATTTTAGTTCCCTGATTTTTGAAGTATTTTCAAGAGAGTTTTTTTTCATTATAGTTAAAAATGCTCTTGTTCCTAGTCATCTAATTTTAAGGAATAGTCAGGCAATTAGTCATCTAATTTAGAGGAATAACAGTTTAGATAATAAGAAAAATCTGCTTTTCTTATTGCAAAGTTTCTAGTTGAATGCTGGTGAGTTTTCCCAACTTCATTGTTTTTTCTGCTGAAATATTAGACCTGAGCGGGGAGTCGATAGCAGAAGAATATCTGAGCAGCCCCGAGGGGCTGAGTGGAGCAGTTCCAGATGCTGAAATTTATTTTTTTTTATTCTTGTACTTTGTAAGGGACCCGTTGTGGTATTATAATTCTTTTGCATATTTTAGGAAAACTTGTTTTAAACCTATCATTTGCACATGTGGAATATCTTCTTCTGTACCTTGAATAAAGGTGGGCTAGGGGAAGGGGTTCTTTGCTTAAAAAAATAACAAATAAAAAAAAGAGGAAGAAAATTCTGTCTCATGTTTAAGACTTTTTTGAATCCTCAGAATTTAATGTACACTATCTTGTTATTTCTGAAATTACTTTGTGTTAAATTTAATTCCTGACCAGATTCTTCTTACACATACCTACTGCTTTCCGTTTAAACCCATGGAGAGCAATGTATTTTATATATACCACCCTCTTCAGTCCTCGCAGCCCCTGCAAGCAGAATTAAGATGCCTCAGAAGGATGCAGAAATAATGACACAAAGCGGATTTTCCACAGCTCTCCTCGCACCTCCTTCCAAGGCTCTGCGGCTGAGTTAGGCTGGGCAAAGCTTTTCCTTCTGAGATTCTCCTTTCTCGTGGGGTGCTGGCATCTTTTTCACCAGTCGTCTCTCACAAGTACTTGGACATTCCTGTTTTCCCTCAAGTGCTTGCCAGTTGGTGCATTACAGCTAATTTAGGCATTATTCTATATTATATGTTATTACAGGTAACTCCTCAAGAGAGCTTGGGTTAGTATCATATCATTTTCCTTTGGCTAGGAGCAAATCACTGCAGTTGCTTATTTTTATTTTTTTATTTAAAAATATTTAAAAAATATTTATTAAATTTGTATTAAAAAATGCAAACTAAAAGTTAAATTTTAACTCAAGATGATTACACATTTCTCAGCGCTTGGGTGCGTATGTGGGTGCAAGGCAGAGAGTGGCGGTGGTAAAAGTTGTTGTACATCATACACCAGAAACAAGCAACCAGACAGGACCAAGGAATAAACAGTTGTGCCAAAAGAATTAATGATGTATTTGTCAGCTGGTGTAGGATAAATAATTATTCTCATTTTCCAGCGTGTGTGGTTTTCCAGCATCGGCAGCATTTGGTGGTTATTGGCTGTTCTTAATGCACAGAGGGACTATAGGTGTAACGCATGGGGTAGCGCTATGGGAAGGAAGTGAAAATGCAAGAGCTGCTCCAATGCTCTGCATTCAGCTGAACCGCAGGTTGCTGGAGATTTCTGCTTGGTTTTGGGTACTTTCTCCATTTTTGGGGCTGTGGGTCATACCTGCTTATGCTGTTGTTTCCTGGTGAGGCAGGCCACCTTGACTGGCTACTAGGTCATTCACAGAGGTAGAAATGAGGAAAAAGCATTTTATATACCTGTAATTAACATTTTTGACACATGTAACCTCTGAAATCTGGTTAATCAGGATCTCATCTGGTTTATTAGGTGCTTCTGGCTTTTTCGTGTCAGTAAGTATTTAGTTTCCCAGCTCTGGAGTGAGAGCTGGAGCCGCTACGGGAGCCTCTCTGATTAACCACCCTGGATGCTAACTTTGGGGGTTTTATTATTAACTAATTAATTCCTAAAAAACAGCATGCTGTTAACTTTTTAGAAACACATGCTCAGTTCTTACACAGATGTTGTTCTGAAAATCTATTTTTGGGGCCAAGGGGTTTCTGATAGCTATATGTAGCTACATGTGATTTCCTGAGGGACCAGCAGCAGTAAATCAAGCTCCCATCAGTCAGGTATGCATTCCTCCTGCAGCTCGCAATTCTCAGGAGAAAGTTGAAAGAATCATGAATTAAATTACACTTAATTGGTAATGAATTTAAATTCATTCAGTTTATTTCATTTTTTTCTGCTGCTTGGAAAGTAATTTTAAATAAAGGATGCAGATACTTGCAGAGGTCATGTCTCAGAAAACACTAAAATATAGGGATGCTGAATGATGCATTTAACTGATGGTTGAAAAATTTGGTGGAATTTTGTGGAATGGGTGAAAGTACTTACACTTTCTCCATCCGTGACTTAAAAAGCCAATGTAGCCTGATAGGTTGGGTTTACATTTCTGTGTTTCGTGCACACATGTCAGCAGATTCTAATTACTCCCAGTACCTACTTGTGGCTTAATATCTAATTTTTTCTTTTGGAGATGTATTGCTTCTTACTTCTGCTCAAGGGAACTGGGGCAAAAAATAGTCATTTGTCTTTCTTGGCTGCTGAACTTTTTGTTAGTAATCTACGCTAAGGCATTGGTTTTCTCCAATTAAAGTGTGAATATTATTTATCAACTGAGATGTAACAGGATTTTGCAAAAGGAGATAGCCATAATATATATGTATACCATTCAGGAAACTTGTATGTGCATTTGCAAATTCCATCTGCATAAGAACAACCTGGGATTGAATTTTATGAACATAAAGATCTGATATCTGCAGAGGCTTTCTTTCCTTGGGTGTACAGTTGAGGAGAAGCTTCAGAAGCAAAAAAACTCTACGTATAAATCTGATAAATGGGTTGGATAGTTTGGGTATCACGCGTGTGTCTTAGAAATTAATCCTCCCCAGTGTCCATGGCTGCTCTTTACAGATCTGTGCAAGTTGTGTGCCCTTCCAAAATAAGTGAAACTTTCTGAAAGTGAAACTTTTTGAAAGTGTAAAGTTTCAGCCAGACATCAAGTGCTGCAGTCAAGTGCCCCAATTCTGGCATATTTGGGGACCTGCTCTTGTAATGGTCCCAGCTGTAGACCATGAAAGATATTTGAGGTGGACCCATAAACTTTTATAGAGGGGGAAAGGTGATCAAGCACTTGTAATTCACACGTTGCAGTTGGAAATTATACTTGATTTGTTTTATGCTACTCTTTCTTCTAGGGTTTTAATTTTTAAAATCCCATCTTTGTTTGTATTTTCTGTTATGGAAAATTCACTGTTTTATACAGTGAAAGTTAAAAGTTTTGAATTGTGGTTTACCAAATATTTAAGTTTTTTTTTTTAAACCCAAGCAAAACACAAAACAAAAACCAGCCCCTCTTCCCAATCAGCTGTGCTCTCTATTAACTACTTTAGCCTCCAACTAAAAACATAGCAGACAAATCAATATTTGCTGCCTAATAATGTGTTGGTAATAATACAATTGGTGGACTGTGGAGGCTAACTTCAGCCTTTCTTCCTTGCTGGGATTGTGCTGCTTATGTGCCACAGGTAACTGTTGAGTTATCTGTCGAGATGCACGGTTTATTTTCTGCGTGAGTTTGATGGCCAGAATCAACGAGAAAGCTTTGGATAAAGGGTGAGGTGGCAAATTCAGAGATGTGCAATGAGTTTATCAACTCCTGTATCATGTTATTCTATCAAGCAATCAGTGCTGTTAAAAAAATTCATGTATTTAAAAAAAAAAAACAACTTTCCCAGTTGCCCTGCAGCTGGGTAAATAGCGTAAAGCTCGTGCAGCTACTGAATCAAGTTACTTAGGCTTATTTTAAATATAGCTGTAGACTTTACGTAGTTCAGCATCACTGCTTTTGAAGTGAGTGGTGATGAATGGGGGTTTATGTGCTTTCGGAGCAAGGTTTGGAAGAGTGTTTTGAGTTTCTGTGATTTTATTCCTGAAGTTTTTGATAGAAAAAGCTTCTTGACATCTTGATGCTGTGCCAGAAGCCTGGGCAGATCAGCTTACCAAGGGAGGGAGTAATTCAGGAGCCCTTTTGGCTGCGCCTCGTGTCTGTAGTCGGCTGGCAGCATGATGAGACGGCAGCCTCGTCACCATCCCTGCTAAAAGGTGGTTTTAACGATATAAAATGAGATTCTTTTTCACATTCTTGTTCTGAATTGAAGTCTCTAAAATATAGTTTGGATTTCCCCTTGCAAGACCGTTCTTCCAAATGTGCCATTTCAGGAAAGACCCTCAGGCTCGCAAACATCACGTGCACCCTGAAAACTTGCCCAGCCATTTCTGGTAGCTGGTTAATATGACTGCAGTCGCGCCGGTCTTGTTAGAGCTACGGCTTTGCTGTTGCAATTGCAACCAGTAATAAATAATAGACTTTGGCTCTGTAAGCCTAGCCAGGCATTAGATGCTATCTTGAAAACCTTGGCTTCATGACTCGATCTTTTTTGGAACCTTTCTGCATCTAATAGTGACATATTTGATTTTTTTTTTTATGATACATAAATTTTCAACTTGTTTTAACTTCTTGTTATGCATCAAATGTATTACTGCATACATCAAAAACCATTTACTGAGCAAACCCAGCAGCTAATACTGATGAAGATGCTTTCTCCAGAGAAGCAGCTTCCAATTAAATCAATAGTCAGTCTGTGCCAATGATGCTGAACTGGTTTTGGGGCTTTTTGGGAAGGGAAGGAGTCAGTGGAGTATTCAGGAGTGGGGAAAGGAATATTTTCTGAGGAAAATTTCCAAATGACGTTCTAAAGGAGAGTAAATTTTTGCACAGATGTTAACGTTGGCTTCGGGTGATTCCTGGGAATATGCTTTCACGTTGTGTAAAGCGCAAACTTGGCTAGTGCGGTAAAACAGTATATTTATTAAATGCAAAAGCTGAATGTCAGTGCTAAATTAAGGTTGAGAAATGAAACAGATAAAAACTTGTGGTATCTAATGCTACATTAACTAAAACATTAGCATGACTAGTTAGTGTTTATTTAGAAGTAAACGTAGTGTGTTAAAATTTAGTGAATGCAAAAAAATATTGCTTAAAAATATTGCATATATGAAATGAGATGCAGTTCTTCTTGGTCTAGGAGTCCATTGCCAGGCAGGGTTTGCATTTTATGTGTTGCTTTTTGGAAGCATGCAATTGATAAACTTTTAATTTTTTTTTCCAGTTTATCCTGTTTTTTTCTGTAAAGGTGATTCAGAGTATAAAATGCACATTGGATATAATTACAAGAAAATCAGTAATTACTATTATTAAGCATCGGAGCCCATTAGTATGTGCTGCAGTAGACTTCACTGAAGTACTTGTGATTAGAAATTTTTAATTTCCTTTGCTGTTGCAAAGTTTCCCGTGGTTTATTTTCAACTTTCAGCACCTTTTTCCTGAATGCATTTTAATCTTTAGCGCTGTCTGCATTTAAGAAAAAAAAAAGGGAAATGAAAGTTAAAAAAAAGAAAAGGGGAAAAGGTTGTAAGAAGTGTGAAACATAAGCAGTATAATTTAACCTGGCAAAGGCTTCCCTGTCTGCTTATGTTTCAGGTGTCTCTTTGTTCAAAGCCCTGTGAAATACCATGCAAAAGCTGTTTTGAACTTTAAGTGTAATCAGGTTGATTGTCTAAAGATACCAGCAGTTGTCCTTTTTTTAGCAAGTTCTGTGAAACAAAGCAAATGGTTGGTTTTTGTTTGTTTGTTTTTTTCAGTTGAGCCACTTTTTAATTCTGTAAGCAGTTTCAATTGCGACGTTGCATTTTATCTGGGGTGAGTGAAAATAACTTTAAAAAGTGGTTGGACTGCTTTTACTCAAATTTTCCAAAGTGTTTGCTGCAGATGAAGTTGTCTGTCCTCATCGTCCACAGATCATCTCCGTCCGTATGCCCCGGGGGATGCACTACAGGAGGGGCTGGATGGATGATGGCGGTGGGAGCTCCAGCTCATGCTGCACAAGAAGCCACAGTCTTGAGAGCATATTCTGGAGTAGGAGCATAGAATCATAGAATTGTCAGGGTTGGAAGGGACCTTAAAGATCATCTAGTTCCACCCCCCCTGCCCTGGGCAGGGACACCTCCCACTAGAACAGGTTGCTCAGAGCCCCATCCAGCCTGGCCTTAAAAACTTCCAGGGATGGGGCTTCCACTACCTCTCTGGGCAAAATACTAAATATATGCACCTTTTTCTGCTCCCAGCAGGATAGAGCACAGTGAAAGCAAACCAATATTAGGTACAACAGTTGTTTCCAAAAGGCCAATTCACAAATACTGAAAAAAACAGATTTCTTCAAAGCAGTTGCAAAGTTGTATCTTGTTTAGTGCCTAGCTTTTGCACTAGAATAAGGTACAGCCTTCTAGCTAAGCTTGTAATTGCTGTTCATGTGCACCTCAAAGTTGATGTTAGGTGATACCTGGCAGAACTTAACGACCTGCGTAGTAATGCCTTGAGGATGGGACATTCCCTGTGTTCTTACATCTACCAAACAGAATCATGCTGGTGTATTGTAAATCAAAACTGCGTTCAAACAGCTCTTTTCATCAGGGAGGAATTTAAATTCTGAAGTCGATGGAAGTTAAACCCCGAAGTGGGGTTGTCCATGCCCATGTGTAAATGGATTCTCCCCGCTGAAAGTAATGGGGACTTCAAGCAGGATTTTAAATGACTTGTTGTGATGAGGCTTCATGCAGGTGAGCCTGCCCCAGGACAGGTCCCAGGCAGCAGTTGTCCAGGGTGCTCTATTGTAGGTGAGGTTATCATTTTTGTCTAGAAGACTTCCTCTTGCAGTTCAAAATATGTTATTTTCTGAAGCTGATGAACCTGTTTCGGCTTCCGAAGTATATGAGGAATGAAGGCTGGTGACAAAACTCTGCTCCCATCCACTGCGGCCCCCAGTTGGGGTGTAATATAGGTCCCTCTTCAGAAGGATGGTGTCTGTGGGAATTGAGACTGGGATGTGAGAGGTGAATTATTAAAAGGAAGTTGGCAACAGAGAAACAATAAGCACTGTGGTCTGTAGGAGCACAGCAGTCCCTTCCTTATCTTTATCATGGAGCTATTTCCCTAAAATGTGTCGTTATTTATTTGCAGCTACATGAGGCATTGAGCAGGATTGTGTATCATATGAAAGCAAAAGCTTGTCCGCGAAAGGCACATGTTTTAGAGCGGCGTGTTACTGTCATTATATGTACTACTGGGTCTCTGCACTTACAGTTGTCATGTAGGTGGTTTAAAAGAAAGCTGCTGTATTTAGGCTCTGCCTGTCACTTGTAGTTGAGGGTTTGGCAAATTAAGATTTTTTTTTTCTTCACTTAAAAAGTTATTTAAAACAATAAAATGAGGAGTGGATTTATCAGAGGGGCTGTGGCCCCTAAGGCTTTGCCCCATCTCTGTCCCCACTGCCCCAGCTCCGTGTGGGGTACGTGGGGCAGGCTTTGGTGCTGCAGCTGCAGCCAGCTGTGCTGTACAGCGCCACGTCCAAAATGTTTGCCCCGATTGTTTTTGCTGATGTTATTGCCCATCCAAACAAGGCAGAGCTTTGGCCTCACAAAACCTCCTGTGTCACAAATGATTTTTTTTTTTTTTCCCTATGGATGTTAAAATTTTCCAAGCAGAAAGAGTAGGTGGGGTGTTTTTTGGTGTTTTTTTTTTGTGTTGTTTTTTTTTTTTTTAAAGTGTTCATGCTGGAGGAATTATAATATCCTCAAATATCACTCACATACATACATCATCAGGTTGACTGACAGTGAAAGGGGCTGGCGGATTGGGAAGGCGGATTCAAGAGCAGTCTCTGAACTGTTGTGTGTCGTGTCCATGTACTTGGTAGAAGCTATGGGTTTAAGGGGCATTGCTGGGCACCCCTGTATCTTTGGATTAGTGCAAACACCCCCTGTATTGGCTGTAGATAAGATGTTTTGATGACAAGCTCATGTGAATAGTCAATAATGTAAAAATCAAAGGTAAATGGCAGTGATCTGGAATGACAATAGAAATGAGAATTTTGCATGTGCCAGGTATACCTGTGTGGCTGGAGCTGTTGCAGAAATGTCAGCCTGGGGCTTATAAGAAAATAACAAGATAAAATTAATTACTTGAATTCTGGTTTTCTTTTTTTTTTTAATTGTGCAGCATTATATACATGTCTTCCTTACTCCTCCCCCATGCCAGGCTGATACTTCTGCAAGTATTTTAAAATTTCCTTTATTTCCAAGTTTAAAAATCAAACAAAAGTGCATCACTTCAAAGTTACCCTGCAAGGCATTTATATATAATTTATTGTCTTTTGTAAACTTCTGTCAGACCCTGCTGCTCTTAAGAGGAGTAGTACAGTTTCACGAGTTTATCGCATCTCTTTCATCGATGGCTTCATGGCCTGATGCGCCGTCCAGCAGGGTACAGGCAGCAGGGAACTGTCATGATGGAAAAAAGTGCTTTGCCGCTATGGCCTTAGGTCATCCGAAAATCTTATCAGGTTATGGTGTCATAAACATGGGCTGACATGGGAGTGATGGCATAAGGAATATGTTATGTATTGCTTTTGCAGTTACGAAACTATGAAACAGTTTCATTATGGGATTGGAATACAGTATTAATCATATTCCATTACTGGTATGGGATTTAGCAGTCAGATTTCTTACTTGACTAATAAACAAGGCTTTGGCTTGAATGTTTTTTCAGTTCTCTACCCTTGTTAGTCTCAATGGTAAGTGCTTTTTATCACATTGTTACACATCTGACAAAAAAAAAAAGGCACTCTGGATCGTCGGTGGTATTAGTATTGCATTGTCTTGTCTTGCCTTTATTAAAACCTTCTTTGTCCTATTGTTGCTAAGTGATCTATCCATCTTAATATTTTCCCGATGTCTAAGCTACTGTCTGTTAATGGCATCCTAATGCATTGTGAATTGACATATTTCACATCATTTAAACTCTGCTTACCTATTTATCATGCAGAGGTCATAACTTAGTAAGTGAAAGTCACTTGAAAGATTTTTCTTTGGTGTTCCTCTAATTTTCCATTGCCACGCTATGAGGAAATGACAGTTCTTCCACTCACTCATTGTACAGTTGTGATAAAGGCTCTTCCTCACTCTGGCATCCGACATAGAGAGGAGCTTTGTACGTTTGATTTCCTTCTCTTCTATTTGTGTCAGCCTGATGTGGTATTAAAACTGGAAACCGGGATGTTTTGTACAGTTGTCCCTGGCCCTGGGAGGAACAAAGATGACCTGGCTGGTGTGGCATCCATCCTCGCACAGTGAGACTATCAAGTCGGTGCTCGCTGGGGCTGGGATTACGTGTCACTCAATCTTGTCAAAAATTCTATGAATATTCAATGAGGATTTTAATGTATTGTCATCAAGGAAGCAATTTCTGTGTAGTCATATTAAGCATGTTGTCATCGCTGCAGTTTAAATACATTGTTTTGCCCATGAAGTGACCTTAGGCAATTTTAAAATGGTCTCTTTTTTTTTTTCCATTTGCCTTATCCAAAATAAATTAGTTTTACCTAATGGGAACGAACCTAATATGGATCTAACACATTTGTATAGGGAGAAGCACATTCTCATAAATAATCAGGATATTATTCTACATACACCAGGATTTATCTTTTCCGCTTACACTTACACAAAAGGTATGAGATATGGTCAGGTAGGCTGCAGTCAAGTTGTTCACTAACCGAGGTTTCATAATGAGTTCAATTTTCAAAGGGGAGCCTGTTAATTTAGCTCCATTCTTCCACTGCTGATGATGTTTAAATCACTGTATGCTCCATCGTTGTATGTTTAGGTGTCGTTTAAGCTTCATTGCCCAGGCGAACTTCTCATTTGCATAGATAGTGTATGAGTATATTTTGTTGTGTACATATTATTGTGGGAAACCAATTGGGTGCTTGCAAAGTATAGATTTTGAAGTTTATTTTCCTATGAACTTTCTAAATTGCAGAACTCTTATAAATGCATATCTCTGTACATAGCTGAGACTGTGAAAATTGTTTTTTGAGAGAAAATTGGTGCATATAATGCTGTCATTTCTTTTTGCAGTATGTCCTTAATTACGTGTATTTCTTCTGAAATCAGAACAAACTATTTCAGGATATACAGAATGTGGCATTTTAAACTGAAACGTGAACAGCAGAGCCTTGTTAGTCACGCCAGTGGTTGTACTGGGAACAACAGGTATATTGTCAGATGGACTGGAACAGCGGGATGTCTGATGTGCAGTGAAATCAAGGGATTAAGTTATGAAAATACTTTGTTAAAAATGCTTTTCATTCGAAAACCTGAAAATCCTGAAAAGTACAGAAAAGTGTATTTTGCTTTAAAATTATTTGAGAAGTAGACTACTTATTAACTCAATTAAACAGCGTTTTAGGCTGGGAAGGGAACGGTATATTCATAGCTCCGAAGTGTACCTCTGGGCCAATGCTTTAAAAATTAACTGGAAAATTTTGGTACCTTTTATGTTTGTGTGAGAACATGAAAGCATTTGATTTTTCAGAGGATGGATTATCATCACGTCCAGGCCCAAGCAGTAGTCACTTTTGAAAAATACAGTCATTGTTTCTAAGGTTATCAAGCCATTTTTTTTAAAAGTATTTGTGTTCCTGCACCGAATGTCCCAATACTGGAGGAGAAGTTTTTGCCAGTTTTGCAAGGTGACATTCACAGCCTTCAGCTTTGCAGCTAGACTTGAGAAAACTTTTCTTAGTACCTTCCCAGGATTGTTTCCTCTCTTCTTATAAATGCTATCAAAGTAACTTACTGATAAGAACCTTCCAGAAGTTTATTTTACTTAAGTTCCTTCATGCATTAGTTACACATGTGACTAGTAATGCTCCTTGGTCAAATCCTTTGCACATGGATAAATATACTGAATATATGGGTAAGACTGAACTGTAGTTATGGATGGATGCATGTATGTACTTTTAAAGACAGGCTGTGAGGTATGTTTTATTCAAAGACACCAAGATGTCCGTTTGAAAGTAAACAGGTAATCCTTGTTGGAAAAGCATACTTTTTGATAAAACCACGAATGACTGATTTAAATCATCATTATAATCCATGATTTTAATTCTCATTAATATTCGGGTTGGACTACAGGAGAAGAAAGAACATAAAACCCCATGTTCTTTGATGCGAGTCAATCCACGGTGCCATCGATATTTTCTGTAAATTATCTAAATCTTCTTAAGCAGGTGCTCGCTCTCAGGAATGAGGTGTTAGACATGGTGAGGTTGGTCAGAGCCGTCCTTACCCGAAGAGTCAATAGGTGATGAGTCCTTCAAGACTGCCAATTAGTGCTGCTCTGTGAACATATGAGAAGATGAGTATTTTTTGGGGTTACGGCAACTCCAGATGAGTATTAATTGAGTTGTATCTGGGACAAGAGAATTTTAGACCTTGTTTGCACTAAAAACTAACATCCATGCTGCAGCCAAGCCTGGAGGGTGAAGAAGGATCCAGAGCTGGGGCAGGGAGGGGATGATGCCAACGTAAGTGGTGTAACCAACCTCGACTCATGCATTACTCTGTCTTGACGGAAGGTAACTTTTCTCCCATAGTCCAGACATTAGAGACATGGAAAGACTTGGGCTTTTGTAGTGGAAAATACAAAGTTTCACTGGGTGTACTGGCCATGCTGATTTTCATAAATAAGTAAAGGGCTGGATTTTCTAAACACAACGCATCCATATTTGATCATCGTCATAAGAACAGCTTTATGCTCACGTGCAGGGTGCTGCGTTGTGACAGTTACAGTGATTTTCCATCATTTTGGTGAGTCTTCTCCAGTGAGCTGCTCTGCAATTGGGAGTGGATTAAAGAAAAAAAAGGAGAAAAACTGTGCAGATTGATAGTTGCCAAACAAAAAGGCAAGGACAGGAAATGTCCCCAGCTCATGATATAGGATATCTAGAGTATAAGGCAATATGAGTTTTCTTTAAGCTTCATGTTTTCAACCAATTTTTTTAAGGTTTCAAAAGCCCTGTGGTAAAGTCAAAGCAGACTAGCGCAGAATTAACAAATACGACTCTAGTACGCCTGCAGGGCTTTGGATATACATATAAAGTAGTAATCCTGTCTGAAGTGATTTCTTCTCAGTTGCTTAGAAAGTCTTTTGACGACTTTGTGTGTTTAAAAGCATTTATTGTTGTGGTCAGAAGAAACGATATTTTTCTCATGATTTCCACTGAGAAAAGACTCTGTGGTTTTCTGCAGTTTCTAACGTCTTGCAAAGTCCACAAGCAATTAGTACTGAAGCCCAGGAGAAAGTCGTGCTTCATGGCTTTACTTTGTTTCCCCCGAAATATGTGTTAGATTTCAGTACTGCAAAAATTAATTTCGTATTGTTTTGCATTCTGAGCAAGCTCAATCGTATTGTTTCAAGTTGGTTGTATTACACAGTTACACTCGGGTTTTAAATGAGTGCATAAATATTTGCAGAGAAGAGGGGAAAAAAATCTTTACTTGTAGAAATGACTTGTCACTAATTAATATAGAATCTATATGCATTACTTTTCATTTAAGCCTCTAGCTAATTGCTGTCTTACTGACTTCTCAAAGACAGACATCTGTAATACCACCAGCTGAAACTCTAGACAAGTGTTTTAGGGATGTGCATAAATAGAAGTATTGAATAATTAGCAAGCACCGCATATATAGTATTATATTCTAAAGGTATAAAAAGTACTGTGAGCTTTTTTTACCACACGAGAAACTGAAGAACAGAGGACAGACATGAAACAGCTTAATGAAAACTGGCATTTAACTCTTAGTGCGGGTATATGTTTTTAAAGTTGGCATTGGTCATCCCTTCCTCACTCACCTCCCTCTCCCTGTGCAGAATTGCTGGGGGTCTGGTAGGTAGCACAGACCATCTGCCATCCTGTGACTCTGAAGAAAAGATCAAAACAAACCCATACATTTAGGTGTTGTTTTTTTTTTTTTTTTCCTAAAGACTCATTATTTAATTTACAGCTAGTGTTGTGAACACCTGTAGCTGCATGATGAGGTGCTATGAGAACAGTCGTCTGGACGGAGCCTATTTTGTTCCTTAACAACAGGCAGCAGAAAGAGGTGACTTCTGCTCTTGTGCTGCTGCTGCATCCACTCTCTGTTATCTCGTTAAACAACCCAATTTTGACTGTTAGTCAATACACTCCTCTGGAACATTGTTCTGTTTGTAATGTTCTTGTGTGACCTAAAATGAGTAATGTGGGAGCTGTCAAAGTGTAAAATTAGGCACATTATGAAAAAATCTTGCGGAAGAAAAATGTATTAAGGTCAGGTAATATTTTCCTCTGTACTACTAGCTTTTAAAAAATAAAATTCAAGGGGTTTTTGTCTCTTTAGAAATCACACTAAGCTGCCACTAGAGACACAATTCTGATTTCTTTACGTTTACATCCCCTGTTATTATTTAGCTGCCATATATATAGATATATGGTACTTTATAAGGTCTGCATATACTTTGAGATTTGAGTTGTGCAACCAGCTAATAATGCAATTTGAAATAGTCAATGTTTGTTTTCTCTTCCCAAAAAATGTCATTACTGTTATATATACTTTTTTGGGCAACTTCTTCATTGTAAACTCCTATGCGAGAGACATTCCCGTACCACTGAGAAAAGCATCAACTAATAGGATCTGAATACCAAATTAGAAGCTTCATCTTTTTGCAGTATTTGAACATAAAAATGTTATGAATGGTAGCACCCGGTCAAACCAAAGTACCAAGTAACTCAGGTCCTTATCTCCAAGAAGGATAAGATACTAAGGGAGGAATTTCTGAGCAGAGCAAGCCTGTAGTGATTTATTCCACAAGCCCCAAATTTCAAGGAGAACTAACTTTGGGATAATATTGAACTTGATTATCACAAAATGTTTATTATCTGAGTTAAGATCCTATTGCAGAATGGATTTTAAATTCTGGCTTTGTTTTTTTTTCATATTTTTTTCTTTATGCTTTCTATAAAAAGAAGAAAATTTGAGCATAACTGGAAGATTCTCCCTATGCCTGTCATTCACAAGAGTACCAGAATTTTAAACCCGCAGCAGGCTTCCTTTGTAGGCAAATTTATGTGTGCTTTTGATAATTGAAAACTTAACTTGCAAGACTTAAATATAAAATAAAAATCCTTTACTAGCTATGCATGTGCTTAACTTTGAAGAGCCAAAAAGTTATCGGCATGCCAATTAATTTATTTCTTCCTTTTCACCAGAGTGAATAGTATTTAAAGAATGTATACATTTCCACTGCGTGTTTTAACCTACTTAAACCTGTGTCGTAAGCTCCGGGTGGCAGGAGGGTATGACATACTTGACCTCTGCTCACCAGGGCTGCAGGCTGCTCCATTAACGTGCTAATCAGGTACTTCTGGTTTGCTGCAAGCCCAAAGATGATGTACCATCAGCCACCTAAACACAGTGCATGTGTTCACGTGTTATCCATCTCCGTGTGTGGAACATCGCGTAAAAATATAGCTTTACAATTATAAAGTTGTTCAGCAAATTTGTTTCAATGCTGGTATTACCGTGGAATAAGTTGCTTTAGGAGCTGGTGGCATCTTGAGGTTTTTTGAAGGGGGTAACTTTGGTGTTACTGGAGGTGGTGGATGGACTAAGGACCTCTTTAGATCCCATCCAGTCCCAGTTTTTGATTCTACAGTGGAATATGATTCCCTCTAGGGGAGTAATGAAAACACCCTGGAAAGACCCTTTTCCTTAATAGAATTT
The DNA here is from genome assembly GCA_013398915.1 of Dromas ardeola. Lineage (NCBI taxonomy): Eukaryota > Metazoa > Chordata > Aves > Charadriiformes > Dromadidae > Dromas > Dromas ardeola. The sequence goes on from VYZM01018131.1 coordinate 85,371, forward strand.
GATTTATTAAATAAGTGCCTGTATCCATGTAAGTCTATATACGGATAATCTATTTGTACACAGACTTACTATGATTTTAAGGTGTAAAAAAAAAAAAAAAAACCAAACAAAAAAAACCCTTCTACTTCTTATTTTTCATTATACTACTGAGAAATAAAGTAATTTGAACTCTGAAAACTCTTCATACTCAAAATAAGATTTTTCTGTTGCTTGGATGTGTAAGTGAGAAAATAGGTTTTTAGGCTCACAGTAAGTAGTGGGGGGAAATGACCCAAAAAGCTAGAATAAAATCATTTAAGTAAAAGATAAAACAACTAGACACCTATCTATAAATGCAAAGACAATATGGGGATAAAAGTTCATGAGGTAGACCATGATAAATGTTTTTTCACTCTTATTTTTATCTTTATTTTTTATTAGTGTTGTAGTTATAGTAGGGGTAGAATATATTGCCTGTTGTTACAGAGCCAGCAGATGGAGCAAAAGATCACGAGAAATAGTTGGATAAAAATACACCAAATGCACTTACCTGAGCTGGGGGAGGGCAACTGTCTTCAACCTTTTTTTGCTCAGAATTTGAACGGTGGCATGGTTTCTCATCTGTCTGATCTAGCTCCCAGTCCTGCCTGTAGCTGTGGGCATCACTTGCTCTAATGTTCCACGTAATGACCATTTTAACCGAAAGGACCCAGGTTGACTTCACTTTTCCATGTAGACTGACATAACTTTTTGCCAGTGTACTTCTGTATGGAAAAGTGCCCGTGAGAAAGGACTGATTCAGTTTGCTCTTCCCAGAAGAGTTTGGCTTTCAGATAATTTGGAGTACAAATCTTGTCTTGCAAATGTCTCAGTTGATGAATTCAGCACAGTATCTTTATATTTTTTTTTGGTCTTTTTTTTGTTACACCACAAGAAGACTTGCAACTGTGAGGCTACCGTGGGCTTCTACGTTGATCTCCAAATTCTTCTGCTTGTGGCTTCTCTAGGATAACCATTGCACCACATGCACATGGCATCTTGGTAAAGCTGCTCTGGGGTTTGGGAAGGCTGCAGAGGTGGAGCGCTTTCCCACCCTCAGCCACTTGTATCTGCACGCTCTGCAATGGGATTTCATTATTACATCTCTTGAATATGGACACAGTACATTGCAGATGAGTTTTGGTGTTCTCCTGGCTCACTGTCCCACCCCCTACGGTTTAAGATAAAGTTGTTGAGTTGGTCATGCTGGAAGAAGATCAGGACAGATGCGTGCTGCTAAGCATATGGCAGGATGCTGCTAACAGGATTAGCAACAAAATGAAGATTTTTTTTTTTTACTAGGAAAAATGAATTTTTGTTCTAAGGAGAAGGTTAAATTGTAAATCTGTTCTTCTAGGTCAATAATAACTGTTTGGGGTTTGTTTGACAGCTTTTCAGTTCTACAACCACTCATTCTGTAAAGAAAGGACTATTTAACTGGAATATTGATACCATTTTTGGTGGAATAAAATGATTTTGTCAGAAAAAAAAAAATATGCATATGGGAATGGAAACTCTTTGTCCTTGTACATAAGAATAAAGAATGGGAGGCTTTTTGGGATTTCTTTTTGTAGCTTGAGCCTGTTGTTCACATTTATTTTAATAGACATACGAGACAATGTCACTGGGTGGTATTTTATGTCTACTAACCTGGATGCAGTTCTGTGTGGATACATGTATGTCGTGCTATAATTTGCTGAAGGCAGGTGGCTGAACACAGATATGCAGAAGACTTTCCATTGATAAACCATGACAAACACTGTGCTTTCTTCTTGGCTATGAATTTAGTTCTTCGTCTCTTGTTAAGCAACAAAGAAATAAATTACTGAAACAACTGTTGAAATGAGAGTGCTGCCTTTTAGTCACAGTATTGACATATTTATTTCGTGATGCTGATCAGTTATGTATATATGCAACCTTACCAAAAGTTTCAGTCTTGATGAGCTTGCATGAGACCTCTTACTCCAAACCAGCTTAAATATCACAGAGGACTGTTCATGTTGTGACCGGTACTTTATAGTACCAACAGCAAATTCCAGCAGGTTGAGTTAGAATTTGGTAAAGATCCTCTGGAGACTGGGAAACTTGTCAAAGTCTTGCTTTTCAGGCTTTCTCCCCTAAATTCTCCATTTCTGCTAATTTATGTTTGCATTTTTTTGGCTTTTTTTATGTGACACTCTCCACCTCGTTCTATGTGCCATGTGATACCTAGGCAGCAGTCTCCCTCCCTCCCTAAAAAGAGAAAATAGTTACTCAGGTTACGCGTAATTTTTGTGGAAAATATTTTTTGCTGTCTTAGCAAAGTGCTGTGGCAGTCCACCACAAAAGCAGCTGTGCTACTGCAGTGCAAAGTCCTGCTGTGTAAGAAGATACATCCCACCTTCAAGTTAATATTCTTAATTGTTCCTCGTTAGTAAGATGAGATGGCTGTTCCCTTACAATTTATAATAGCGATCACATACCCTTGACTTACACGAGGGTCTCCCACAATGCTTTAATTTCTTCTGGCCTTTCTGATATTGCTATATAATATTTGTGGGGATTGTAGTAGTACATTGGGAGCCAGAGAGGTAACTGTAACCACCTGTGTTTGTAGGTTAAGTAGACTGATTTAGTTACTTTCTCAGTGAGATAGAAACAGTGTTGGAAATAGAAGCCAATGCTTTAAATGCTCCGTTTTGTGTCGTCTTTGCCAGTAGACTTCATATTGGTATCAGCAATAAAACTGTTGTGAAGAAATGATAGCTGAAGAATGTGTTAACTGCTCACTGAGTTAAAAATGTACACATCAGTTAATAAAGCATCCTCTGCTACGCTTCCTCTTTTGGAAAATATTGGGGCAGAGGGCTGGAAGCAGAGGACCGAAGCTGGTTGATGGTGTTACGGACCTCCCATGTTGATGGAGGAAGGGTTACCACCCTGCCAGATGCGCTCTCCATGTCCATGCAGGCATGGGTGTGGGTCTGTGCTGTCTTGCTGCTTGTCCTGAGGAGAATAAAAAAA
>VYZM01018131.1:88400-125652 GCA_013398915.1 Dromas ardeola
ATCAATAGCAGCGTAAAAAAAAAAAAAATAAATGCAAAAGCTTTTTAGCTCAGAAACTTTGAAAGAACAACTTGGTGGTGTTAGCTGGGCTATAGTGTATTGGTAACTTGAATTTGGAGGTGTAGAATATCTGGAGGTCAAAGTTAGAAACACGACTCATATCTTGTGTCCTCAACCAAAGTGGAGGTGTTCTGGCCTGGCAGAGATGAAAAGGAACTTGTAGAAGGGTATTGGGAAGGAGCAGCCTCCAAGGAATGTAAGAAGACTGAGCAGGGAAATCAAAAACAAGAAAAGAAAAAGCGGCATCTTGGAGATGGAGCGATTAAGAGGCAGTAACCAAAAATCAAGCCGACTTAATCTTGAAAAAGAAAATTTAAATGGTAGCTAAAGGTTAATCAAAGAAAATGAGGAAAGTGGGACTGTCTTAATTCTGGATGAAGTTGAGATTAAATGCAACTGTTTATACACAAGTTACCTCTTTCCTTTCCTTAAAGGATAATGATGGAGGAGATGGCTAATGGCAATGAGGATAGAGAAACAGTAATAGCTAATTGGAAAATAGTTTGTGTACAATGTCAAACCAGGACAGTATGACCAATATTTTAAGAGGAGACGGGAAGCCTATTAAAAGGGCCACCAGCCTGTGTTAGTCTCACCTCAGTTACATCCTTTCGAAAGTGTTTTGAGGAAATAAATAGTTTCTAATCTAGTAGATAGAAATGACATAAAGTATAGTCTGAGTTTACTAAAAATAAGTAACTGATACTTCTACTCAGTCTGGGCTTCACTGAAGTGCTTAGTAAGTGTCACTTCAGAAAATTCTTAGTGAAACGGGAGATGAAGAGAATTACTTAAAGAATGGAATGTGATAGAGGACTTCATGTAAAGGAAAGTAAGGCAGAAAGGGGATTGTTAGTGGTGTGTGAAGTGGTCTTGGTGAGTGTTTTATTTAATATTTTCATTAGTGATCTTACAGGAAGGTTGTTCGAATGAAATATGCTGTGAATGTCAGTTAGGACAGAATTACCGATGCATAGTAAATGATCAGAATATCTGGGAGGAAAATAAAATCCAGTAGGAGGAAAGTAAAATACAAATGGTAGCAAATTTCACACCGTTAACTGTAAGGATATGCACTGAAAGAGGGTTTTTTTGTTGTTTTTTTTTGTTTGGTTGGTTTTTTTTAACAATAAGCTTCTCTGTTCATACTATTCCACAGTTCGAAATGACAAAAGAAGAGAAAATACTGGTTGTGGTAGATGACTGCAGGTTAACTGCAAGCCCCTAATGAAATATAGCCACAAGAGAGACTATGCATCAAGTATGATGAACCATATAAGAAACTTCTACTAAAGAAAGGGAGATCGTAATGTTGTTGAATAAGGCTTTTGTCTCATCTCAGACCCTGTGCGTTGCTCTCGTCATCACAGTCACAAATGAAGAATTCATTCTGGGACAGGGCAGGGAAGATCTATTAACATGGTGGAGGAAACCATGGACAAGAGTGTCCTGAGAACGTCAGACAGCGTGGCTGGCAGCACAGCGAAATGTGGGCTGAGAGCATGTATATGTTAGCTGTCTGCAAGAATATCAGAAAATTAAAGAAGTGGGGAGTGCGAGGAGTTACTTCAGCTGAATGCCAACATTAGCATAGGAAATAAATTGATGTAAACTGACAATTACTACTTTTAGGCTTGGTGCTGGGAGGCTTCTGACCATGAGTGATCGCTCTGACAGACACTGTGGGTCTGGACACCAAGCTGGCTTTAAAGTGGAGTGTGATTTGTTTTTTAAAAAGGCTTATATGAACTAAGTATGAATAGTAGTCGAAACTAGAGTCAGTGACCCAAAAGATCGCTTTCAGACTTATGTGCTTCTATTCCCAATAGTATCTGAATTACGTTATAATTTAGACTGAGTTAACATAAACCTTTATGCATTTATTTTTCCTGTTTCTGGAATTTGCTGAACTGACTGGAACAAACGGAGAATAAAAGCCAAACAACGTTTCGGAGCTCAGCCGCCCATTACTAACTCTAAGTATGGTAATGTGACATTATAAGGTAGTCATACATTTTGCAAAGGAATTGTGCTTTCATGCATCTTTGAGCAAAGTTTCAGGTTGTCTTTTGCCTTTAGGATATGGGATTTTTTTTTTTTTTTAAGCCCTAAACAAAATGGTAGAAAGCACCACTCTGTATTAGGATATGTCTGTGCAGCTGTGCAAAAAGAGATAATGGCGTATTCAGCTTTTGGCTAAGATTCAGTACTTTTCATCTGTCATCAGAGGTTGAAGCAGTAATGCAAAGCGATACTGGGAAAGTATTATTCTGCTACAGTGACAGCACCATTAAAACCAATAGAATAGGGTTTTTTTATAATCCCCATTACAGTAAAAGAATTAACATGCCCGTTAGTTGTATGAAAGCAGGAAATTACCTGGTTGTGCACTTGTTTGCAGTGTGTTTGTGTTTAGAAGGCTTTGCCTTTCTTTTAAGGAACAATATATTCTGCCTAGGGCTCTGAGGTCTTAAAAACATCAATATTAAGTTAAAAATCCATCCACTTTTTGGGAAGGAAGGATGGATGTTATGATATTGTAAATCCCTTAAACATACTGGTTATAAAGATTACATTGACCATTGTGCTCTACGGTATATATAGTCAAAGGTGAATCTGAAGTAAAAATCCACAGTGATATATATCCATGAGTAAAATGATTGCTAGATAGAGCTGTTATAGGGTTGCTAACCAACTCTTCACCAATTGTATGGTATCTCAGTGTGCGTTTGTTTTTTTTAACAAGCTCTGTTTTTCACAGCTTTATTATTGAAAAGTGAAAACTGGTTTCAAGCTGAAAATCTGACTTTTTTAAACAATGGTTTTTTCCTCCCTGTTTCTAAAAGGAATCAATTTTTTTAGCTCTTACCTGAGATAGGTATGTATTTTTTTATTATTGGTCTGTAAACTGTTTTACCTGCTGCGAACCTATTTGTGGAAATAATGCGTATTTCTTTCATATCATAGCTTAGTTTATCAAAGAAAGTAGTTTTATTTAAGCCAGACTTAGTAAAATCAGTGTGTTAGATACCTAATTATTTTCAAAGGCTGGGTTTAATTAGCTTTCTTGAGATTACAGAGGAAATCGATGGCATAAAAGAGAATTGCCAACTTCTTATCTTTTCCGTAAGGTTATAAAAATATTTTGTTACCATTCCTCAAACACAAGTCTGTACTGAACTAAGACAATACTACATTTATTACCAAAGTAATTCAGGCTGTTGAACTGTGGTTTCCAAAGGTGAAAGGCTGATACATTAACCCACTGATCTGCAAGAGTATGACAGTTCGTGAAAAATGTTATATATCATTCTCCTCCAAACAGTGTGGCAGAGAGCATGATGAAGTGGAGTGGAAACAAATGCTAGTGTTAGCTGAGCCTTTTTAGCAGAAAGTATATTTTTTTTTTTATGTCAGGAGGCACACAAAGTGGTTTTTTTGGTGGTCATGTGAGATTTTCTGAAGAAATCCTGGAAGTCTAAACCATCAGTTATCTGGACCTGTCTTAGTTAGTCTGTCTTCTATTTCAGAAAAATTTGTCAGTTAAAAGCAACAGACATCTGAAGAATGGTTCGTTTATGGCAAAGTTTTTGAATGGCCATTGTGTTTGCTTTCCAGCATTTCCCCAATCCCATTTATTTATTTTTTTTAAATAAATGCTCTCTATAAAATGAACTTTCTCTTCCTAGGGTGTGGTGCCTTCGTGCCCTGGCACTGAAAGCTGCTCTGTATAAATGAGTCTTCGCATTGGATGTACTTGTCTGCTGGACGTTGGCATTATTTTCAGTAGCCATAATCATTGTAGCCTCATCTGTATTTTGACTATCCTTTTATCTCCCATCCAATGCCTCAGGGCAAATGCATCCATCCTTCAATTAGTTCTTATGGGAGATGGATATAACATCAGAGCTTATAATATATGAACTTCTGAAACTGTGTGCAATCCCCTTCTCATATGTAAATATTCTAAGTAACTTCAGAGAGATGGTTAGTTGTTCATCAAAGTATATTTTTTCATAATTTCTGTTTTCATATTATTTTCCTTATTTTCTCTGAGATGCTTTCCTTCCTATTTATTAGATTTAGCTGATAGCTCTGCTTTATCTGGTAACTCTGCTGGCAATGGATGTGTGAGATATTTAGCAAGTCGTCATGTCAGGCACATTGCCGTTTAGAAGTCATCTCTGTGATAACCCTGGAAAAATGAGTACAAAGTGAGTACAGAATTAGTTCTGGTGAAGAGAAAGCTGTTCTCTTTTTTTCAGATCCTGTAACAGCTGTACAACCTCAGCGTTTCTTCCTCCTTCCCAGTAAAGGAAGTTCTTCCACCCTTATTTCAGGGGATTATGCTTCAAAACAGGGTGGGTTTTTTAGCTGGTGGCACTGAGGTAGGTACTGAGCACAGTATCCATCTTCCTATCTCTAAGCAAGTGTGTTCCCCCATTAATACCTGATGACCTTAAGATTCCCTTGAAATCAGCTGCTTTTATGTGTTCCATAGTCTCTTCTCGTATCTTTGCAGACACGTTTTGCAGCAAGTGCACAAATTACAGTTATTAATGACCACACTTCATTAGTAAAATAAGATTTTTTTTCTTTTCCTGGAACAATGCTGCTAAATGTATAGATGAATTTGCTGTATAGGGATACTGAAATCTGGCATCTCTGATTTATGTGGGAAAGAAAGTGATATGTGTATTTCTTCAGGCTCTGAAACAGAGGAGCGAACAGCAAAGGAAGATCTCTGTTTACGTTGGTACTCACAAAAGGATCTTCTAAGTTATAATATTTCATAATATATAAAAAAGAGCTGATGCTTGCTTTGTTCTTTGAGGGATGTGCTTATCATGAAAGATGTGACTTGTTTTGGGCTGGGACTTTTAAAAGCTTATTGGTATATCACTCACATTTCTGGAATCTCAAAAGAGAAAGCAATTTAGATCTTAATCTTTGTTCAATTCTTTACTTAGAGAATACACAGAAAGGCAGGTTCACGCAGAAGAACATTTTCCTTGCTTTGACTCTTCTTCTGACATCGTCTCAAGGCCACAGACAGGATTCCTGGAGTTGATAGAAGTGAGATATCCTCTTCTTTTCTCAATTCTTTTCATTCTGCCCTTCTGTATCCCCTCTCAGTGCCCTCTCGCAAGAAGAAACTAAATTTTTTTTAGCTTCAGAAATGGGCAAGAAGTGCCTTTGAAGGCTGTTGTATCCTTCATTGGCTGCCCAGGAAAAAGAACAGTTGATACCCAATTTCTTCAAGATAAACTCAAAATCAGATGGTATTATAAGATCTGGCTTTTTTTATGAAGCCCAGGGCTTGCAGGTAATTCTTGATTTTCTGAGTACCTGCTTCCATACAGCTGTCTGCTTTGCCAGTAGGGAACAGTTTGTAGCTCTTGAAGGACAATTCTTCTAAGTGCAGGTATCTGATCTTTATCTGTCAGCAACACAGTACCAAATAGAGTTGGCAGCCCTGAACATGAGAGAGAGTCTGCAGCAGTTGGGAAAAAAAATAATCCCAATTTGGTTGGTGTAAGAGCATATTTACTAAGGGATGGAAGGTTTTGAGCTGGTTAGTTATTAGCATCGCTAAAAGCAGTGATGCCAGGTTTTGGAAAGGCCTGCACTTAAAATGTAACCGCTTCATGGGTGCCCATTTCAGAATAGAACAGAATAGAAATTATAATTAAATAAATGAATAATTAAACTGTGTATGCAAATGAAAATTTTAGGAGTGATATAAACCTCTGATTTCGTGGTATGAGAAGGACTGACGATGTGAGTCAGAAATAAATATAATTTTTCCTTACTTGAAGAAAATTTGCTTTTCAAACATAAGGTGCTTGGACAACTTCCAGAATCAGGATGTGGACTGGATTGACCAATTTTCAGTTGATAAATCTGCTGGTTCCATTTTTACTGAGTCTTCAAAATTTTAATGATTTGCTATCTGCAGTTTTCAGAGTATTTCTCAGGGACTGGAATACTGCCTAATTTATGCCGAGTCTGAAAAAAGTATTCTTAAAGCATTTCAATTTAAAAACAAATGATCATTTATCTGAATATGAGCTGGGAAATTAGACCATGGCATATTGCAGCCAACAAGAGCTCGTAGCTGTGCTGCTGAGGGATCAATCCGCTTTAGCCAAGAAGAAGAAATAGGAAATCTCTCCTTAAGGGTTCAACATAAGTAGTGGAGATAATGATTTAAGAAATTGGAGGCTGGGGCATTTGATTTGGTATAGCTAAATTTATAGCTTTCACCCCTATGGATTGGATTAATCCAGTCATTTTAATGAAGGAGTTTATAAGTATTGGTTGGACGGGGCTCTGAGAACCCGATCTAGTTGAAGATGTCCCTGCTCATTGCAGGGGGGTTGGACTAGGTGACCTTTAAAGGTCCCTTCCAACCCAAACTGTTCTGTGATTCTATTTGCATGTCTGAGGATGTGTAAATCTCTAATCTACAGATTTACAGGTAAGATGGGAATGAGTTGGTATTGCTAAGGCAAGAGTGAGTTTGTTTGCTTGTTTTTCCCAGGCAACATTATTAAAAATAGCTAATTTGCCTAGACTGAAGAAGCACAACATTTGGGTGTGCTTTTTTTTCTTCATTGTATGAATAGCAGATTTTAAATATGCTGGGTTACACAGGTAATGCTGCTCTGTGTCTCTGCTATCTTATATGAAGTTTTCCTTTCTTCTTCTTTTTTAATTGGCACTCATTTTTGTGTTTGGGGAGGGGAGAGATAAGACGTAGAAGACCGAAAGTTGAAGTGGCTGAGTCTGACTTAAAGTCAAGTCAGCTTTTTTTTTTTTTTAGGAAAGTATAGTTTTCTAATAAAAGCAGAAAAATGTAAAAAAAATATTTTTCCTATACAGACTTTACTTAAAACTGAATGTTAGGGTTTTTTCTAGTTAAATAACCGAATATGCTATAGATGACATTTTCACTGCTTAAATTACTTTTAGAAATTTTGTATTTGTCAGACATTTATATGATGTTGTCTTGACGTGCTAAATAATGATTTTGACTTCAGATGGCTGTGTAGAGCAATATGTACTTGTAAGTTTTATCCCAACTTTAATGTAAGTGTTTTAAAACTATTATCCCCCCCAAAATATTTTATCTTTGAGGAGTTAGTCTATTTCCTAAATTTAAGAATGTAGCTACTTACCTTGATTTTGTAGTGGTATGTAATAGGAAATTGCAGTTTTAAAACATAACTTTGTCATGAAAATACTAAACATTGATAAATGAGTACCTCATTTCTACTTACCAAGGCTGAAGAACAATACATAGCAAATATTTTTATGGTGAAAATGAATATATTGCCATATTGGTGTTAGAAATTCTCACACTGATGTCAGTGTACGGCTGAAAATCTTATAAATCCATTAGGTATATGATACACAGTACTATTTTATCTGCCCAGTTTGATAAGGAGAACCCTTAGGGACGTAATTGGTGCTGCACCAGCACGTGTTTCGGTGGTGTCCATTCTTCTGGTTCAGTTGCATTGATTTATATCCTCCAGATCTGTTTCCAAGGCCAAATTTTAAGAGGGTTTTTTGTACAAGAGGTAATCAAGTCCATTGGGAGTATTTAGGTGCAGTATAAATACCGAAATGATGAAGTCTGCAGAGTTTTGTGGTCTGAAGATTTGTGCAGTCAGCTAAATGAAATGCCTGGTAATCAGATGTGGGAGGCTCAGCATCCGTACCAGGTATATACCCGCTGTGGTCAGACCCTGGCAAAACCAGGGTCCAAAATCGCATGGGAGTTACCTATATATATATATGTATATATGATGCGGCCGCCCCAAATGCCCGTGTAGTCCGTGCAAGTGGCACCAGGGCCACTGCGTGTCTCATTCAATCTGGAAGTTGCTGATCAAACAAATTTCTCCCCCAAAACGCCCGTTTCTCTCCGCACGGCCAGCCCATCTGCGGCTGAGCGTCGACCCAGCGGCTTACGGCTACAGCAGGCAGGGCTGCCAGTTACACCCGCGGCCTGCACTGTAGATGTCTGTGTCGACATACGTGCGTATATAAAGAAAAAGAACATTTATGTGCATACAGAGAGATCATCCATTTATTTTACTATTCTGATACTTTATTGAATTTAAATTAAAACAGATCTTCTACAATTTGAACTTTTAACGGACTAGTTATTGTCATTCTGCTGTAATTGCTCTTTAATGTCATTTGAATAACAATCGGAAAGGGGAAAACAAAATTTATGTGCAATTAAACAGCTGCAGCTGCACCAAACACAAGTGTGTGAAAGTTTCCAAATAGGAACTTTAATTTGGCAGTGATTTTGGCAAAATAATTGTCCTTTTAGTGCAGCTCAACATCTGTGTGTAGTTTAAAAGTTTTGTTACCTCTCAGATAATTAGCTGCCTAGCTTTCATTGTGTTTTAATGTGGTAAAAGACCCCAGTATAAAATATTCCAGCTTTAAAAATAGCAAACTGTGTTGTACTCTTGTTAAATTTATGTACATTTCCACAGTTAGCCATTGCTAACGGGTATGAAAATATCTAAGCTGTGTCCCTTATAAAGAGCGTTTCAAGTAATAGTGTACCAGAAAATCCATGGGGGAAAAGCAGTATATACACACATCCTTCCAACACTTGGCTAGAAAAAATGTGTTATTATTTGAATTGTCATTGAATCCCAGTGTAATGTGCAAGCGTACAGTTTTACTTGGAAAAAATACTGTGTGATTCTCCAGAGATGGATACTTTTTGCTTAGAGAAAGCAAGCTGCGGTGATTTTGGGGTGTATGGCTTTGTGAGTCCCATGTGTACAACAGCCCCTCTTAAAAGCGTTAATTTCTAAAATATGAACTTTGACTTTTAATCTGCCATTTTTATAGAGACTCTTTACAAGTCCCAGTAAATACATGGCTGAGCAGAGCTGTTGTTCCGTCAAATCCTTCCATACTAGAAGCGGGGGGGCAATTTAATGAATCTAATGGGAGACCAGCATAAACCAGATGAAATAAATGAGTTACACAGCAAGTGGTGAACATCTAGACCTTGCTGCGTTGGGAAATTGTGGAGGTAGATTATATCTGCCAAAAACACGGAAAAATGGACAGAACAAACTCTTGGACATCTGATCCATGGGCAGTAAGAGCAGTAGGTGGGGACCTATCCTCTAATCCCCCCCGGTGCGGCAGCTACAGATGGTGGAAAGTCAGGGCAGTGGACTGCAGCAAGTTGTATTTTGAGCGTGCATCTAATTTCCAGTACCCTCGGTAATCTAGTCCTTTCTGTACATTAACAAAGAATGTATTTGAGTGTTGTGTGTATGCAAGTTTTAAAATATCTGATACCACTGATATGACCTTTCAAATAAGTAGGAAATATATAACCTGAGATGCCAGTCCTGGAGTTCTCCACTTAACCTTAATCGAAACATCTCAATACTGCAACCTCTAAACCTTTTTATTTTAAATGTCTTTGACATTAATAGCTTGCTCTAAGAACACCTGTGACATTAACGGTGGGGTTTTAGGCTTTTTTTATATCCAGCATTCCAGCATTCATTCTTCTTGGAGGTGGACAACCTTTCTCTGATGTCCTTCTGGCTCTGTGGGTGCAGGGTGAGGAGGCGAAGCCCTACATGAAGGACGGGCTCAGGTCTGGAGCTAAAAATGAATAAAAACCTCTGTCAGGGTTAAAAATCACCTTTCAACCAGACTTTGGTCTAACTATTGTGAAGCATTAAATCTCTTTGAATACTTTGTAAATCAAATAAGCAACTATGCAATCTACGCAGACATCTCTAGGCAGACCTTCTCTTTCTCTTTGGATATTTACTATGGTCTAGCCAGAAAATTTTGGAAGAGAATTGTCTTCATCTGTTTTTAAATGCATATTACTGCCAGGTGAAAAGATTGTTGTCTTGTGCTGTGGTTCTTTTAAGCTCAAGGGTAGAAAATTGTTAAAGTTGGCCTTTCAGGCTATGTGATTTTTATCTGCATACAGTCCTGCCCCAGAAAATTGTTTTAAGCTCAGTTAATTTCACAATTATTTAACCTCTTGTTCACATGTGTGATAATGAAAAGAAAAAAAATGCAGACTCTAGCGAGATGCTTATAAGAGGTGAATAATTCAACTTTTAAAAATTAGTTGTAACTTGATTTCTTGGCCTCGTATGTGCTCCATCTGTGCAATTAAAGCACCTCCCAGTCTGTCCTCCCGATTCCCAGATAATGTTTGAACTTTTCATTTCTGGCCTAACTGTACATATTTCCAGCACTAACCACTCCTTACTAGTCCAAGATAATTTCTCCTTATTTAAATAGTACACTTGCTTAAAAAGTGCACTGCTTGAAGAATCTGAGTGACTTTTGGGGTTGTAGACAAAGTTAATTGGCGCTCTGTTTTCTCCTCATGCTTTTGAAGTATCATTGTTGTACCAGGAGAGCTCAGTTTACCCCCCCTTCTTTTACCTCAAAGAGTAGAGTGTAAATTGCGACTGAAGATCTGTGGTGGGGGGGCTTGAGGTAGAGGCAGATGCGTCTTGATGGCGACATGGAGCTCCAGACGATTCTGGCATGAGTTGGGCAAGTAAAAGGGAAATCTGATGAGTATTGATAAACCCCCAACCTTCAGCTCTGCTTTATTGGTCCCTGAGCACCAACTTACTGCACATTTTGGAAAGTATTACTGTATGGATATTCCAGTCTTCATGCTTTTCTGAGGCATTCATGTTTGGCCGTGGCCAAAGACAGCATGCTGGGCTGTCTGAGACTTTGGTCTGACCTAGAACAAGAATTCGTCTAGTTTTAATAAGTAGGTATCAGACAGCTGTAGCAAAGGAGGATTCCCAGGAACTGAGGAAGACAAGCAACAAAGTGGTCAAATGCAGGTCAAGTCGCACAATTGGAAACTATTGATATATTCTGTTGGGCTTTTAACAAATAATTTATCTTCCCCTTAAATGCTTTCATAGCTTTACTTTAATTTCTGTACTTAATTGCTTGATACTTAATGAGCTTAATTTTAATATGTTTAGTTATAAGTATTTTGCTACACTTTCTGTTTAGACTTACAGAACCACAGTTTTGCAAAATTGTGTAGTAAGTTCGTTTTCGACATATTTTACTGTTCCTCGAAAGGTTGAAATGTACAATTATATATGCATGTGACAGAGTCATTTCATGTTTCTGTCATGCAAAGAAGATAGCTTTATGATGGATTTATTGTGTGGTTTGAGTAATTTTGGACGAGTGTCCCATAGATTTTTATTTGATGTATTTTTAATTTAAAAAACGTCTTGGATTAAATAGGAGAAGTTATTATATATTAATACATTTTTAAAGTATTACACTACTCTTAAATCATATTCTTTCTCACACACATATTATATAGACTTTGTAATATCAAAAATGAAAAACAGCTTATAGGCTTGAGGAGTAAAGATTGCCAGCATTTATCTGGATGTGACAGAGAGAAAAATTAATTGAAGGCAATGAAAAAAGTGACAGTATATGGTAATATTTTTATCATACCAGAAGTCAGTAGATTTTCTTCATTTGGAGCTGGAAGTATAACGTATTCTGGTTTTCTCTTCAGCTATAAGAAAGACTGATTTACTTAGGCCTTCCTAATGCTGCTCTTCAGAGACATTATCGTTTCCCATCAGCTGAAGTGTGCTTTCATAAATTACACAAGGCGAAACAGGAGGTTTAGGCTTCTAACATGCAGCTCCGCTTCTCTTACTTGTTATTCTGCTAAGCGGGCAGTAGCCCTGACATGCTTGGAGTCTGATTTTCATGGAGTTTGTGCATAAAAGACGCTTCCTAAATCTTTAATGTGCATCTTTATAAGCTGCCATCCTTTTTTATTTGCTTTGGAAAGGCTGCAGATAAATTTGTGTTTAATAAAATAGAGGCCATTTTTTCTCCTATTTTTCTTTTTCATTGATGTAAATTATGTTTTAGCAACTTAATTTTGTGCTTTTTCCTCCTCTCCAAATGCGCACAGGTTCAGGAAGATAACTGAGGGAGAACCATAGTGTGCAGTGCTTTCAGTTTTACCAAGCTGGAAGAAGGAGGCTGAATTTCTGGCATGGTTTTCAGCTATGCAGTCGTGTTTCCGATGCGTGCTTGTACCGAGATCCTTTGGAAGCCAACTCAACTGGCGTCTTGTGCCAATGCTCTTCCAAATCCTCCCTTTCTCAAGCTGGTATTAGGAACAGCAGTGCCATAACCAGCGTTGTTTTCTCTCTTGAGCCCTATGCAGTGAAATGTGTTGCAGAAGTCCAAGTCTGCTCCGTTGGGAACCAGCATCTTTGAGGCTCTGAGCTCTGCATATTGCTGAGCTCAAAAGAATTGTTGTGTTTCATAAAAGGGCTACCTAGTGCTGACTGCCCACCCAGAAGAAAGTTAACTTAATTATCTGAACCAGAAATTTAAAATTTCTCATTGCTACCTTTTTCTCTCAGCCTGTTGTGGTTGATAATGTCATTGTAATGGCCTCTGTCAGTTACTGCACGAGTGTGGTGATTAAAGGGTTAAGGATAAGAAATGCAAAATAAATGTTATTGCTGTTTTGTTTTTTACGAAAGTACTTTTTATTTTTAGATGAGTGGGGAAAGGCATGAAGACAAACATAAAAAATAGTCTTATTGTTGGTTTCCAAAAACACAAGTCAAGTGTTTTGTTCCTTGGTTTTTGCACAAGTGTCCTCGGGGTCTGGGGTGGGGAAGGAGGGGGAATTCTGTGCACAAGTAAGTGGGATGCCTAGATATGTTCGTTTTGTAAATACTCATTTGAGGGGTCAAATTCCTAACCATGCTGGTGTAGGAAGCTGACTGGCTTTATATTATTGGTTTGGCTGGTGATGGATTTGTTGACGTCAACCAAGTCACTTCAACTGGCTGTGCCTTTTTTTCCCTTTGTCTTATCTGCTTCATCTTTAACGAGAGACATTTGCTCATTCTGAGTTCACGCCATGGGGCTATGATTTCATCTGGCACGTTTAGATGTTACTAGAATAGGGATAATAATAGGTTGTTTGGAAAATTTTTAAGATACCCTATTTCTCAGCTGGTTGATTTTCCAGCAATAAATGCAGGTTTCCAAGTTAATTTTGGCTTGCATTGCAGTGTAAGAGCCTTCCACTCTATGCTGAAGCTTAATTTCTCTTAAATATAGAATTTGTGCATATATATACCATCCAAAAACCTGCATGTGCACATTTTTATTGGATGAGCTTTGGCTCAAAAATGGAATCCTACCATCATCGCGTGCATGTGAAATGTAATCTATTTATGAAACGAAAAACTTATGCATCTCATTGGCAGCCTACTCACCTTTGCTGTGTCTTCAACTGCAAACTCTGTAGTTTGCAAGTACTTTTTTTCTCTAGCGGTTGAGACTTGCAGGCATTGCAAGAAATTCTTGAAGCCATGGAGGTTTACCATTACTAAATATAGTACTCACTCTCTTTAGTACCGATCAAAATATTTAACAAAAAGTTGGTTTTAGACGTGTTTGGCATTTTACACTCTCAATGAAAAGCAACTAAGTTTTAGTTGTACCTTAATACTGGCTCACAAGCAGAACTCAGTAATGTGACTTCTAAAATATATTTCATTATTAAATATACAAAATTTCTCCTAATTTTTTAAAGACAATATTGACAGAGGGTCAAACTTTATTTATGGCTGTACAGTTGTAAGTCTGGAAACTGTTGATGTAAAAACATCGTGTAAAACTGATGTAAAACTAGCAAAAAAACCCATGTAAAATGATATAAAACTAGTTTGGATTTAACCACGTAATAATATTATATCACTTTAAACATAATGGACCAACACCAGGATCCAAGATTAATGTTAAGAATTAAATGTGTTTGCAAATACAGTAAAGTATTTGTGCATGCTTATAGGAGTTTCAACATACAAATTTGCCATTTTTCATATTAAATAAAATAGAATAGCATCTGCTTTTAAGGGAAGTTGTTCTTACCAGGAAAACTGAAATAAAAGAGGAGAAATGTGGAATAGCAGCAATGTTTTAATTTTTTACTGTAATTTTCCCTATAATCAAATAAGCTATGAGTGCTAGGACATTTATCTCATTTGTCAGGACGTCCAAGTTGTTCATCATCATCTACCTCAAATAAGCCAGCCTGTCTGCTGCATTATGTTAACTACTCAGTTGGTCAGAAGAAAACCTTCTTGTTACAGACAGATGGTAAGGAGATAGGGGGAATTAAATAAGGAAAACAAAACCCTGTGAAAACTTGTTATTTAGAAGTACATATTGGGTTTCGTTCCAGAGGCCAGCTAGTTTCTTGCAGTTGCTGACTCAATAAAAAAATAAAATTGATTTTGTGTATTCCACTTAACTTGCATCAGACTACCTAAAGTGCCAATTTTCAGTCTGTTTTCTTCAGTTTTTTTGCAAAAGAAAGAAGGGTGATTCCAGCTGCTCTGACATTTAAAAAAAAAAAAAAAGGTAAAAAAAAAGCATCTCTAGAAAAATAACCCCCACTCCCTCTCCAAACCTGCCCGTGTTACAGTGCAAAAGTATAATAACCCTACTTGTGTCAAAGAGCTGATGAAGCACCTGAAGAAATACTCTTTCATATAAATGACTGGTTGAAAATATTGTCACCTTGCCAAGATTTTATTTTAAAGATTGTATTCAGAGTCCTGCTGACTGTTGGCAGTGTGGAAACCTGGCACCAAGGTCAAGAGAAACGGCTTTTGGAGGGAGGCTGATGTTTCCACCAGTGCTGGGGACACATTGTGCTGTTTGCAGAAAGCATCCAGAACAGGTTTATAGAGATGATGGTCTTCGATTATTTTATAGGTCATCCTTCATTATGGTGTCTCAGCCTTAGGCAGAGTCATCTTTCATTTACAGTTGATCCGAAGCCATTCTTGTGGCTGTTCTTACAGGCACAGAATGGTTTGGGTTGGAAGGGACTTTCAAAGATCATCTAGTCCTGCCTTTTTGCCATGGGCAGGAACATCTTTGACTAGATCAGGTTGCTCAAAGCTCCATCCAACCTGACCTTGGACGCTTGTTGAATGGTAATTAAAGTGAAGAGTTGCCTTCATCACTGATCCTTTTCCCCCTAAACTTTCATGGCAGTGTTCCCACTGCAGCAGGACGTTCGTTTTCCTTCTCTTCCTTCCCTCAACATCTGAAGATCAGTGTTTCTGGGTTTTGTTTTTGTTTTTTGTTTTCTAAATTTGTATATTGGTGTTACAGCATTCTTTACTTCGTCAGTACCAAAGTCTTGATGGAAGAGTTTTATGGATCTTACATTGCACTCTAGCAGTGAAATCCAAACTCCACATCCATTTTCCTGTTTCTAGGGCCGATGTATTTGGTTCTGTTCTTCTTATAAAAACTAACTGGGGTCAGGTCTGGTCCATCAGTTCGGTAGCCCCATGGGGGCAGCCCATCAGGGGCACACTTGTTCATCATTTAGATGTTGATGTGTTCCGGGAGCGTAGTGCAGGCAGACAGTTCTTCTTTTCGTACCTCATTATTACAGACACAAGAAAAAAGAAAATTCATGACAAAAACATGTGGCACCTTTAGAACTTTTACATCTGGCAAGGAAACTATTGATTATCTTTTTATTATTTGATTTAGTTTCTTTTTGCATAAATATACTTTGTGTCAAAGTAGTGAAATGTTTGGAATATGTATAAACTTCAGTGATTGTATTTTGTTTTGTATATAACACACAAAATATCATTTTTAAAATAATTTGATCAAACGTATGTTCAGTATTTATTTTCTAATTTCTCACTAGTATTTTAAAATACTTAATTTATTTACATTCTGTTGATGCTGTTTCTGATTTTTTAAAATTTTTTGACCCTCTCTCATCTTTTTTATTTACTAGACTAAATTTCCTCTCTGATGTTGTCAGTGCTACTTTTCTTGAAATACTTTTTATTATCATTTCTTGAATATTTTTATTGATGGCTTGATCGACCATGTTGGCCATTAGAAGAAATAAAAACTGAAATAGTAGGAGTAGCATTAAAGGCGTAACTAGGTGAAGCAGAGGCATTTGGTGCCTTTAGGTAGGATGTGTAATGAAGAATTCTCTAATTCTTATTTCTTTCTAAGAAAAAGTACGTAGTTCTGTGTATCTAGGTCAATACTTAACCCTCCTGCTTCCAGCTGAACTCTGCCATTTGAATATTACTCAGTACTACTCAGTCTGTCACCATGTGTGGATATTGCAGATGGAAATAATATTCTAGCACCTTGCGTGCCTTTCGTGTTCCCCACTCTGGGGAAAACTGACGTCCTGGCCAGAAGAGATTCAGGGTTTGAACATTTTAGATATGTATTTAAATATTTAATTGTGTTGTTTGACAGATTAATTGCATTCTTATTTTCCACCTACATTTTGTATTGCATCAGCATAAGCAATACTGCACCAAAGCTGTGTATGTCCAGGAGCTGGAAAGAAATGTGTTGAAAGGTCTGTTGAATTGTATTTTTCCAAATGACACAGTACTAATACTCAGTAAGATTCCAGAAGGGAGAAATGTAGTATTTGTTTTGCAAACACTATTTTCTTCCTTTTGTATATGTTGTTAGTTGAGCTTCTTGATTTTTCCCTTGGTTAAGAAAGGAAACAAAGATTGAAGTGGTGATTGCCCAGGCACATTGCCTCATGCAAATGCCTTTAGTAAATAATTTAGGAAAAGAATTACTTCCCTCCATTTGACTAGAGGACGACTTAGTAAGATTGACTATATTTTAATCATCACATTTGTGCTTTCAGTTATTAGAAGTATTTTGTTACATGGTTATAAAGGCTAGCAATTAAAATGTAATGCTTCTGTCTCATACAAGAATGACAAACAACTTTTGAAACATCCTTGAGACGGCCTGGCTGCATTCGTTGAATTTCTGTTTTGGTACCCGAACACTGAGTTTGGTTTTTTGACATGTCACACATGCAAATATATGCATGTATATTTTTTGTAGCCTGTTTCACTTCATCTGCTGTATGGAGTTAGATATTGGATGTGGCCTGTATTGTCTCATCTGCTCCAATATTTCACTTTCAGTAGGAGAAGCCGGTTCCCCCCACGAAGATTTGAGAGGTACCATTTGGCCATTACCGTTCTACATTTATTTAATGTCTGAAGCATGAGGAGTACTTTTTATTTTGCTTTATACTTAAATTACAAAGCTTTTAGGAGTTCTCTCCTTTGCCTTCCACAACATTCAACACAATGGGGGTTTTTGGTCTGTTTTTTGGGAGTGCTATATTCTGTGCCTGTACAAAAAGTCACTATTTAAATTATTGTTACACACCTGGTTATATCTTCTGGGTAGATCACTCCCTCTTTAAATCCCTTTTAAGCTCCAAATATGCCAGTTATTCAGAAAAGAAAAAATATTTACTTCCTGGAGATTTTTTTAATCAAATGACACAGCTGCGTTGCCCTTCCCTTTAGTTTGAACATGAAGTGGCCATTCACAGGAAGAAATCTCCAAGTAAATCTGGTGACCTAAGGCTATATTGTTTTCATACCGGTCTATGTTGACATGAAATCTGCTCATCTTCTTTGCAGCCTTCAGTGTCAAAATATTTGTGCTGTTAAAGTGAAGGCAGAAATGATGAAAATCCTGTTGTCAAGTACATATTGTAAATCGAGAATAGAAATGTATATTATTATTTTCCAGGAGATGAATAAACTTCAGTTACAGGGGCTTAAATATGGTTGTACAAACCCAAAATGTAGCAGGTCTTCAGGACGTCCAGCTTCTGCTTGCCTGTCTGGGACGTGTTGGTGCAAGAGGCGCTCAGGGTACAATGTACATGGGCTCACCTCACTGCGTGGTTTCTGTGGGGGAGCATAGAAATATCCCTTTGTAAATGGGTTATTCTCAGCTGGGTCAATGGAGACCTCCTGCTGGTCCGGGTGGTGCCCTGCATGACCCTACATCAGTCTTGGAACTAAGGGGTGGGATGAGGTGCACCAGTAATGAGTTTAGGGTCATGAAACCCCAGTAACCATGTAGTTTTGCACGCAAGACATCTAGGGAACATTTTTTGATGCTGAAAGCCTTTTCTGCTCCCTTTCCTCGAGAGCAATGTTATGAAGTTAAGGCAGCACTTAAAAACCAGGAGGTGGGAGGACAGGAAAGTTTGATGTTGGGCTCTCTGGATGATGTTCAGTTTGAAATGTAGAAGCAGTGGTTTGCAACAGATCGGTGTTAGCAATTCCTAGTGATATCTGCAGCCACCAAAGGACGAAGAAGAAAAGAGTTGGCAGGAGGATGTGGTCCTGAACTCTGGAACTTGCTCCTTTTCTTATCAACGTCCAGATTTTGTTATCCTTAGGATACCTTCAAAACTTGAAGGGTGTTTCTGTGAGAGGACTGTGGTGTTTTCTTCATTATTGTGTTGCGGATAGGGAAATCTGTGTGGGTTTTCCAGAGTTACTGTAATGTTTATGATTGTAACTCATTATATTTGTTATATAAATTAACATTTAAAACATTGTGATCATATTTAAAACAAAAGTGATCATATTGCAGAATAAGTAGAAAGCATAAATCTGTGTATGTTTTGAGAAACTGTTGAGAGAATTTTCAGATTTGTTTTTCAGTTTGGTTCTCCAGGAGATTGATTGAAATGAAGTCCACTCGGTAACATTATCATGATTCAACAGATCATCTTGCATCAGAAGTAGGATGTAGAAATGTCACTTTCGGCAGGATAAGAGAGTTGTTCAGCCTGCAGAAGAGAAGGCTTTGGGGAGACCTCATTGCAGCCTTTCAGTACTTAAAGGGGGCTTATAAAAAGATGAGGACAGACTTTTTAGTAGGGCCTGTTGCAATAGGACAAGGGGTAATGGTTTTAAACTGAAAGAGGGTAGATTCAGACTAGATATAAGGAAGAAATTTTTTATGATGAGGGTGGTGAAACACTGGACCAGGTTGCCCAGAGAGATGGTAGATGCCCCATCCCTGGAAACATTCCAGGTCATGTTGGTCAGGGCTCTGAGCAGCCTGATCTAGTTGAAGATGTTCCTTCTCACTGCAAGGGGGGTTGGACTAGATGACCTTTAAAGGTGCCTTCCAACCCAAACTGTTCTACGATTCTGCGGATTTTTTTCATTTCGTACCATCTCATGGAGACGGCAAAATTTGCAATTAGGTCATTTTAACCACTGAAGTTTAGAGGAGCTAATAATTAGTATTTCAATGTGGGAAACACTGTGAAGGAGCCTGAGGGTAAGAGCAGGCTAGCTGACGTTATCCAGGGGAGGACAGCCGAGCTCATCGACTTCTCTTGCAAAGCAGCCAGTGACACCCTGACCAAACCTGCAGTGAAACGCAAGCAGGGAAAGTCCTCCTTCAAACATTTTCCTGTGAAGAGAAATCCAAATAACTGTTATTACAAGTTACAGGTGTAGTGACTTCAGGTACAAAACCCACCTTCGCATAGTGTCCTACTACATTTCCCAACTCAATTCAGTGATTTATGTCAGAAATCTTACCTCTTTTGGACTGCATTTCTGTGATTTGGTCCGTGTGGTTTGAGATGATGAACATCAAAATCACTTACGTGAAATGTACTTTTAAAAAATTATCTGAAATCAGTGATTAGGAAGGAAGAGGCCATCAGTTTAACAACTGTCATCAGTCTAATATTTTTATGCATTGTTTATGAACAAATATTTGATAATCTGGACACATTTTTTCATCTCTAGGGCAGTTTATTTGCCATTAAATAAAAAAAAAAAGTGAAAAAAATTAGAATTTTGTTTAACCCAAGCAAACTCCTTACTAAAACAAAAATCAGTTTGTCATCAGTTATTCTTGATGGAGTTTTAAATTGCCCTTTCATAGGAACATTTAGCAGACTGAAGTATATTTAAATCACAAGCTTTGTACTTAGAACATCCAGAAATTAGGTTATTATTTATTAAAAACCCCTACTGCATTCCTTTTTTCGGTAGTGATGAATGCAAGAAAGAAAAAATTGTTTCCATCATCAAATTTTCAAGTACAATTACTTAGCTGTGCTTGTACAATTACTACTAAAATGTCATATATATAAATGGGCCTATAATCACATTTACAAAAACGTACCCAAGGATGGTATTTCTGTGGCTGCCAGAAGAGAATACTCTAGGAAATACTTCTTAATCTGTGTGGTTGATTTTTTAAATGCACATAAAAAAATAAAAATGGATATTTCTTTCTGAATAGTCACCTCATTGCTTGTATTGTTTAGCACAGATAAGAATTTAAGAAGAGGCCTAGGCAACAGTTAAATTAAATTTTAGAAGCCACGCTCTTCTTAAGAGCCATAATTTTCCTCCCAGTAGGCTTTTAAATGTTACTCACATGCTGCCATCCAAGTCCCATTATAGATGTCAATGCTTCTTAAGTCAGGCTTGGTTTCAAAAGAAAAAAACCTTTTTGAATGAAACGTGGAAGCAAATCATTAGATTAAATTGCTGAGGAAACGATAGGTGTAAATTGGATCTGTAAAGTCCTTACACAGCCTCCAGTAAACTTTGAAATCTAAGGGCATCGTATGGGTGCAAGGAGGGAGAGGCTACAAAGGAGGAATTTATAAATACTGCCCTGGCATGCAGGGGTGGCGTTAGGAAAATCAGAGCTCAAGTTGAGACTTTAATGTCAA
Organism: Dromas ardeola; assembly: GCA_013398915.1. Lineage (NCBI taxonomy): Eukaryota > Metazoa > Chordata > Aves > Charadriiformes > Dromadidae > Dromas > Dromas ardeola. The sequence continues at coordinate 109,141 of VYZM01018131.1, forward strand.
GGGCAAGGAAGAGTTCCTACCTCTGTGTTGGTAGTTTGAGGACTGGGAACGTGAAGGAGGAGGAGGTGACTGGGAACGGTCAGCGTGGATTTCGCATGGATAAATCCTGCCTGTCCGAGCAGATTCACTTCAGTGAAAACCTGGCTGGATTTGGTCGTGAGAGGAGAGCAGTGGACATAATTTCCCTCGGTTTTAACAAGGTTGTGGGTACACCTTCCCACGGCATTATTTGAGTTGGGAGGTTGTGGTGGGAGGGTTGTGGTCTGATGGGCAACCAGAGCGTAAAGCTCTGGGTGGATGATGGGGCTCAGAGGTTGGGTTTAGTGGGGTCTACTCTACCTGGAGGTGGCAGCAAATGGAGGATTGCAGGGGTCTTTCATGTTAGAAGATCCTGCTCATTTAACAGTAATAGATGAAGGCACCCAGTGATTAGAGTTGAACTGCAGCTTTTGACTATAGCAAGTATCTTCAGATTTCAAAACTTGTATTTCTGAGTCTTACTCATTTAGTTGTGTAATAGGTCTTCACTGAGAAGAGCTCAGCATCAGCTCTGCTAAAGGAGAGTAGGACAATGAAGATTTTATTGCCCCCAGTAAACTTCTGAGCACCCTTCTCTTGGAAGCTCTTTCAATATTCAGGGAATTTGCTAGCTAATATTAACCAATCATCAGTTTAAAGTATGAAATATGAGCAAGGCGGCAAGGTTAGCTCTTGTAAAAAGACAGGACAAGTGCACACAACTTTGCTACCCTCACCTGGTCATGGGCAGAAGGTAAATCCCGGTGGCAGGTTGCCTGCAGGAACAACAAGCTCTGGAGCAAACAGGACTTTCCCAGAAAGGTATACTTCATCCCAAAACTCATCCCCTTCTGCTTTCTGAGCCTTGCATACGCTGCCCTGCCTGATGGCAGCACAGATGCCGACTTCTCATCCCACAAATACCTGTTTATGCCGGGTGTATGCCGAGGTTTTCCTATCATCTCGTCTATAGCTACTTTGTAATGGGAGAGCGAGCTTAGCCTAGAAACCGTTTGTGGTAAAAGATTGTTCTTCTTATCTGTATTTTTCTAAAAATCAGAATGAGTTAGAGATATAGTTGATTTTAAGGCAGGCAATATCCAAGACAGTGTACAGTACTGATTTAAAGATTTATTTTATGATGACATATGTTATTCCTTCAGCTGTAGTAAGCATGTTAATAAAATATGGATTTATTTTACTGAAAATCTTTCAAATTTTTAATACAGCTGTGAGCTGAAGTTTATTTTGGCACATTGAACCATACTGTCCTCTGTGGTTATTAAATGTTTAATTGAATCCCTCTAGTCTTTCAGTTTAACCACCTGAAAACTAATGTCTGAATAACAGTGGTCTTTGTTTCATGTTCATAATTATTTCAGAGCTCTGGGAAGCAGAAATTAGCTTGCGTTAATTGTTATTTTGTGTAGTAAGTAGTTACAAATTTAACTCGAAACGTCAGTCTTAGCATGTTGGGGTCTTGTATACTTGAATGGCAAACTTTCATTGATTTCAATAACATCAAATCTTGGTCCATAAAGAAAAAAAAAATAAGTTATTAGTTTTCCTAATAAATTGGAAAGCAGAAAAATGCTGTTTTCAATCTAAATTGATTGTGGAAACTGCAGACCAATACGTAGTTCACACTTACTTCATGTGCCATAATTATTGCAGAAGTGATTAGTGTATGTTGTGCTTCTCAGGTCCCAGAAAAACATGGGTTTTTTTTCTCCAAGTGTTTTATGCAATTAATGGTAGCACTGGGGGGGAGTGATGGGGAGTCAACTTTGTGGCAGACTTTGGTTTAAGCAGGACTGAGAGGATCTGTGCGCGTGTGTGTGGACCCGAGTAGTGGGATGTCCGCGGCACCGCCTGCAGCGTGTGTGAAGTTGAACACGTGCACGTCTTTGCTGGATAAAGCCAAAGTTAAGGCTGAGAGGAGCATAGAGGCAGATGGAGGCACTGACATCTATTATTAATGATACGGTTGTGATTGGAGTACAGTTACACAGATTGCTAAATGCAAGAGATGGCTATCTTGTAAGAAAGCAATATTGTCTTACACCCGCTGTGTTTAATTCTTCTATACAACACAGGTACACCTGTCATTAAAAAAAAAATATATATAAACCAGACTGGGGCTGACAGTTTTCTCTAACAACAGTAACTTTTTTGGTGGTGGAAATGTTTCATTAACAGATGAATACAATTTTTATTGATCTTAATTTCTACTTTTCATACTCCGTGTCTCCAGATGCTTAATTTATTACTGTTTTGGTGATCTTTCAAGGGTTTGCCCAACAGAATTCTATCGTCATTTTGACAGTTTAGCTTCCCAAGTGGCTTTTTATAGTACATTCAGCGTTTTTGTGTTAGAATGAAAGTAAGTTTTTCCCCTAATCTGGACCTGCGAGAACTATCTACCTTACAAAGGACCACTCCTCTCTCCTGCGCCATACTCTCCATGTAATAGTAAAATATTCAGCACTAGTAGAAGACACCAAAAAGTATGTTAAAATATGCACGTGGTTGTCTGTGAGACTGCTCTCGGTGATATTTCCAAAACACAGTAGTTTTAGTAAAACAAATCCAATTTTACAGGCCTGCAAATTTATATTATATTTTGCTGCTAGCAGTAGGAACTTCAGTTAATTGAACATTGGGAGACCTATCGGTGCATGAGACAGAGCTGAGGAGGGAAGGCAAACTGCAGGTTAGATAGCTGACTTCCTACAGATATTTTTCTATTTAGATGTCTAAATATTTCATGGGTTTGCTGTCACAGCAAACATGAGTGTTTAACAGGCGAATACGATACATATTTTAAAGATGAGGAACCTGGATACATAGAAGGGAAGTGGTTTAGGATGACAAGGATGATAGGAGGCTGGTGACAGAATCAGGAACTGATTGTATTTCTCCCAAATCTTGGCTAGTGCCTTAATCCTTCTAATTTCTCCCAGTTATGAGACGCCTCAGTTCCCTTACAAAAGCACTTGCCAGCAGAATTCCTCTAGGCTCCATCTTGCGCAACTTTTTTGCAAGCTGAATGGAAAAGACTTTGCTGTCTCATCAATTAAGATGTCAGCAGCTTAAATACCAAAAACTGATGGGCAACATCCAGTTCTACTTGTCAGATACAGGAACAGTCTTGCACTGCCTGATAGAGAAGGTGCTTAAGGAAGCACTAACTGAGCTGAACCCGAGCGAGGTGGCAGTAGCATCGGTACTTAAGACACACACATTGCCATCTCATCGCTTCTTACTGAAAACACTTGTGCCAGCAACGTACCCTACGTAGTGTGATGAAGGTGCTACAGAACCTTCAGCTCATAACAGACCATGCTTCCAGCACCAGGCAGTGATCTGGTTATTCATTGCTAGTCTCCAGACATCCCTATCTCAGTGCACTTGGGTAGCCAAGTGCATGAACCCCCAAGTCTTTGAGTTATTTAATGACAGTAAAACCAACTCGTTATTAATTTAGTACTAAAAGTCCTTGAGTGTTCAGTGTTTCACGTGCTGTGTGGGGCTTCCCACTGAAGTCCAGCTGAAATCTGTCCATTCTGTCTGTAGTGCTCTCGTTGGGATCACCGTGAGCTTTCTCCTGAAACTTGGCTGTTTTATGATAAGACATCCCTGCTCATCACAACTTCTCATTAGTAATTGCATCCTGTTAATGGACGTCACAAGCAGGGAGAGATTTATATCAATAGATGATGCTCAGTGACAGACTGAGATCATCTGTTCTGTTCATTCCTGTAGGGAGCAGAGCAATGATCAGCAATTAGTCATCTTTAAGTTTTTGGAGCTGTAACTCCCCAGAGCGTAGGATCAGGAGGGAATTTCCAGGTTACCTTCAACAACCCCTTTGTATCACGTATATCCCTGATACTTTTGCAGCCCCATTTTTTTTATTGAACTGATGTTTATCTTTCAGAAAAGCATTTGAAGTATTCAGGAGATGAAGACGCCACTGTAACCCTTGATAGCATAGTCAGTAACATCCACTTAAAAAAACCCCAAGAACTGGAAAATACAGTTTTTGAAGGTAAATCTGCAGCATTCAGCTTCTAGTTGCTCTTTCTTATTATGTCTTCCTCTAAGATTAGGCAGTCTTTTAGTGTCTGGTATTTTTCCCTACAAAGGTATTTATACAGCATAATCATATTATGTCTCAGGTTTTCTGTTGGCAATCTGAATACGTTGTGTTCTTTAAGGGATTTTTCTCCAACATTGAGTTTTTCTTTTTGCACTCTTTCGAATGTATACAACACGGATGCCAGAGCTGCGGCAATAGTTAACTACTTATAATCTCAGTAATCTTATCCATAATGGCAAAAAAATTCCCCCATACTTGAATTTAACTATTTCTTCAAGGAAAATGTTATCTCCCTATGTTGAGGTGTGGTTCTTGAAGCTCACGCAGAGTTGCACATCACTTTTTAGGCATTAGTTCACTACCCTGTCGGTGTGACACTTGTCTTTTCTAATGGCAAAGCTTTCCATCTTGGTTTTATTAAAGCTCGTTTTGTTTCTGTGATCTTCATTTATCCATGATCCAAAATGACTGTGTGATTGCGCTGTTGCTACTATTTTTTGCAGGCAGTTATTATTATTTCTGTGATGTTCACAGTCATTTTGGCATTTTCTGTCTATGTCCACATCATTAGTGAAGATGATGACAGATACCATTAGAAACATCTCCATTGAGAGAGTTTTTCATTGACAAATGTGTCCTAAGCTGATTCATAATCCTTTTAATGTGTGTTTGGTTTTGATCAGTTTTGTGTAGCACTAACTTTTTAAACCAGAATGTCAGTAGTGCTAACTCAGACACCTGGCAAAGCTCTATTTTATTGCATCTTCATGGTTGCCTTAGATGAATTTGTTAGATTTTTGTGAATCCTGGTGATGAACGCCCGGTTTGTTCAATGGTTGGCGTCCGAGGAGGACTTTGTTGTTCGTTTCAATGTCCAGCCTGGCCCAAACCATGACATATAAGAATGAAGATGATTATTTTCTAGTGAAAATAATTTGCCATTTGGTAGAAATAATCAATAATGTGTAAGTACACAGTGTCTTGATTTCAGCAGTCATTCATTCTTGTTCTGCTGCATTCTTGTTGGCCAGATCATGAATTTTAGAAATAAATCTTCATGCCAGATCTGCCCAATGGCCCATGAACTTCTGCAATTGTACTTTATTAATTAAGTGAGAATATAATCTAGTAGTAGGAAAGAGATATTTAAAAAAAAATTTCAATAAACACCCAGAAAATAGCCTTCCAGTTAAGAAAATGGAGTTGGAATCTCTGTATTAGTATTTGGCCCACTCCTTTGAATATGAACATGCATGCACAACTGCACAAAACTAGAATTATTTTTTCTAATGCATCTGTGTGGGTTCTGTACAGGAGAGATATTACATTCCCCACTGTAACTCTGTGTGTAGTAAGTGGAATATGTAGTACAACTTGTTTGGGTCAGAATGAAGTAAAATTACACTGTGATATTCTTACATTTGTGGGAGTCTAAGCTGCTCAAAATTCTATTTTGCAATTATCTTGATTATTTAAATTCTTTGAATGTCCTTGTGAGAGTGATATGCCATTCTTTCCAGCTAAAATTATTTAGCTGTTTCTTTCCTTAGTTAATGTATGGGGGAAAAAAATCAATATAAAAGATAATATTTTAGCATTAACTGATCCTAGGGTCTTATTTGATTCCAGCATAGCAGGCTAAGTAGCAAATGCTCTTAGCAATTGTTTCTGTTAGTGGAATTTTGAAAGCACTAAGAGAAATCTTGATCCATGGAGACAGTACAATAATTCACATTGACAGATTTTCCCCATTTGCCACAGGGCAAGTGGAACTATTAATGCTCCTGTACAAAACCTTTTTCTCCTTTTCTCTTTTTTTAAGAGCAGAATAGAAACAGTGGTGATCACAACAATGGATTATATGTAAAAATTTAGGCTACCCTGCAGCCATCAAAGGGAAAAAGATTCAGAAAATTTACTATCAATCAATGTATCTTTGCTTTTTTTTTAAATAGAGCCCCCTGTGCATTGAGTATATATATGTATTTACATAGTGGAGGTTTTGTTGTCTTTTGGAGGTTTGATGGTTGTTTTAAGCAAGAAGACATCTCTGGGGTCAGGGAGCAGGTAGCAGTGATTGTAAAATAAGCTGTTTGAATACTGCACGTACACATGAGCTGATTCTAACAAAAAAACCCCTCTGAATCCATTTTGTGCCCCACAGCGTACAGTCAGCACCCAATGGAGACAGCCGTTCCAATCATGTATACACAAGGAATATTTGTTATCCATTGTAGTGTTTTGCCTGCAGCTTTGAGAGACCCAATTTTGTCTCCCCTTAAGCAGCAGAAATGATGTCAGCATCAGCATGGCACTTTTTTCTTTGGATGTTTCAACAACTGAGAAATTAAACCATTCATTGATAAATAAAGATTTATGTAAAAAATGTATAAGTTTAAGCAATTTCACCCACTTAATATGCAGCAAAACTGCCTTTGAAATGAGATTTAAACATGAATTCTTGAAAAGTTGGTTGGTTAGATGTTCAGGAAATAATAGACAGTTGCCAGAAACAATAATTACACTGAGGAGTAGCAATGATAGACGACCAAATATAGATCTTCTAAATGTGCATCGTGTTGGCTGTGTGTTACTAAAACCTGCATGTACTATTAAATGAAAAATTAACTAGAACAATTCTCTAGGTAAATTAGCAAACAATTTCTTTCCCTCTCCTCCCCCTCCCTCTCCCTCCCCCTTTTTGTTTTAAGAGGGCCAAGAGACCAGGCTTAGGTCACAAATGAGATGAGTTTGATGACCTCAGCCTGTGGCCTCGCAGACATCTGTCTCCATCTCAAAACACCCATAGATTTTAGCACAATTGGAAATATCTTGTCAGAAAAGATACAGGAATAGACTGAGAACACTTAACGATGGTTGTGATAGTAAAACCTCAAGAAACAAAAAATCATCCCTTCCTTCTCGGTACTTGGTGTTTAGTAGAAGTTACAGTTGTGGTGCTTAAAAGGAAAAACATTCAAAATACTCTTATTGAACCAAGGTAGGGTGTTGGTTTTTTTCCCCTTAGACTATTTATTATCTACATGAATTATTGTTCATTCCTCTCTTGTGATAGTTCTTTCTGGTGTGGGTTTCTCTGTAATGTTAATCATGTAGGTGCAGCCTCTGGGAAAGACACAAACTTTAACCTTTCTGGGTCATGGGTCTCAGAAGCCACTTTAGTTAGAGATCAGCTCAGTACAACGATACGCAGAGTATTCTCATCTGTTTCCAGGTCTTTCAGGAAAAGCTAATTAATTATTTATACATTATCTATATACATTCACTTATTACTACAGCTCAGTTGTCTTTAGCCTCCACTAGTTAATTTAAAGTAGGTTTTTCCTAAGGTAACTTCATCATTTATGACATAACTTATACTGTTCATAAGATGTATCAAATAATTTTAATTAAGTACCCAATATGTTTGCGTGGTAGTATTTCCCTTTTTGTGTATGTCTGCTGAACTTTACTCCTCCCATAATGCTGCAGAAGCCTGTACTGTGATCATTCTTTCAGATACATAAAGTAATACAAATTAATAAAAGATTATTCTAATATCAATGGCTCTTCTGCTGGTCATAGGAATAAATAGGATCCGAATAAAACATGAGAATTTGAAGCAAGAAAAAAAATAGTTTTTGTATACCCTGAGATGTTCCCTAGAATTACGTGATAAAACGAAAGCATTAGAATTGTTGTTTGCATCAGTGTTGCAGATTTTTGTTTATTCTGTTTCTTGTGACCCGGTAGTTCAAATGGCACATCAGTGTACTGAAAAATAATAGTTCATTACACTGAAGCAGTATTAGATACTCTGCTTCATAAAAAGACAGCATATGTTAAAAGACCGAATAATTGTCTTGATGAAATAAATGAAAAAAAAAAGAAAAAACAAAACCTGAAGAGAGTAAGATAAGCAACACGGTGCATTAACTGAAACCGGTTTCTGAAACTGATACAATGTTCCAAATCCTCGTCTATACAGTACTCTGTGCTAGGAAATTTATCTTTTAAAACTATCACGGAAAGTTCTTTTACTTGTTTTAACGCCTTTTGTTTATAGCTCAGGATGAACTCTTTGTGGGCTTTCCACAATGTCATCATGAGTCACAGTCACAAATACTGCAGATGTATCAGCCCAGCCGCCTCGCCAGCGCCTGCCTGGCACAGCAGGCACTGTCTTTAACATCGCACCGAGGAGTCTGCTGTCGAGAGGAATGGTCGTTGTGAGATGATGGAGTTCCCAAAAGGCACTTGTAGGACCACAGTTGTGCTGCGCTGTGATACAAATTCAACAAAACATCTCTGTCAGATGGTGTTTTCCTCTGTGGAGGAGCTGAACCACTCCAAAGGCAACGGTTTAGCAAATATTTTCCTGAGATGTGTTATCTCCGCAGCATTTTCTTCATGTAATATGGGAAGGCCTTTGGAAAGTTTATCCAACAATCTTTAAATAATACCATCCTATCATAATGCACAGCGCTGCCTTACTCTGTAAGTCAGGGTATTTGGCAATAAACTCAAGTGGCAGTAAATCTGTTGATACAGATTATCACCTGTTTGAATCGACTTTCTTCTGTAGTGAAATTGTATGTTACATGCATATAAGTAGTATGTTCAGGCAGTATTTATGCTAGGGTAACAGTCCGCTTCTCTCTTTCCATTATACAGCAATACAAAGGGAGCTTTTCAGTATACAGAAAGTTACCATCTCGCGGCGTAAGTTGGCACGTAAAGTGATGCCCTTTAGGATTTGAATGTATCTTAGGAGTCTTGCACAGGGATAAGGATTTCTTGCAGTTTACTTTTCAGCTATTGAGATGAAAATCTTGAGAACGGGAAGTAAAAAACTTGCACAACAGTCTTTATTTTGTTTTAGTAAAAGAAAAAAAGGTGTACCTCCCAATAGCTGCCTATCAAATGTTTGTTAGAAAAATATATACATTTTAGGAGGGGTATAAAAATATTAGTATGTCGCTAGATATATGGAGGCAGGCAACATACGAAATGTGTTTCTGCAGCCAATGGGGTTTGTGTTTTACTCATGAAACCTTGCTAGTTTCTTTTTACTGTTCTAAAATCACCAACTATTCACTGTTATGGATTTCCTAGCCTGTATATTGTTACATATGTTGTAACTATGGAATTGATTTTCACTGCCTGTCTCTTTGCTACTGTTTTTCTCCACTCTAATTTTCCTGTTTTCTTAGAGTACAAAGGGCTGTTCATTGAGAATATTATTTTTTTTTTTTACATAGTTAATGGGATGTTTTTCTCATTTTGTTTACAAATGTCTGGATACGCTACTTTAAAAATTAAATTAAAACAAGTTAAAAAAATGTAGTTAGAGGTTACGCTTTTTATCATAGTCTGTTAAATTCTTCAATAGTTATCTGTAGGTAGATTTTATTGAGTTCATACAAATGCGTTGAGCTTTTCGATGTGCAAGTGTTTCCTGGCGTGTGTTATAGCTGCTGTGCAAAGTGTGAGTTACTGAAGGTATCTGAAGTGCTTGACCAATGGTGTGCAGGTGCTAACTGCTGGTATGGTGCAGCATTGACAGATTTTAATTGTATGTGGACGCGATCAGGCAGTGAAAGGCAAGGCGCTGCCAGGGAGACGTTGTGCGGCTCAGGAGCTGGTGCGATGATTCACTAGAGGTCACTTCTTGCTCGCTAATGAAGCATTCTCTTAGCGCTGGGTGATAGCAGAGTGCTGGTAGAGCAGTATTTGACCAGGGTACAAACCAGTGCTCAGTTTGGAAGAGGATGAAATTCAAGACTGATCACTTGTAATCACCCCGAGTAAATTTGGCAAAGCAAGAGAATTCGTTTCAACGTCATAAATGTATATAATCCCAGCGCGTGGTTGTGCTCAAGGTCCTTGACAGCAAATGGACGTTAAACATTGTTTTGTTTTTTGCATCCTTTAGCATCCTTGCTAGTTTTTCAGATTTGTAAGCCTCGTGCTTAGTTTGAGAGAAAAGTCTCTAGATGAATGCTTAGTGAGATGTTACTTTGATTTCATACCCTTTTTTATCATTCCTGAGGGGGTCCTCAGTTTTGTGGTATGTGTTTCAAACAAGGAACTATGATGTTCTCTGTGCCACCTAGTGAATGAATGAGGTTTGTAAGTGTGAATATAATTGTTTGGGAACTTTAAAATTATCTCTGGTACAACTATAGCTTTTTTTTTTTCTGGCTACTTGTTGTGCAACTTTGACAAAAATAAGATGCCAAGTGTGTTATAAGGGAACTAAAGGGGAGGCAGAGGATAATAGAGTGCAAACGACATAGCAGCACGGAGACCACTAACTTACTGCCTGTCCAAATGGGTACGAACGTACAGCATCTCCAAGAGATGCCCCTATTGCTGCTTTGGCATGGTGCCAGGCCCAAAATAATTAATCCCACTTCTGAGCAGATGATCACCTCACGTTTGGGGTAACACTGGCAAATCTGAACTGCCTGCGGCTTCAGAGCTGGAGCAGAGATCGAGCCTCCAGCCTGAGCATCTCTCCCCTCACTTCTGTGAGTGGGGTGGGCAGTGGCCTGCCCTTGAATCCCTGTAGGCGAAGGCACCTCTTGCACATCACCTTCTGAATTTGATTTTCTGCATCCGGTGAGTTTCTCAGCAGCTTGCCCCAAGACTGAAGACATACCCATAATAGCAGGTTCACTCAGGACATCCACTGGTTCTGCTTAGGCCACTGGACGGTTAATTCTTATCCGTATTACCTGTGAAATTACTACCACCAAACAGGTTATTAAATGTATTACAAACTTGCAATTTTTGGATCCCTTCAGTTGGCTTTAGTATGTATGTCTGTTTCTTTGCATACAGAACGCAGCATCGCAAAGAGTATCTAATTTTCATTATAATTTTAAAGACACAATCACGTCATAACTATTCTGCATGGGCCCGAGCCTAATGCCCTTAATCATCTAAAAAATAATACTTTGCTTCATAACCAGGCCCAGACTGATTTAAAACTTGGGAAGTAAATTACTACTCAGTAGTAACTTGCTACAATCCAGTTCTATGAAAGTAAATGCAGAATGTTGTTATGCTGGTTCATTGTGTTGAAATTATATTGCATTAAAATTTTTAATGGAATTTTTAGTGTAATATATTCCAAATGCCTTCTTTAACACCTTGGGAGACAGCTGGGTCAGTGGTCTCACCGATTGAGGGGCTGTCCACTGCCCACATAATTTTATTAGTAGCTAAAGTGAAATTTTTAAGGACCTCATTAGTAGTGGAGCCTCAGCACAGGATCTCTGCAATGCACACGGTCTGAATGAGCTCCAAGATTTCAGACAGGTGAGAAGGCGAAAACCTTCCCCTGGGTTACTAACCCACTTTTTGTTCTTTCATGTTAATTGGCTGTTCGTTCCTGGGAACACAGATTGCGCTGCTTCTCCTTTACCTCATCCAATGTCAAATCCCCAAAGCAGCCCTGCCAGCGCAGAAGGGAGCGAGCCATATGGGGCAGGTTGCAGTTGTTCCTTCAGGTCTGGATTTATTCCACTGTGAACAGATGGACAATGGCTGACATCCACTAATGGTTCTCAATAGGCTTCTTCTGTTGTTCATCTCTATCTTCTTTTCCTCTTCAGCCAGAACACAGACCTTCCTGGAAATGGTTTGTTAGCTCCTCCTGACTAGGTGGAAAATGATACCAGAAAATGCAGAGGATTTAATTCCACCCTGGTTCTTGTGTTTTTAGCACTTGTATGAAGAGGGTGAGATCAAGAAGAAAATGCCTTAGTCATTTAATACAGATAACATCAGAGGAGAGGGGTTTTGTGTGTGCACTGGTTTGAAGGGAATTTATTCTTCCATTCATTCAGCACACTGTGAGCTTTTTCACTTTTGTACGGCTGTTATTTCCAGCGTAAAGCTAGTATAGCCATTCCATTTTGAGAAAGGAGCAATGCACATTTGGCATTTCAAAAATGACTTTGAATGTTTGACACAGCTGAACTTCTTGTTCATTAAGTGGAACTTTAATCTATGACTTTGATCCTCCAGCAAACCTTCTTTTTAACAGTAGATGAAGGTCCTCTATTTTATTTCCTGCTTGTGATGACCATCATTTCTTAAAGATAAAGTGCTTCCCTTATGTCGGTTTTGGTTTTTTTTTCCCATTTTCCCCTCAGAACCTGCCGAAAATGTTTCTCCGAAATGGCCTTTCTCTTTCACATCAACCAGAAAGCATTAACTTCCTACAGTGAGAAGTTTCACACAGAGGAAGTTACACATGAAAAAAAAAAGCAGCTCTAATTAAAATATGCAACTGCAAAATGAAAGTAGACTGATCTCTATGTGTGTGTTTTATAAACAAATACTTTTCAGGATCTAAGCAAAAGAATTATGGATTTAAATCCAAACAGAGTCTTCTTTCCAGATTTTAAACAAATTGTATTGACTTATTTTGATTACACATTTTAAAGACCTATTTTTAGCATAAAGTTTAAATGTTGGGCCTGTCTTATCCAACCATTCTTTTCTTCTGACATAAATCCCTTTTAGGATCTCCTAATAGCATCTGCAAGACTTACTGTTCACAAAAGTTAAGATAGTCTCTTGAAATATAATCTTACATTTTGATTAAAAAATGCACAAAGCTTTTAAAACTACGGCTTTAAAAACTGTTACAATGAATGACGCATGTTTGATAATGAAGCAAAAACATGCATGAAAAAGCCAGTGTGCGCAGCTGTGACAAACTAAAAAAAAATTGTTCAGTATCTAGATGTAAGAATACTGTCAAACATTATTCACTTTAGAGAGCATTCAACGCGTATCTTGGCTCGTTGCTTATACAACAGTAAAACTTCCTCTTTCAGTATCTTCAAAGTCACATCTGCTAAAGATATTGTACCCTAATGTATCTAATTTGTGAAAGCCCAAGGTCATGCCCTTATGAGTAGACATTCTGAGGGGAATAAAACTTGTACTTAAATTATACATATGGCTGTTAACAGATACACTTAAAACAATGTATTTACTCTTCAGCACATGTGCTCCTCCAGCTGACTCTTAAGAAGCCAACAAACAGTTTGGGGGCTTTGAAAAATGCCATAATTCTTAGTGCAAAACACAGAAGACACTCAGCTGCATAACATTACTGTTAAAAAAGTCACAGTGACAGCAGTGCGAAAATGTGATAAGAGGATGGGGATTGTTCCATTTTGTGGGCGATCGACTTACATTATATCTGTACAAGCCATTGTCTAAAAGACGTGAAGATAACTGAATGTTTGGTGACCCAGAGGCAAGCTGGAGAACATAGAAGTAAAACGGATGGGGGCAGCGGAAGGTTTGACTGGAGTCAGCTGGTCGGCCCCTGGATTTTCTCGTGTCTGGTCTAAAACTAGGCCACCAAATGCCATGTAGGGGAGGAGGACTGAACTCTGGGTGAAGGCAGGCTTGATTGTCTTAGAAAGAGCATTACATTGCGTTCTGAAGGAAGACTTCAGTCACTCATGGGTTATTTAATTTTCTTTTCTATCCTGAGAGTCTTCATAGTTTATCCTCTAGAGCAGGTGCCTTGTAGCAGCTGTCAAAGAGCCGGCTGGAGAGACCTTTCGACTGGGGAGACGGGGTCAGATAACCTCTCTCCTTCAGCAGGTGCAAATCAGCTCTCCGCTATTGAAAGGAACGCAGTTGGTCCAGTTACAATCAGCTGCGGATCCAGCCCTTGATGCTTTCCCAGGAAACACAAATTTGTGATGTGTGCGTGCGCACGCATGCGTAGGCAGGGAAATAAGTCCGGCATTACCTACAGTATGCGTATTTGTTAAGTCTGCGTACAATCAGAAAGGAAAAAGAGCAAGCATATGAATCCCTTCATGAAGTAGCGTAGAGAATACCAAACTGCAGTATTAATAACCTCCTGTTATTGAATACTCCATCTGTTCATCATGCCAACTTATCCTCACTTAGAGCACTCCCCTTGTCATAATATTTTGTACCACACTCCCCTCCCTCCTCGAAGCAGCAGTTCCAGTTTAGAACTAAACATTTGCCCAGTCATGTAACCCCACCGAGGAGATGGTCTCATTGCCTGTATCTGTTTATGTTTCTATGTAAAAAAAAAATAATAATGCAACTGAACTCTAATTTCATTTCTGAGTTTCCACTTTCCACTATTAATTTTTCTCGGACATACTTTCATATCCATATTGGTATTCACAGATACTGCATTTGTGGATTAAGTTTGTTCTACCCCTAATGCTTGTTCCTGCTAATACTTTGCCACATGGCAACTTAAATAGTGAAAAAAAAAAATTTTTTTTTTTTACAGCTTTGATATGTATATGTTTTTATATTTGCTAACATCTATAAATGGCAATAAAGTGGTTAACCACTGTAAAGTGATTAAAACCAAATTTGTTTATTTATAAAAACCCCACATGAGGCGCTTGGCTGGATGCTGCCCTAGTGATGCAGAGTGAGAATCTAGAGAAACTGTTGTTTGACCATGTCCGAGACATCTCTACAGAGCCACAAAAGGCTTTCCCATGAATACAAGAGGAAAATGAAGAAAGTCAGAGGCTGCATAAAATTTGTCCTGGGAGTTACCTCTCGATCCTGCTAGATAACCCCAGGAAATGGGCACTACTGGAGAATGATGGGGAAAAACAAGTTATTAGGGAGCTGGAGCCAAGTTGCTAAAGACTGCCTATAAGCTTCTATCTTTTACTTATGTCCTGAATGGATTCCTGAAATCCACACAACTTGGAGGCTGAAACCGCCCTTTATAACCTTTGGGTTCATATATTCCCCTCTCAAACAAACAAAAAACCCCAAAACCCAAAGGAAAAGCTACAGCCTGTGCCTACAGAAGCACAGAAGAGACGATCTGCTCCTACTATCAGGCATGTCATTTATCAAAGTGAATGACTAATGAATGAGTCCCTGTGACTATTTGTATTAGCTACCTCTAATATTCCCATCACCAGGGGTATCCTAAGTATCGCAGGCCAATCCTGTAGAATCCAGAATCTTCATGTCTACCCCCCTCCCTTTCTGTGCGCAAGTTTTTAAAAATCGCCTGGGGTCGGTCTGGAGTTCAGCGGTGCAGTCAGCAGAATTAACGCTCAGATCATCCTGCAAAATGATTAAAAAAAAAAAAAAAACAAAAAACCCAAACGTGTGAGTGGAGGTACCGAAACTCGGCCCTGGGAGCTTGGCTTGGAGGAGTGGGGCAGACGTAGGCCGAGCTGTGCCAGGACACCCCAAACTCCTTTGGTCCGGCCGGACCCTACACCTGGGCCCGGCTTGGTGGCCTGCTTGCCCTTGCCTCCCAAGTCGGTAAGAGCTTTGCCGTTTCCCTCCGCCTGAGGAGAATCAGGCCCTGGCTCCCCGCTGAGCTCAGAAAATAGCGCTCATCTCTTAATTTTATCAGAGGTTGACCTGTTGTCCCCGCTCCCCGCCCCGCCCCTTCCCTTTCTCGGCCGTTCTCTGAGGGGGCGTCGGGCCCCCTGCCACCCCCGAGGTGCTGCTGTGGTAGCGCGGGCCGTGACCGCTGACAGAAACCGAGCGTTTTATTGCTGGGAAAAAAAGGAAAAAAACGGTGGTTTTCGCTCGCCGGGCTCGTCTGTGGGGAAGGGGACGAGAACAAGCCAACACCCCCTGCCTGCCCCCGGCCGTCGTTCCGCTTCCCGGTGGCGGCTGTGGGAGAAGGCGCAAAAGTTCCTCAGACGGCTGGCCCCGGAGCTCCCGCTGCCTTCCCGCGGATGAGGGGAGGAAGGAGCGGTGTCCATGGCGGCGCTGCGGACCCCGCCGCCCTCACCCCTCCCTCAGCCGGGCGGGGCGGGGCGGGGCCGCCGTCAGCTGACCCGGGCGGCCGCGGGGGCGCCGCGCCCACTTTGGTTTTCGTCCGCCGCCGCCAGCGCCGCTTCGGCGGGGAGGAGAATGGCGGGCTCCCGGGGTGAAAGGGGGGCCGCCGGGGTTTGGGCGCTGGTGGTAACACCAGGTTTTTGACCCAAATCGCCAGTCGCGGTTCCACTTTGGGCGGCGCAGGGGCAAAACGCTGAGTTTCTGTTCGTTCCCCCGGTCCGTGAAGGGGTGACAGGGAACCCCCCCACACGCACCGTGCGGGAACGGGGGTGCGAGCGGCGGGGCGGGGCGGGACACCGGGGGGGCTCGGCTGGGGGTTCAGCGAGAAAAAAGAGGCAGCCCGTTATTAACAAAGTGGTGCTTTCGCATTTAGGGACGGCGGGTGAGGAGGGAAGGGGGGGTGCGGCGCCGATCGCCCCGCGTTTTGGGCTCAGTGGGAAGGTGCGGGGGCATCCCCGATGGGGAAGAATGCCGGTATTTGCTCAGTTTGCTGCTTTTCCACGAAACCCGTCCCCGGGTTGGGCCCGGAGCGGGGGCCC
>VYZM01018131.1:135874-162095 GCA_013398915.1 Dromas ardeola
TTTTTTTTTTGTTTGGTTTTTTTTTTGGTTTTGTTATACAAGAAGTCTCCCATTACTCAAATCTTGGGTAAGTGAAGTGCAGGGTAGCTGACTTTTAGGGCAATTTTGGTCTATTTACAAGAGAATTGTGAGAGGAGAGCAGAAACAGCAGTGCTAGTAAATGTCTTAAGTGGCAGTGGAATGGCCCAGATGGTCTTGGTGGTCTCACACTTGCAAGTAGCCTCAGGAGTCATCTGGGATAATTCACTTCATTTGTCCGTGCCCAGTCCCACCACACATTCAGCGCAGGTAGCGATGGTGAAGTTACCTGGGAAAACGCTCTGGGACGTGTTGGAAATCGCACCAAATTAGAGCAGGATTCTGTTAATGGTGGTGCTTGGTAGATCTTGTTTGTATCTTGTTTTATCACAGCGAAATGGTTTAAGAGGCAATGTGCGTTCAGTTGTGAACTGAATTAAGGTAAATCCACTTAATAAAGACAACCTGTGGCTTGACTGAACAAAATGCTGTACATAACGTTCTGCTGTGATTGAAGGGCTTAATTTTTTCAAATTAAAAATGTACTTTCCACAGTTAAAGCTTTTCCTCTTTAAACAGCAAAAAACCCCTTCTGTATATTTGAATCAGGAAGTTGTATTTTACCAATTAGCTTGACAGGACATGCACACAAACAAACAGCAAAATACGGGTAAGTGATGAGGCTCCACCTCCGTGTGCTGTATATTGAAATACGTTATGCTAGCACCGAGTACACTTGCTCCTGATGAGATATGAAGGCTTGGAGTGGAGATGTGATTGCGAGCTATTTTTACTTAACAGTTGAACTTTAGAAGAGGAGGAGGAAGGGATAATTTCTTTCAGTTTGAGTTTGCACATTGTATGACTATTAAAAACTTGAAGACGACTGTTAAGTAAAGACAGCTACTTGAAGTGCCAGATGGAAAAGAGCAAGAAAAATGCCTTCTGTTTAAAACAGAAAGGGGATTATTGCTCGTTTTGCTTTGGGGTCTTCTTCCGTCCACACAGTTGCTGTGCCTGGCTCTCTTCAGTGTTGCAGTTTCTGTCGTGGGGCCCATTCGGATATTAGATGCCTGCCTTTCTCGGTAACTGTATGACAGAATGCAGGCTTCCAGCGACATCTTCGTCACATGGTACCAGGTCTGCATCACCGCATCAGGTTGTGTTGCTGAAATTGGGATGGCACTTTTTTTAGTTCCCACTCACATTGTCCAGTAAGTGCTCTTACGGACACTGCAAACATTTCTGCTGTTCTAGAAACGCGCTGGCTTTCTCAAAAGCTGTTGTGGTTTGTGAACTATGATACTGGCTGTTTGGTTTGGACACGAGACCTCTTGATTCATTCTTTTGCACAGTAGTTGATCATCTTATTATGTCCATTTGATATGGATTCGGTTCAAGGCCTATGTGAATTTATACATAACTTGGAATAATTGGAAAATGTGAAAAATGTGGAGTATTTTTCAGTTGGCTAAAATTTTTTAAAGGGTGTTTTTTCCTGCCGGCATCTGGAAGTCAGCCAGGTGAAAGTTAACATTCCCACAATACCTTTTCTGTGGGATAATGGGCAAGTTCAGGGCAGCATTCTTTTACATTTGTGTAAACAGACTTTGCTGGCCAAGGCTATGGGAGAAGTGTTGCTGAACATGAAATTGTTGCTGTTTGCCCTCACAGTTGTTGCTTTGTTGGCAATGATTTATTTTTTTTATTTTTATTTCATTATTGTTCTCCTGTTTATATTTAAATAACATGGGGTCTTCTGCTCTGTTACCATTTAGGATCTTGCCCAAGGCAGCGCTGTATGAAAAATCAGTGTGCTCCACAGATGATCTCATACATGGTAGTGGAATGATGTAGCTAGTACAAAACTAACTTTCTGAAGCTTCCAAAAAGTAGAAAGGTGTTTGTAGAACAGCAGAGTCTCTTTGACAATATATGAAAAGAGGTGAACGTCTGAGAAGCTGAACTGACCTTTCATCTTACTCACTTTTGCCACCCCTGGTCTTTCCAAAACATATCAGGAATAAATTGTCAGGGAAGTGTGGAGCTGGGCGTGCAGGTGCTGTCTGCTCAGGGGCTGGCTGACAGCTTTTAGTTGCTGCTGCTGTTTTGAGTCGAGATAATTTTATATTATTAAAGATTGATAGAAATTTATTAAAATAGATTTTTCCCTGTGAGAATTCATATCTTTGTACTTTCAGAGTTGCTGAACAGTTTATGTACTGCGAAGGTTATTGCGAAGTGCGTAACTTTGCACATGGAGTTTTATCAATTAGGAATATTCAGTGTATGTGTAGATTTTTTTCTTTTTTTTGAGGAACCCAAACAGGAATTTAGTTTGTACTGCCTCAAAGTAATATTTTATACATGAAGAACTCTGCAGAAATTGTAACCTCTCCACCCAGACGAATTACCGTTTTTCAGCTTCTACAAAAGCTGTGGTAGTGCTGCGTAAAGGTTGGGGAAAGGTAGTCAGAAACATAATGAATTTCAGAGATGCTGAATGTTTACTTGGGCTGTGATATAAGCACTGTTCTTATGAAAAAAATCTTCTTAGTGACTTAAGAGCTTTTCAACTTAGGTCTTTTCTGCTATGATATTTTTTTTTTTTACCTTTAGTTGGGAAAGCTTTTCCTGGAAAATGCATGGTTTTTGTTACCGATGCTTGTTTAAAAGGACAGCAAGCAACTGTCACATCTAAAAATTCAATTCTTAGTGAATTCTGTATTGTCAGAGGAACAAAGTCTGCTGAAACCCTTTATCTTTCATGCTATCTGGATAAGCTGGAACCTGGCCATATAATTACTCCCTTTCATTCACTGAGGTCCCTACAGAGACTGAAGCTGGTAAATGAACCTAAAAATCATTTTATGTAAACTTTGCACTTTTCCATGCTGTGTGAAGGCCCATTGTCACGTAATCTGTATGTTCCCATAAATACGAAATCCGTAGGATGGGTACAAGCCCTTGTTATTTTCTGTTCTCTATTGATGCAGAATGCAGCAAAACAGTAAAATTCAAATGCACTAAAATGCATTAATGCAGGGGCTTCCAACTTCTGGTTCTGTGACCATAATTTTTCATCTGTCTTAAATCTCTAATGATTTTTCATAAGTTTTCAGGAACTAAATAAGTAAGCAACAGTGCTTTTCTTCCTGATAAAATAAAGATATGTTAAGAAGCAGAAATTTATTTTCCTGTCTTCAGTTTGTATTCACTTAGAACACAGGTTTTATGGACCTTTTAGTTGGGGGTTATTTATTTCTCTAGGTTTTAAAGAACAAATACTCGAACTGCTGATTTTGTTGCATACAAATGTCAGTATCTTGGAACTGACTGTATTTAGATCTGTAGCTTTCTTTTCTATTCAATATTTCTAAGCTTCCTTGCTTAAAATAAGTTTTCCACATACAAATGCGTACATGTGTGGACCATGTATGCCATGATTATATGTGTGAACTTCTAGCTTATTTTTTTGCTGTAGTACAGAAAGTGGTAGCATCTTTTTATCAGTTGTGAAGTTAAAGTCACCCATATGCATACACAATTTTAACTACATTAGGTATGTTTGTGCACATCGTTATGCGAGCTGCTTGTGTGCAGGATAGGTATCTGCTCGTTCCTAATGCCCTTGATTTTGCAACTAATACTGAAATAGCGGATTGCCTTGCTCTGCGAGCAGCTCTGCTGACTGATTGCAGAACCCCAGTACAACTGAGTGTGAATAAGGAACAAAGCAAGACCTTCTTAGATAAAGACAAAAAATAAAATCCTGATGAAAGATGTGCACTGAATAGTAACTTGCGCTTTCGTGTCTACCGACTGTGAAACCTCCGTAAGAATTGCTACTATTGTACAAGTGTTCCCTCCTCCTTAATAGAGGTGTTCTGTATCCTGTTTTTCTTGTTGACTAGAGAACGACAGCTTTTAGAAGTATTGTAATGATGAAGTGCCATTAGCTGTACACCATTCACGTCTTAAATTGCATCCTTTGTTGTGTTCTTTGCAATTGTTGTAAAACAGTTGGGTATGGTCAGGATCTTGATTTCCAGCACTTCTGCTTTCTTTTTATTTTCTTGTTTTGTAGTTTATTTGGTTTTTTGTTGAATTATATGTATTTCTGTGATCAGTTGGCATGGAAACATGGCTCCTTTATAGGCCAATTGCTTTTAGCATTAATTTGCAGGTACTTGTTTTTGAATGTGAAAATGGAAACCGTTTATGTTCTTCATCATTCCCCATCATTAATACTTGCATGCTTTCCGATGCAATGTAAATTATCTTCCCTTCTGTCTTAGAGGGCAAAATGTACTCTTTTTTTAGAGGAAAAAAAATACTCTGCTGTATCATCTTCACTGTATTAATAAGACAGTATTTAGTATAAAAATTATTTTTATGCATATAACTCGACAGAACCAGTGAAGCAAAGACTTGCACCAGATCTTAGTTAAAGTCCTGAACACGTGTAACACTTTTCATTAATGCAAAGTTGCACCACTAAATTTATTTTATTAATTTATTTATTGATGTTACCCTTCCTTTTTTTTTATTTGAAGAGGGCCCTGTTTTCTTGTAGGGACTTGCTGAATTTCACTTGAAGGTGAGAGGCTTGCTTTGATCAGTACTGACGAGAGCACCTCTCCTGTGAGGACAGGCTGAGAGAGTTGGGGCTGTTCAGTCTGGAGAAGAGAAGGCTCCAGGGGGACCTTATAGCGGCCTTCCAGTACCTAAAGGGGGCCTACAGGAAAGATGGGGAGGGACTCTTTGTCAGGGAGTGTAGGGATAGGAGGAGAGGTAATGGCTTCAAACTGAAAGAGGGTAGGTTTAGATTAGACATTAGGAAGAAATTCTTTACTGTGAGGGTGGTGAGATGCTGGCACAGGTTGCCCAGAGAAGCTGTGGATGCCCCATCTCTGGAGGTGTTCAAGATGAGGTTGGATGGGGCTTTGAGCAACCTGGTCTAGTTGAAGGTGTCCTTGCCCATGGCAGGGGGGTTGGAACTAGATGATCATTAGATCCTTTCCAACCCGGACCATTCTGTGATTCTATGAAAGTGGGGGAATACTTTCATTGATATTTTGTGACTTTAGTTAGTGGAGTTTGCAGTTTCTGAAATATCTCAATAGTGGCAAAAGTGAACTTGTAGACTTTTTTATAATTACTGCAGCAGTATTCACGGTGACGTGATCGTATGTTGTAGCAACTGCTGCTTGGAGAAGAACAAGTAGCACTATCACACATCTACATTGTGAAGAACAGACTATTGGTGTATGTTCACATCTATAGAAATTTGCAACAGTATCTGAATACATATTATTTTAAGTATAGATAACTGAATATCTAATTTAAGACCTGCTATAAGCAGGTGCAGACTGTCTGCTTTCAGTGTAGTTGCTTTCAGGTTCTTTAGGATGAGATTTAATCTCATTCTGATTCCTAATAGCTACAGACCATTGTCTGAAGAGCTTTACATAGATTGGATATGCAGAATAAAAATAAGATTTGAACTAATTTATTTTGGCTCATGCTGCTTCTTCCCATTCCAGACTTCAAACGCTTTGTTTCACTAACCATTTCATAGGAAGCATGCAAAACAAACAAATTCAGTTGATACTGTTCATAACTCCATTTTACATATATAATAAACATTTGGTTCATCTGGCCTATTTGGGTGTATTCCTGCATTTCTTTTTCTTTATTCCGTAAATTAAAGTACACACAGTTCAATATAAAAAGCGTAAATCTGTGCAGGATTTGACAAACATCAGTAAAAGAACTACAGATCTGTAGATTAGGAATATATTGTTCATGCCACTAGTCCTGTTTTATGAATTTCATGGTATTACCCAGCAACCATATGGCTCATTCTCTCTGGACAATTTAAAAAAATATCAGAAAGCAAAACAAACAAACCTTGTAGGTGCAATCCTCATGTTTTCACAAATAACTTGAGTGGAAAAAGAAATAGTTTGCTTCATACCAGACCCTTCTACTGAAACTGTTCAGAACCTTCTTGTAGTTAACTGCAAGTGGTATTCTCAGAGGTTGAGAAAGAGAGTTTAATACAGAAGATAAGGGCTTTTTGTCTTGCTTTCAGCAGTTTACAGATCAGATTTTTACTAACCATGACGCAGCTGTGAAAAGAAGTTAGGCCGTACCGCTTCCTGTGTGACAGTGTCTCATCATATACACAGAATAAAACCATTTCTCCCTCCTCCTCCATTCCCTCTGTTCTCCAATAAACAAATGGGTCTGTTAACAGAGAAGAGTGGAAAATAAATGGGTCCCACCCTTTTATCATCTCTGTGTACTTGTCAGAGTAACTGGAGACAAGATGTACTTCTGTGGCTTTTGTAAACTACTTTTTTTTTTTTTTTTTTTTCACTCTCCCCATCCTTCCCTGAGGTGCTTAATGGCACTCCTGGCCCAGGAAGGGCTGCAGTGAGAACCACATTGTTGGGGAAAAAAACACTATTAATTGACTTAATCCCCATACTGAATTGTAACTTTTCTGGTTTAGATTGATCTCTTCTTTCATGTTCTCTCTGGAACTAAATTTTCACTAATCAGCATAGCCTCTTTCTATATATTTTTAATTCTCTAACCAGATTGTTGTCCGTGGTTGGTGTCCTGCAGCACTCAACATGTTTGTTCTGACTGCTGCTAAACGTAAGTTCACGCAGCACTTGCCAGTTGTGTTGTTTTGTTTTGTGATAAGGTGGCCTCAAAATTCAGCACAAAGCAAGTCAGTTAAGTGTACTTGGTGTTGCGTGATCCCTGCTCTCCCACAGTGTTGGAAGAGAGTGTCTTTCTCAAATTCATTTATCCACAGGTTGGGTACGGTTCTCATTGAAACCAAAGGCTTCCCTTCGGTTGGGAAGCTCTCGCATATTTTGCAGTGGGTGCTTGCCAGACCTCCCAGAGAATTAAGCTACTAATCGTGTTGTCCTTTAAATATTTTTTGACACAAAAATTTGATTATATGAAGTAGTTAACATGCTTTAAGGAATATATAGTCTTGCTTATGTCGTGTATTTTATGTAAGCATTCTGGAAAGTGCCTATAGAACAAGTATGAAAAGAAATGTATCAAAACAGACAGGTGTCAAAGTGTCACTAGAAGTTGTTTATATCCTTAAAGGAAAAAAAATGCCAAACTTTTATTAGGCGTGCAGTTTTCAGTACTGCCATTTGTTTTGCAAGTTATTTGGCTGCTGTGAGATTGTGGTAGGCATTGTATGAAGTTAGAAAACAACAGTTAGTTGTCTGCAAGGTAATAATGCATTAAAAAGTGTCTTAATTATATTTTTTTAAGAAGTTGATAAGTTGCAACTTGCTACAATGTGATGTTATAGTCACCAGTGCTCAAAACTTGGAAAGCAGATTTCTGATGAAAATACTGGTGGGAAGCCCGGATGCTATCGGTATTCTTAACTTCGAGTAGCAGTGCGGAAAAGCGCCTGAGAGTCACATTTCAGAATGTATTTGTAGGAAATAACGATAATTGATTATTTTTCCAAAAATATGAGAACACACAGGTGGAGTTGCCTCTTAAAGTGTTTAGATCTTTGACCAGCACCAGTTTATTCACTATTGGTATGTACCTTATTTTAGCTGGTTTACAGTGCAGACCTAATAAGTGATCTTCATCTGGGCTACTCGTGGATGTAGTATTTTCACTACAGAGAGTTCTTTTCCAGATTTTGCCTGCTGTTCTCAGCACTCGTTTCTTCTCTTCCGTTTGTAAGTGGGATGACAGTCCTGACTCAGGAGGAGCAGAAGGAATGAGAAGATTGATCTGAAGAAAATATTTTAAGAGCTACAGTTTCCTCTGAAAAAAAAAAAAAATTGTGCTATCAAAGTACCTAATAAGCAAGAAGAGAGTGGTAGTAACTGAAGTTAGGAGCAGAAGTAGTAACTTCTGGGTTTTTTTTACTTTTGCAGTGATATGCCTCCACGGATTTGGTTTGCTTGACGTCCAGAAAATAGGGAAAATAACATGTGATGAAGACCTGTTGTTCTGTTGTTGTTTCTCGATCTTGAGAGTAAGGATTATCTTAGTGTTGTCCCATAACATTCTGGAAAATAGTCATAATGCTTGCTTGGTTTCTGGGAGTTATCTGGTGGCTGTGTCTTGCACTGGGCAAGCCCTAAGCTGTCACTCCCTCCCATTTTTTCAGAAATTACAGCCAGCAGGAAGCAGTTAGACTGGCTTTCCAGTATCTTTCTCTTTGTGGTGTCCATTTTCTGAACAACAGAATGAGTTTTGAGATATGCTTTGAGCTTACTTGCATGAAGTCAGTGATCCTTTGATTATCTTTGGATGATAAAATTCCAAGTCACTTGAGCATTTCCTGTGACTGACTGCTTTTAGAAATACGATGCTCCTGCAAGCCTTTCAGCATGCTGCTGTTTATCCTGCTACTGACATCCCTCCTGTTTCTAGTTTCAGAAAATGTAGAAAACCCATAGACTAAGGTTTCTTATTTTGGAAATTCTTTCTTGCATCTAATACATTGGTCTGGTTTCCGTTCGAATTGCTTCTCGATCTATTGTCAATCTCTATTTTGTTTTGAAAGGAAGTTGCTGGGGTCCATTTTTTTGTAACTGTCCGTTTTTCATAAACTGTAACGCTGCAGAAGTCTGAGGCTGTCACAGCGAGAGGGGGAGATGACATTTGTGTGACGCACATATGTGCCGTGGGCAGATTTTGTAAATGTCTCTGCCTGCAGACTGGGGGACACATGAGCTGTAAGAAGTTTATTTTTTTTAAGATAAAGCATACATGGAAAAGGCTAAAATAAAACTACAAACTGACATCTTAACTTTATTTACTGGGAAATGTAACAGTGAATTCATTTTCCAAAATACAGTGCTTGATCAAACGGAGAATATACAGTTGTAGCGATAACCTGTTAAGAAATCTTGCCTGTGTGAAGAACGAATGGTACCCTTTTGCCTTAATAAGATTTTGTAACTCTTAATAATGGAGTCAATAATTCCTTTTATAATACTTTCCTACAACTGATGGGTTTAGCACCGATAAATGTTTTGTGTGGTTTATAGAGATAGAACGTGATTTGTGCCCTGGAAATTTTATAATTTGAAGACTTTATCTGCAGACAAAGCATTTTTATACATGTGGATGGACACTTTTCAAGCTGAAAATGGTTAAATTACAGAGACTAAAAGAAACGCTGTAAAACCTAGTGAAAAAATGCAAATACGGGTCATTTTTAAACACTTCTGACTTTTTATCAGTTCAGTGGAAACAACTTAAAGCGTTCAAAAACCTTCTGTAAACCTCTTTAGTATGTGGTATGTGTGGGAAGAAATATGTTGCTTCTCTCATCAAGTCATGGGAATAACTCCTCTGATTTTTTTTTTTTAACTGTGTTTTTCAGTACAGCTTTAACTGTGATATTGGGACTAGAGCCTTTGTAATTGAAACTCAAAACTCTACTTGAAGAAAAGCTTAGTAGAACAGCTCTCTTACATCATATGCTTTTATTATATTATGATTAAATGTAACATGATAATATAAACCCAGCTTTTGCCTTAAACTGCCTGTTTTGTTTGGCACTTTGGCTGTTGTTACTGGCCGGTTCTCAGTGAGTTTGTCATTTTTATATATCCTGTTTGCTTACCTTCAAAATGATCATCTTTTCAGAAAATCCTATATATCCAAGTTTGGTTCAGCTGCAGAGGAGCCTGGATGAGGGGTGCAGGACTTTGATTTCACTATGCTCCACACTTTCTCATTTTTACAACAAAACTGTTCTCTACTTTGTAATCATCACCTACCATTTTCTTAGTATTGACAGAGAACAGCAGAGGTCAGTGGCTGTGGGAGGAACCAAAAAGGGGGAGAGAAAAAAGAGCTTTAAGGAGCCCTTTGCACTGTTTTAGTGTGGTTTTCACAAGAACATAATAGAGTGTAACTCAAGAGGAAATTTATTATCCTCAATTACCAGAAACCTTAAATACTGCATTGAAGTGTCCCTTTTTAGTTACACTGGTCTTAAAAGTCTGGGCTATGTGTATATGTTTATATATTTAGATTTTTAAAAGTGTTTCAGCTGTATATCTTAAAAGAAGTTTCTAGCTCTCCTCCTTTCTTCCAATCCCTAAATAAGAGTCATAGTATTTTTTTTTTTTCATTTATAAGGATTGCTGACACATATAGCACCATGATGTTCAGCTGAGAGGATGGTGAATCACATTAGATGCTTTCCTAAACTAAAAAGAGAAAGTTAAGAAGTTACAAAGAAAATGGGAGAGGTCAGTGTTCAGTATCTAAAATACTTCCGTAATGTTATTTTTAGTGTCATTCAAGTGTGTTCTGCTGACCTCAAAAAAAAAAAAAAAAAAATTGATTATCCAAGGCCCCACGCTTGCTTATCTTCAGATTTTGATAAGGAAAATAAGGAGTGCCCCAGGTAATAGTTTAACGTTCTTGGTCAAAGTACAGGTGTGCTGTTAAGAGAAATTGCTTTCAGTGTTTGGGATCAGAATAAAGGAAGCCTTTGATGTTGGCTTTGCTTGGGTTATTGGGTTTCTTTTTCTGAGACAGCATCCTGTACAGCATCCAAAACATGAGAAAAGAAGCACTGAGAGTAGCCATTAGGACAGGCTATATTCAGAAATTACATTCTGTAATAAATCCTTGGCAGTGTCTTTAAAACATAATGGGAAATTAATGCTCCAAAAGTCATTGTGTTGACAGTGTCAAAAAGGTGGTATTTTTTTTCCCCAAAGCATACTTACAGCTCAGGCAGTGGTTTGAAACAAAACAAGAAAACCCCAAACCTGCTGGAATAAAATAACTTTCTGTAGAAGAAACATTTTTGGAGGAGAGAGGAAAAATTACTGATATCTTCTTTTTTCCCCTCATAGTTCGAATACATGCTATTTTACAGGCAAATCAGGAGTTGTTCTTTGAGTGTATTACGTTTTAAATGAATGTTATGTGGCTGTTCAGCTTTTATCAAAATCACAGCCAAGATGCCTGTTTTGATAACATGATTTAAAAAAGAAAAAGCAGTGCTTGCGTGCATCTTTGTATTGAATATGTGGGTGAAAGAGCGAGCACGAGGGCCACTGATGTACTTCACTTCATATGGCAGCGCAGCCCTGTTTCACCAGCCCGTTCTACACTTGTGTTCTGTATTGTAAGTATTGTCCTCAAAATCTCCAGGACTGCTTCTTCTGTGGAAAGTGTTTTAGTAACTCTTGGCATGATCTGTATTGTTACTGGAATGGCTCGGGGAGTTAATCATTCTGCTCCTATTGCAGTTGTTGAAGCAGATTGTTTTTCCAGTTCCTGTCAGCAGGAGTTTTCTGGCTTTTTTTTTTTTTAAAGTCACACCCACCAACCTATAAAGTTTATGGGCTGAAATATAAGCTCAGTTGTATTTTAGAGTAGAGTTTGGGTGTGTATTAAGGTGGATTCTCTCCCAGTTGCCATTATCAGTCTGCTAATGGTTGCTGTCCCGGGAGAAGATGGCAGTGGATGTATACCCTGATACATGCTCGGCGTATTGTGCCTTGTTGGGACGTCTTTGATGTGGACTTGATTCATGCATTCAGTTCTGTGTTTTAGGGATACTGCACCATCAGTAACCGGGAAATGGATGTCCATACTTAGTTATGGGCAGATGTGTCCTAATTCTTCAGCCTGGAGAAGAGAATGCCCCGAGAAGACCTTTATAGCAGTCTTCCAGTACCTAAAGGAGGCCTACAGGAAGGATGGGGAGGGACTCCTTATCACGGTCTGTAATGATAGGACACGGGTAACGGCTTCAAACTGAAAGAGGGTAGAGTTAGATTGGATATCAGGAAGCAATTCTTTACTGTGAGGGTGGTGAGACACTGGAACAGGTTGCCCAGGGAAGTTGTGGATGCCCCATCCCTGGAAGTGTTCAAGGCCAGGCTGGATGGGCCTTTGAGCAGCCTGGTCTAGTGGGAAGTGTCCCTGCCCAGGGCAGGGGGGTTGGAACTAGATGATCTTTAGTGTCCATTCCAACCCGAGCCATTCTGTGATTCTAAAGTTCTTTGATTCCTAACATGTAGGTATTATCCTGAGCTTCACTGCAGTGATTCCTGTAAGCTATCAAGTAGTTTGTGGCTTCTGCCACAGCAGGCGTGGGCAGGGGCATTTCGCAGTCACTGTAAAATTCATGGGATAAGTAACAAAGTTGTCGGCCTTTGCCATAATTTCTGTGAAGCTGGGATTAGTGGGAATGTACTCAGCTAGGGCAGCTCCACCATTGCTGATTTATTTGCTTTTTTTTTCCCCCCTTCTCCTTCCTTTATTTATTACTTAAATAAAGCTAAAATAGTTAAAACAGTGAAGTATTTACTGTGGACAGGCACTGAAATGCTGCGTATCCGGGGAAAGCTCAGCCCTTTAAAATATTTTGCCTTTCTCTAGAGTTTGCTTTCACGTATCTTTTACTTGAAAACAGTGCTTCTGCAATGTTGTTTTCTATGTATGTTTTATTGCTGGTACTTAACGCTTTCTCATTTCAGTAGTTGATAAATTTGTTACTGAATTTTGTCATTTGGTTTGCCTTTTAAACTGTGGTGGACAATTAAAACATTTTACAGTAACGCATTATGCTATTACTGTTTGTTTGTTTGACATTAAATGTGTGATTTATATTGTTTTCAGTCTCGTTTTGAAAATTATTAGTTAAGATCAGGCATATCATTATAGCATGCTCCGAATATGTAATTTGAGTAATGTGAAATACTTAGGGTTTTCACCTGGATGTTTGACGTACCTCTGTAGTAATAGAAAATGTTTCCAGATTATTTTGTTTCCCCTAAACAGAACTTTTATTTCTGATCATAGGCTTTCAACATGAGCCTCGTGGGACTTTCGTTTTTTGTACACTGACAGGCATTTAGACTGGTTAGGGATCACTATTTAAAAACACAACAGCAATCCATTTCCTCGCAGTAATCGGACTAATATCTGAGAATGGCGAGTTTACTTGCTATGTGAATATGGAGAAGAAATGCAGAATTGTGACTCCTATGTTCCAGTAATGACGGAAATGCGGGATTTTCTAAAAAGAAATCATTGGCTTATTTTCTTCTTGTACCAAAAGGGAAAATCAAGTAAGATAGTTGTCTCAAAATATTCTGTGTTGAGGCCTTTGTGTTGCATGTTGTAGCAATTGATTGGATACCCACACTCATTTCTCACAGGCAGTACAACAATGATGTGACATGTGCATAAATCGAAGTACCATGGAAGTCTATGGACCAGGGTGGTAATTGCATACTAGTGGTGTTGGTTATATGTTTTCTGTAAGGGAATGAGCAGTGAATGTCCTGGAGAGTGGCTGGGTGTATTTCAAGCTTCGCAATTAGCAGGAGGATATAAGTGGGTGTGACTGCTCTGCACATCATTGGGTCAACACAGCGCCGGAAACCACTTTTATTTTTCTTGGTCTCTTGCAAATTAAAAAGAAAAGAAGGAAGATGACTTGTTTTTCCTGAGTTTGGGTAAATAAAAAACAGAGAGTGCAATAGTATTCATCAGTGATGCTCTTCCAGTAAGGTTTCAGTGTGCCTCTGAGCCCTGTAGACTTCAACGGAGACTGCATGTGTGCTTTAAGTGAACCTTATGCTTAGTTTTCTCTTGCACGTATATAATGAAGTCCAGATCTTACTCCTTTGAAAATCGATTTGGGAGCGTTCCTATTAAGTGCAGTAAGACTTGCAGCAGGTTCCTAAAATCTTAGGAAGCGTAGTTAGAAACATTAAATGAGAAAAGAAAAAAACGAAATTAAATTTAATCTGCTAAGTAATTCAGGCTTCTGAGGATAGCTGTCACCTTTTTGTATGTACCCTTGTTTGTGTTCTTTATTTAAAAATATTCTCCTCTCTGCCCCTCCCCCCAGTCCCACATCCCAGATCATGGGAGATAGCATCCTGCTCATACTGAAGGTGGTGTCAAAAGTTGTTGGCTCTGATTCTGGTGGAATCAAGAGATTTTTGTGTTGCATATTCAGCATCTAAATACGCTGAATATCAAAATACTGAAGGCTGGTAAGCACTCTTTTTTTCTTGCGTCCATTTAACTGATCCCTGTACCTGCATTGTACTTTAAAATTTATTTCTACTTGACTGCTTTTAGAGTTTTGCTCTACCTTGAATCTAAATCGCGCTTGAGGTCATGGTGCTTAAAGCAATGAGACTATCAAAACAAAGTCCGAAATTTAAAAATGCATGATGTGTCAGGAACCTTAAAATATCTTTTGAAGTATGTCATATCTAGAAATTTTAATAGTGCATATTGGCAAATCTAATTCATAACAGCTTCTGTGTTCGTGTTATGAGTGGAATCTTTTGTTTGTTTTGACAACTTGTTCTTTACTTGAATTAATATTAGCATTTATTTAAAAAAATGCAAATTTTTTTTTGAGGGCTTACGGTAAATAAGTGGCAGCTCTGACTGAATTTACACCCTAGTAGGTAAGAATATAAAATAAAGGTAAATGCCACAGGGGATTAGTCTCATGTTAGATGTGCAAGATTGTAAATCAGCTGAATGTCTAAACTCTTATTTTCAAGTCTTGTTTTCATAAATATTGATTAGAATTTTCAGAAGTTTGCATTTTTTAAAAAACTTAAGTCACTTGGATGTTTTACAGTGCATAAAGGAAGTTTTGTAGGACAAATTCTTTTAAAAGGACATTGTCAAGGGAGTTATCTTGCTTATTTAATCTTTGCACTTGTAAGAATCCGCAGAAACGTGAAAATGAAACCCTCCATTGCCAGGCTGCTGTCCTCCATTTCATGTGCATATTGGTTTGTCATTATAGGGTTACTGATAAGTGTTGTGCTTTTTGGCATTGATGTATTTTTCAGAAAAAAGAATTGAAGCATTTGTTTTGAAAAAAGAAAAACACATTTAAAGAATTACATGGACTTTGCAAACAGATTTAAGAAAATGAAAGGTAGGTCAAATTTTGGGCCTACAAACCTGACAATGTCCTTTACTTATAACATGTATGCCTTATTTGAGACATTCCTGATCCTGATGATGTGATATTAAACAGTGGCAGAAAAATGTGAAAATGACATTGTTAATCATAGTTAATAGCTTACCTTGTTCATTTTGGTATGTTTTCTAATGCCAGCAAATGGTGACGGCCTGCTTTATCTCTGTTACTTGTGCAATGTGATCACTTCAGTTACGGTCAGTTCGTAACATAAAAGGTTGTTTTACAAAAGGTTTAAAATAGATTATAACAGTATAGAGGGTGTCAGGGAGAGCTTTCTTATCCTCCAGTTGCGAGCATGTCAGATGGTATTGGCTTCACCCTCTCCCCCTTGGAGTGTGGTACTCAAAGGTCCATCGTGGTTTCAGGAGGTGCAGGTAGGATTTGGGAGGGGGGAGGAAACTTCCCACTTACATAGCTTGCTTTCTACTTTTTTTCTTTCAAATTTAAAATAATACATCTTGTGCTGAGGTTGGTCTGATAATTTGTAAGTCCCCAAACTGCCGGAGGTATGGAGGTAATAATTCACAAGCTGTCCTCTCCAGTTTTGGTTATGAAGCTGGGTGATAAGTTCATTAATCCTCTGGTTTGCGAAAGAGCCACAATTGCTTGAATTCCTTGTACATGGGGCTGGCTTCCTGTAAGGTTCTGCAGCTAAAAGCTGCTTTTTACACTTCCAAGATTTTTTCCGTAAAAGCTAGACAAGAATAAGGTTTTGAGACTTTTTTTTTTTCTAAGAATAGCTAGTCCAAATTGCAGTTCTGAAAAGGCACTCGTCTGTTAGCTGCATGGTGAATAGCTGCTATGTATGGACAATGGCTCTGTCTGTGTATACTTCTACCTGCTATTATTTTAAAAAAATTCCGTCGGTCACGGGTACAGTAGCTGTTGCTGGGGCAAGAGCTTCCCCACCAGATTATTTCCATATTGGAGGGAAAAAAACCCACCCCAAACTTAAGAGCTGGATTAGGGTTCTCATGGGATGCTTTGGGGTTTTTTTCTTAAATACATTTAGATAACCTTAAGGGCCTGACTTATAGCCAACAAAACCAGCAAGTTCAGAGTTAAGGCTTCTCACTCCATCTCCGGTACTCACTGGAGCACTTGGCTCTCCAGCACGGGTGGTATTGGAGATCAGATCGCAGACTGTACTCAGATCCCTGCTCACCTAGGCAAAGCGTTTGACGCCTAAGTGGTGCCGACTGTTCCAGGTATGTCTGTTTACAATACACCTGCTGTCCTGCGCAAGGTGCTGTGTGTGTCTTAACAGTCCACTGGTTTCCCTGGTATGGTAATGGCCGGTGGCAGCACAGCAGGTGTGGTGGAAAGCCAGCAGCGCAAGGGGGAAGGGTACAGATGCAGTGAGAAGCTTTAACTTTGAGTTTCCTGGCTTCTATGAGCACAAGTCAGACCCTTAACGTTGTTTTAATGTATTGTTTGTGTTTAATTTTTAGTAAAAATTTGAACACCATCCAGGCTACAGAGGTTGCAGTGGATAAGAAGTTTAAAAGCTTTGGTTCAAGATTACAGGAGACTGCAAGAAAAAATAAAGACATGGAAATGAGGATGGAATGACAGGCTGCTATTTTGCCTCAGAATACTGAAGATTGTAAAGCATTGAGAAATCGAATTCATGACCCTGGAAATCAAGCTCAGATTAAGAAATGTCAGGTTGGTAGGGGTTCCTGAAAGTCTTGAGTTAGGATAAACTGAGATTGTTTTCCCATAACAAAGGTTCTAGGATGTGGGGGTGGATGGTATAATTTTTATCTGTGTTATGTGAAATGCTATGCCATATACTTAAATAAGCCAGCTAAGTTAAATTTTTTTTAAAATTATTTTCACATTTGTGGTGTTGGATGTCACTTTTGACCGGTTTACAGTTATTTCTCTCTGGCACCAAGTTGCATGATTTACTATTAATGCAGGCATGGAAAAATACTGCTCTTAAATACATGTTGCTTTATCCTGCCACTCCAAGGGTCTGCTATAAAGCCAAACACATGGTGCAGTGTGACATTTCTAGATAAGAAACAGGCAGAACATATCTAAATGGTGGAAGAAGTAGTTTTTTGTTCAAAGGGTTCTGATTCATAATGAAACTGTGTCTTTTCAAATGTAAACTTTAAATAGTGACTGCCACTGTGATTAAGTTACTGTAAGTTTACTTAAGTGTTGAGTTATTGTCTGCGATTCAGTGATACGGTATTTAGGCAGAAAGATTGTGCAACAGGAAGTCTATGCTGCAGTTCAGAAAGGATTTTGGCAAGCAAAGTTTTGTAGGGTTTTTGTGGTCAAGGTCACTAGATGCGTTTGAGTTCTGGGCACTCTTAACAAAGCCTGAGATTCTCTTGGGGAGGTTTTATCCTTCTCATTGTTTTTCTGACTTTCGTTTCTGTGCTTTGGAGCTCGTTCTGGCATGCCACTTAGCACCAGCTTTAGGCACGAGTAACTTGGTTGAAATCGATAGATGTACTGGCGTGAGGGGAAAACCAGACCACACCTTTATGTATTTTAGAGAAATCATTGTTGTAAGGGTTGTGTTTTGTGATACCATATCTCATGATTTTCTGAGATAGCTCTAGTCAGAAAACTGATTCTTAAAAGTGACAGTTCTTAATCTCATCTTCTGTTACCTATTTGGACTGTATGCGTTCTTCTGTTGACAGAATGGCTTTAGTTGTAGCTAAGGGGATCACCTGTGACATTTTTCCTCATTCATCTTCAACAACTTTAGTATCAAAGTTCTGTTTTCTTTTTGCAGTTTTAGTTTAGCTAGGATTCAAACTTGTCATTGAAATCCTGGCTTTGCTGGAATTCAGTTGTAAAATGAGCACAGTTGTTATATTCAATATGAATAGGACTTGCAATGTCATTTTTACATATGTTTCAAAACATAATTGCATTTTATTAATGCAGTTACATATACTGTTTTGAAAGAAACATGAACGGTTCTATAACATGGTTCATTTTAGGGTAAATTTAATGTGGGGTTTTATAATTGTTGCCATTAAAGGATAGCAATTATTGTCTGGATAACTATGTAGCGTTTACATTGTAATGTTTGTGTCCTGTACTGCATTATTAGTGTGTGGTTTATTTACTAAGAAGGACTGTATGAAAGTTATGTGTCTGTTTCTGGTTTAAACAGGTAACAGTAGTAAGTTAGCAAGATGCACAATTTTTAAAATGGTATTAGAAAGTCTTACATTTAATTTTGGTGGCTGGATATTAAACACTAGTTTTCTGAAAGAATCTGTGTGTTATTTCGAAGCAGGTCTATTGCAGTAGAGGTTAGAGATTGGTGGATTTATAACAGAGAATAGTTTTAATGTGTGCCGGTGAATAGTTTTCACATCTGAATTCCTGGCTGCTACGGTGACAGTACTACAGTTGCAGTCCATTGGCGTAATTGGTTGTTGGGATATGATGGGACTAGAACAGAAAAAGAACCAAATGTACTTTAGTGACCAAATGCAGAGGGATTGGTGGGGATCTGTTGTCCCCCTGCCTTGAGTCTGAAAGATCCTTTTGCTGTTTGCTACTGAAAAAGCAATTTAAAGCATTGTGCAGTTACTCCAAAGGCTGGAGCACCTCTCCCATGAAGACAGGCTGAGAGAGTTTGGGGTTGGTCAGCCTGGAGAAGAGAAGGCTCTGGGGAGACCTTATAGCAGCCTTCCAGTACCTGAAGAGGGCCTACAGGAAAGATGGGGAGGGGCTGTTTGCAAGGGTATGTAGGGATAGGACGAGAGGCAATGGTTTTAAATTAGAGCAGGGTAGGTTTAGATTAGCCATTAGGAAGAAGTTCTTTGCAATGAGGGTGGTGAGGCACTGGAACAGGTTGCCCGGAGAGGTGATGGAGGCCCCATCCCTGGAGACATTCAAGGCCAGGCTTGATGAGGCTCTAAGCAACCTGATCTGGTTGAAGATCTAGATGGACTAGATGACCTTTAGAGGTCTCTTCCAACCCAACACATTCTATGATTCTATTCTACATTTAAATTAAAGCTAGCTGCATTTTCTAGAAGTTTTGCAGATAGGGTGCTAGCTGAAACTGCGTGCATATAGGAAAAGTTCCAGTGACCCTTGTTCAGTCGTCTTCAAGTATAAAACCCGATTGAATAGGTAAAGAACTTAAATGCCAGATTGTAGTAGGGCTGGTCTGTCATGCTGACTTGGTTAGGGGTGGACTTGAAATTTATGGGTGCAGGCTGGACAGTTGAGAATGAGGATAACAGTCTCCTTAGCTGTACTCCTTCAGTCCCAGACCTGAGCTTGGTCCCCATCGGGGAGTAATATGCTGCTTCTGTTGACTTGTGAAAAATCTCTTTTCCCCAGGAGCTGTTTTTCTTCACCAGGTATTTGGTACAGCTGGGATTCTACTAGTTTTCCTTCCACTTAAAATGCAGATGACAGTCTTTCAGGGCTTGCGTTTTGACACAGGCTGGGACGTAAGATGCAGGGATTTCTTGTAGAAGGTAGCTGAGGAACCTCAATCTTTTGCATTAATGTTGGACTAACTTTATTATCAAGCAATAAGCAATGTTTTTAAATTCACACTGCAATAAAAGTATGTTGAAATTTGCATACAAGAAATGTCTAGACTGCTTCACTTTGCAGTGTTTAAAACTCCTTATTTTAAAAGAGGAAAAAAATAATGTACTTTACTCTTGGTTTTGCTTTTCCTTATCTCTTTAGGAAGTCCCTTTTTTTCCACCCACACGTACCTACTTTTGTGTAAATTTAATGGTTTGATATTATTCCCTTGAGTACTTTCGTATATTTGTAGCATCTATACTGTTAAAAAGATGCTCTCTGACTATCTTGTT
Organism: Dromas ardeola; assembly: GCA_013398915.1. Taxonomy (NCBI): domain Eukaryota; kingdom Metazoa; phylum Chordata; class Aves; order Charadriiformes; family Dromadidae; genus Dromas; species Dromas ardeola. Next base: position 155,738 of record VYZM01018131.1, read on the forward strand.
ATAAGGATTACTTTTCACTTTAAGATTCCATAAAGAGGATATAAATGAAGTCTGCACTTTCAACTGATTTTCCTTCCCCCAGATATTTAATGTGTATTTCTTTGTCTCTCTGCAATGTTCCAAGTGTGATGTTGACTTAGGGAGGGGCATTTTGTTCATATTTTGTAAGAGTTTTCAATGGTGGATTAAGTTGTGATGTATTTGTTTGACTAAGCTATACAGAATTGTTTTGTTAAACTTTGTAAAACAACTGTTTTGTAAAACTTCTTAGACTTTGTAAAAGTCTAAGACGACCTACATAAATCAGCAATTAGCCTGTACACTTGGACAGTGGATCTTCAGTAAATTCAAAATTTTGGTGTTGTAGGCTTTTTTTCAGTTAAATTTTAGTCTCAGCAGATCATCATCATGTATGTAAATTGCATACTCAAATCGTCACTGAGTTGCTTATGATATTCCATAAGCTACACTCTTACAAGCCTGGACAAGATATTTCGTACTCTGTGTAGAGCTCACAAAGGTATGGAATCCAATCAAAACTTAACCTTGGACAAGACTGAAGAGACACTTCTTAATAGCGCAGTAAGGATGTCCCTTTAAAAAACAAATACACCATTCCCTTAGTGGTTTTATCCATCTTCCATTGTTCAGCCTTCTGAGCCTCCATGGCATTTTTTACTTGGGTTTTCTGAGTTTGGTTGATTGCTGACTGTAAGCTCATTCCTGTTTTACTAGCTTCAGTCCTTGAAATCTTTTTCTGCTGTCAGAACAAACAGACTAGCTATAACCTTTTTTTTATTATTAAATTTGCATGGCTTGAATAACAAGTCTTCTCTGTTTCTTCACAGGCATTCGACCTCCGATCATGAATGGGCCCATGCATCCGCGCCCTTTGGTAGCGTTGCTGGATGGCAGGGATTGTACAGTAGAAATGCCTATTCTGAAGGATGTAGCCACAGTGGCATTTTGTGATGCTCAGTCTACACAAGAAATTCACGAAAAGGTAATATTTAGAGGTATAATTAAAGTGTTTTAGAAAACACAAATACTTTCATGATTGTGAACAGGTACAATATTGTGTTAGCTATGACAATGTGTTTAGCTGTTGCATTTTAGTTAATGGTTGATTACCTTAGCGAGTTACTGGTTGTTTCCAGTAAGTGGTGCAACATGATGACGAAACAAAGATGAAAATGTCTCTATTGAAGCGTGCTTTTGTGCAGTGTATCTTTGGCTGGATGTTGTCCGCTTGCTTACCTACTGAGTTAGATTCATGGAGAGAGTCACCTGTGTGAAAGTTGTATTATTACATGATATTTTGAAATGCTTCTTGGAAACACTGTTGTTCAGCCTTCAGCTGGAAAGCCAAATCTCAGTATTGGATTGGCCATGTGAGGAACTTTTAAACTTCTCTGTTTAGCCAAGGAATTGTGCAAATCGGGTTAGGAGGCCTTGTGCACTGAGAATTGAGATTACAGAAGAGTTTCAAAACAAATGCTAACCCCAAACTTACTTAGAAAATGAATTTTAAAAAGTATTCTAACTGTATGTTATTCCAGAAGTTTGCACCCTTCCTGGTGGTTCGGGAGGTGTAAAACAACTAGTAGTTCTTAATGTTGTCAGAGATTTTTCTCATTTTCTTAGACAAATACCCATTTTTTGCAATGATAGCGAAGGGAGACAGCTGGCTCAATACACCTACATTTTCTCTTCAGAGACTTCTTTCAGCATCAAGGCCTTATGGTACCACACATCCTTGCTGCTCACTAGACAGCAATAGAACCTTTTCACATCCATATTTCTGGGGAGGTAGAATTAATTTTGGTGAACTTGTTGGCTAGCAGAGTAAGCCTCAAATGCCAAATATTTCTTCACCTAATAAAGGATGAAAACAAGCCATAGAGCTTCTATGGAGGGTAAAAAATGTAGTAAGTATGACATCAGAGGAGGAACCAAGTGCAGAGGAGGGAAATCAGGGGTCCCTTCCAAGGGAGTCTGTTTTCTTCTCCAGCCAAGATTCATGATAGACAAGTGCAGATCTAAATACTAACTTAAAAGCTTCTTAGGTGAGTGTCTGCATCCGCTTTCATGCATATGGTACTGTATACTGCGGAGTGTGATTCAGGTGTTTTGGAGTTATCAGCTGAACCAAATTGCACCATTATTTTTGTTTCTCTACAAATACCTTGTTAGACTTGTTTTACACTTACTGTAGCAGCCTTTGTGTTTGTGACAGGTTTTCAGAAGCTTTTCACTATTTTAAATTCATAACTGCTTTAATTGTGTATTTACTTTTCATGTTCTTGTAATATATAGCATTGTTAAACATTTTAAAGTCTCTGCATATGATGAAAGATTTAATCTTTTCTTTGACTTTCTTACAAAGCCAGCTACCTGAAAATAATATGAATACTAACTTCCCTTCTCTTACCAGATTATTATAAATCTAATTTTCTGTAGTCTGTTTCATGTCAGCATCTTCCTTATGAGAACCCATCATCCAACTATTCAGCTTGTTATTTCTTAAAAATATTTTTATTCTGAAAAAAACCAAACAGTTTCATTGTTAGAACTTTTCAAAATTTTAAGTGGTAGTGGTTTTCTTTCTTTTTTTAAACAATAAAGAGAAGACTAAAGAGTTGTATGTTGTATCAACACAGCAAACTAGAACTGCTGATTCTCATGGTTCAGGCAAACACAACAGATGACTTCCCTCTCCTGATGCCCTCTGTGTAGTTCCTTGGTGGGTATCTCTGATGCTAGTTCCTTAGTGGATGTCTCTGCAGACTTTCACATTTCCTGTTTTACCCTTCTGCCCCCCTCCCCACCCAGGAATAAGCTCTTGTCAGAACAAGAACCAAGAATGATACTTAAGGTTGTTTTCTGGTGCATCAATACTGGTTTAACGTCACTACCTTGTTTTGTTCAGCTGTGTTTTAGACAAAATAAAATTCTAATGTGAATAGGAAAATGGAAGAAAAATAAATTGTTCCTACTAGGAAATAATATGCAGTCCAAAGACCCTTTGTTTCAGTTTGTTAGTTGTTTCTCACAGGACAGTCAAAAGTATTCTATTTAGGTTATTCTTGAATTACAAGCTCTAATCAGAGTTGGCAATATTATAGTTCTGATCTCATGCCTTTTTTTGTTAACGTATTTATACTGTCATACAGAAGTCCATCTTTACAGTGGATGGTCAGTGGAATAGCATGAACTCAAAACCTGAGCTTCTATTTTGTTGTGACATTCACTTTTGAAACAGTAAGGTTTTCCCAAAACCTAACTCAAATTTCAACCTTCTCTTTAACATCTGTTTAAGAAGACCAGTGTGTTTGCTGTGCATACAACTAAGACTGCTCAATATTGTGGCAGTGAATGGGAACCTAAAAGTAAGTAACTAGAGAACAAATGTAAAGAAGTGAAAACTTCTCTGTCTTCATTGGTAATTGGAGATGCACAGAAATGGATAGTGGCTTTGTCTTTTTTTTTTTTTAAACCACAAAACAAAAACTTTAATTTGTAAGGGTCAAAGACAATAATAATTTAAGTATGGTACTTTTATTTAGAGAAATACTTAACACAGGCTTTTTTTCCTCAATTATTTTTTGTCTTTTTATAGATCAATAATTAAAAAGCGACATAATACTTTATTTAGGTCTACTTTTTAATCATGTTTAAAAGTTGTTTTAATCTTAATGTTTTCCTATCTCACACCATTGTCAGAAGTTTAATACGTGAAATAGCTGATTTCCATTTACAAGGACTAAATAACACATGGAGAATAAGTAATATAAATGCTGTTTCACTTTTTTTGGTATTTAATAGCAGTCTTCAGGTGAACACTATAATAATGTTGGCAGCTGCATCACCTGAACAGTCCTCTGCTTTGTTTACTGAAATCAACATTATTTACTTATGATGTGTAGAGACTGAGGAATTCCTGTGGGACATGAATTTTTTGCCTTAGAAGCACTCAATATTTTGTGTTATCAATGGGGTGTGGTAAACGAACTTTTTGGATCTTGGAACCGAAATTCAGTGTGTGTATCTCAAATATATATTGAAATATATATTACAGCTTTGGAAAAGCTGCAATAACTGAAGCTTGATGAGTAACATAGGTAATCTATTGTTGATTTTCACAAGAGTATTGGTTTTTTCAGTGGATATACTAAAAGCTTGCATCCTTTGCTTTTTATTATACCAAAATAATTCATGCTCAGTAAGATACCTGGAAAATGTATTTTCACTAGCAACCAGTACATATCATAATACAAACTTTCACTAGTCTGAAGGGTAATGTAATCCTAAAATATTTGTGTTTGCAAAGTACCACTGTTCTCTCAGGTAACAAATTTCTGCAACAAAAATCACAAACCTTAGTTCATTATCATATTGTTGTGGTACTGTAAGGTAGGCTAAGAGATCAGTTTTATGAAGTGTTGAGCATTGTTCATTTCTATTTGAAAAGTGGTTACTTTTTACTTCCACTGTTTATCTGCGGTGAAAAATGGCAATTTTCCACACATCTTTAGAGTTATAGTACAGAAGTAACTGTATTTTGGTACTGCTTGTATAATACCTTATTTGGGAATGGTGTTTTACTAAATAGAACTGTTTTCAGGAAAAGTTTTAAAATTAGAACTGCATATTTAAAGCAGTATGTAAAATGTTCATGTATTTATGAATGCACATTTCTGGCCATACTAAATGATGTTGTCCTGTTAATTAAAATACAGATTTTGATAATGGATGTTGATTTGCAAAAGGCTGTTCCCCATTGTGAAAGAAGAGATGACTGAAAATCAGGAAAAGGTTTAGTGTTGAGAAGAGCTTGCTGAAAGCAGAAGGTGAAATTTAGTTTTTCTTTGATATATTTCCTGTGTTTAAGAAGAGATACTGGATCTAATAAGATAGCAGATACAGATACATTTAGATAGTCTGAAGTTGCAGGAGGCAGGCCAAAGGTTGGGAAATTTAGGGTGGGGTTTGAAAGAGGTGATTGACGTTGTCTGATACAGATAGATGGGTGGCTATAGATGAATGTAATGAGAAAAAGACATTAATTGAGAATCGTATGATGAAGAAAGGAGTGAGAGACTACAAAGGGATGGCTAGGAATGCAAGAGCCGGTATAAACTCAGCTTGCGAAGTTGTGGAGCCTTTGTTACAGGGGTGTGAGCAGTTTGTGTTAGAAGAGTAACCATTTTGGAATCTAGAGAAGGGATTTCTGCTGGTCATAAGAAGGTTTAAATGGTTTAAAGTACCGTGTTTTAAGATGGCTTGACAACAAAGGAAATACAGTGGAACAGGGGAATTTGTAATAGCTGGTGAGGCAGATACCAGCAAAGCACAGTCTAAATGTTTTTTCAAAGAGAAGCAAGGAGGCTGAGGATTTGAATGTCATTTGTATACAGGGTCAAAAGCAGAACGTTAACAAATGCTATTATACCTTACTATGTATGCTAATCAAAGCAAGTTTTCTCCAAATTGGGTAATGCCTGAGCTGCAGTTCTGTAATGACTTCCTTATGCCAAAGAGTTCATTTGTCATTCCCTTTTTTTTATGGCTGAGGAAATTAAAGTATGGAAAATAAGTAATTTGTTTAAGGTCACAAGTAAATAATAACTTGTATTAGAACTTTGCTTCATCTCAGGTCAAAGCATTCATTCCCTGTGCTGCTGCTTTGGAAGGCAAGTTGGATGGCAAAGATATGTTTCCTTCCTTTTGAAAAATCAGGCTGCCAGTGAATACTGACATTTACTGACAGTGACCCAAAGTTTTGAAATAACTTTGTAGTTAGAGGACACTTATTACACTTCTTCAGAAATTACTCATGCGTAAGATTTTACCAATTTTTTTCTTTTTCTCCACCCACCCTAGAAAAAGTGGTTTGTTTTCAATTCAGTCTGAAAGGCTGCAATATATATGTTTATGCTTTGACTCCTAAGTTCTATTTTATTGTAGATGTTGCATGTGGCTGTGTAAAGTTGAGCATTACATTTGTCAAACTGTATAATGCGATGACTGGGAACTGGGTTCACTGCATCCTATCAGGAAATGTCTGTCATTTAGGGTAAAAATTATTTTAAGATTTTGATGGTAACATTTCTTTCAATAGAGGTTGCATTACTGTCAATAAAAGTTACTCACTATGTTTAAATTGTTTTTTATTTTACAGTTAATCATGTTTAAATCAGTCTTCTCACTAACTAGCTCAGACTGCTTCCAAACATACACGGTGTTTTGGTTTGTTCTGCCAAAAATATAGGTGCTCATCCAAAAAATTATTTAAAAATAATTAGCTTGCTTCCATTCTCATCCCACGTCCCCCCGTCAACTTGCCTTTTTTTTTTTT
>VYZM01018132.1:0-32500 GCA_013398915.1 Dromas ardeola
AGCATGTGTGAGAGCGAGACAAACAAGCAGAAAAGAAAAAAAGAGAAGCTTGTTTCAGAATGTTTCTGAGTCAGTATAGTGATATATTAAAAAGTGAGAAATATCTTTACAGTTTTTGTTGATAATTCTTCACTTTTAAGACAATGCAGCCTGTCACAAAAGCTACAGAAATTAAATCTACTACTTTCCAGTGCCTTAATATATAATATTTACTCTTTTAGAAAAAAATATATAAAATGCATACAGGTATTTAGCAATATAATGGTGATTATTAGAACAAAACAGACAATGGAGTTTCTAAATAAAAATTCATATGCAAGTCATTTATTGACTACTTTTTTGCTCTTCTCTGTAAAGAACAAATAAAGACATTTCGGTAAATTTACTTATGTTAATCATTCCTCTGGTGATCATCCAGCAGTGTCCAGTTGGATATTGTAAATGACAAGAAAAATATAATAATTTTAGTAGATTTGAAATCTCTTTTGAAGACAAATGGTTCTTTATAATGAAAGGCGTGCATATAGACATATATTCAGTATAGACATGTTGGACGTTTTTAACTTTTAAGAGTCCAGAATATGAGGATAAATGTTAGTACAGCTATGGCAGTTAATTGTCTACAAAAAACTTACAATTGAAATATTTCAATAAACATTTCAAACTGGTTTAAGTGCTTAAATGAAGATTTTACAGTACAATAATGTTAAACATTTTGTGCAGTTAATGTGGTGAAAGCTTGTGTTATTTTGAATTATATTACTTCAAAGATCAGATACAACATGTAATTCAGCTTAAAGTGTCTCTGTTGATTTTTCCAACCGTTTTCTGACTGAAGTTGTGTTAGTACTGAACATAAATGAAATTGTTATAATAACAGTAGGTTATGTTGCACTGTAGGCAGAACAATACTTCTTACTATAATCTTACTGTATTTTGCTTATGTTGATCTTTTTTTCTAAACTAAACCAAGTTTGTTTTCTAAAGAGCACATGTGATATGATACAGATATAAGATTAGGATGCACGTAATAAAGAACCGGGACATTTAATCAAAATACCATCACTTTGTCCTGTTGTGCTAAGGCCTGACAACATAATGCTATGATGACTGCATACAGTATTCATACCAGTATAACGTCTAGCCATTACTTGAAAACATTAAATATATTTTTTTGATTTCTATTTATCTCAGTGTTCTTTTGACATTTAAATTCTTTTTATTTACTTTGTCTTTTCGTTTAAATGAAAAGGGAATGGAAGTAAAAAAAAAAAGGAAAATCATTTGATTCAGTATTACTCTGCTAAGACACTGTCCATTGAAATCAAATAGGACATACAACTAATAATATGCTAATATGTGTACTTATATTAAAATCCATCTGGACTTCAGTTTAAAACGCATGTATTGAATTAAAACAATACGTAGTTTCTTGTCCACACTGTGCACTGGTTGCACAGTGTTGTCTTTATAATCACTCTGTTGCTTCTTGCCCCAGAGGAAGAAAACAGTGAGGAGCTACCGAGATGGTACAGCTTTGCTGCGATCTTTGTATGCTTTTAAAGAGGAGAATCGGTATTCTTCAAATAGTGTTCTTTGAGTATAACATAGGTGAAGTAAAACAGGTAAAACTGAGAGAGTACTTGAACTTTGGGAAATGGTTTGTGCTTTTCTCTAAAGAAAGGAGAAAGGAAGAAAAAAGATACGTATAAACACTATACTACGAAAGCCTTCTATTTTTTTCCTTTAAATTCTAATTGCAGTTACATGTATGTATAATGATCTTCACTAAAATCTTGACTAAGCTTATGTTGATATTTCACTGACATTAATTCTGGGACTGTGAAATACTGTTTTCTAACAAAAAAGTAAAATTTAAACAACAGTACTGTTAGAATTATTCTGCAATTAATATTTCAGACATTAGCCTTTTGTCTTGCTATTTTAAACATGCTGTGTTGGTGTCTGTTGGAATTCCTGAGATCCCCAAATATATCTGGAGGTTAAAATCAGTTCATTATATATATATAATGTATGCAACTGGGTGAATGCATGTAAGACATTTTTTAATCTTTTTGCCAAGCTGCTACAGTTTCTATTAAAAATGCTTTTAGAAAAAAAGCATTACCAAAATGAAATTGCTTTTAAGTGAGATGTAATACGTAACAATAGAAAAAACATTCTATCTGGTAGTATGGGATGTAGTTAACACTTTCAGAGATGGGGGATGTCCATCTCATTAGCATGCTTCATATGTAGTGGTGCTGTTGGTGGGGGTGTTGAAGTAGGAATGCCATTGTGCTGGGTTCCAGTGTTTGGGGACAAACACTGCTGTGGAGGGAACGTGTGAAAAGGCCATAGTACTGACAGTGAATGAGGAAGGCTGTGCTTTCTGTATGCTTCAAGCAGGGAAGCTGTCATTCACAGGCCTAGCACAGCTAAACAGAAGCCAAAAGAGAAGACTCAAATACCTTTTAAAATGATATTAATGATTTTTAAATATTTTCTTCATTTAGAATTACACTTTATTCAAGCTGTTCATCTGTCCTTTACTAAATAATATGAAATGTACATGAACTGGTAAATAGAAGAATTACCTCATCATTGCCACTGTAAAGATTTATTATGGAAAATGCGTGTGTATAAATATTTGAGAATCACAAGTTGCTTTAAATACGTTTAAATGGTTTTGAGTATGTGTTACTTACAAGGCTTTAGCAAAATTTTAATGTGATAGTTAACAAACATAACCAGTCCTAGGGTTCTATTCTGTGTGCTTTTGTTTTTACTGGAAGCGTGTAATATGTGGGTATGAGGGGACTGAGCTGGGATGAGAAGTGACAGGAAATTGTGCTGAATGTTCATTAGCTTGATCTAGCAGAACTTACAGTAATAGTAATTAATCATTTGAACCACAGCAAATTACATTACATTAAAGTAATGGAGCTAGTATGCAAAATACGCACAAGAAAACAAGAGAGAATAAAATTATTGACTGATTCTACTGTTCACCATTTCAACTATGGGAACACTGCCTTAAATGTACTATTTCAAAACTGTATATCCAACAGCTTTGCTGTTACTATTCTAAGCTACATCCATAAACATCATAATTCATAAGGTTTTCCTCATTTTGCTATGCAGATCCATAAAAATATTACTGACTTTTAAAAAACTGAAATATTGCAAATACCAGAACAAAGAAAAAAGAAAGACTATATTTCTTCTATTTTCTTGCGTTGTTCTCTTGAAACTGCTGACTCAAGTACTGGAGGTTGAATACATCTGCGATATGCAAACAAAAGCTTTTCTCCATAACTTTTCTTTTTTGTACTTTATAAGAAACCTATCTGTCATTGCTATTCAATTTTTTTTTTCACAGATTTCAGTAATTACATTGTGTAGGATGATTTCTAATGACTCTTGTTTGTTTTTCCTTACAAACAGTGCATAAACTAGCTGTTAGGTGTAATCCTTTTGCAGGGGGTTTGGCTGGGAGAAACTAAAAAAAATTAAACACTTTTATCAAGTATTTTGTAATCAATATGTTTTTCCTATCATTTTTATATCCATCCGAGTTCATAGAGTTATCAGAAAATTGTACTGAAGAATATTTACCCTGTTTGTAATGCTGTTTTCAGAAAATTAAATCATATTGTGGTAAAATTGGCATAATAATTATAAGATATTATTTGAAGAAAAGGAAGAAATTCACCAAAATGCTTTAGTGGATTTCCAGTTCAACCCAATCTTATATTTGTGTTTTTATGGTTTTTGAAAGTGTATTCTTAAAATAACTTCAGTATCACATCCTCTGTTCAGTATCCCCCCTTTTTTACACTTAAATATTTGTTTCCTCTTCCTTCCAGCTTCTGCTTTTCTAACTTTATATGACATGGACCCACACTGTTGAAGAGGTGTTAAGTATCTTTATTTCCTTCTTTATAGGTCACACAAAAATAGATTTTTTGTCTATTTGACCTGTGTAGGGACCACTCAAGAAATAATCCCATGTTAAAGTGAACTTTGTGTAGAGCAAGATTCCATATGAAAACTGTAATATTTCAGCATAGCTTCTTATTAAAAGAATATAAAAATAGTGTTTCAGTAATTTTGAAATTGAAAGAGAAAACTGCCCTCTTGATAGTTCAGATAAGTGATTCTTAGAATGTTGTATTGTTTATAGATTTGAGTGATGGTTGAAATTTTTCCCACAACTGAGCTGCATTCTAGTTACCAGAAGTATTTTAAGAACCTTAAACTTGTGTCTTTTTCTAAGTGTCATGCCTTGAGCAGGCCTAACATCAGTTAAATGAAGTGAAAATTGCATTCTTGTCTTGATAGAGATGAAAATGGATTTCTGGTCATGAAATAGATGTAGTTGTCACTTTTTTAAAAAGGTGTCAGCAGTTTGCTTCAGCAAGTAAGGTGCCAATTCAGTATGACAGTAAACTTGTGATCTGAGCAATCAATAAAATGCTTCAATAACTTCTGCTTCATTACACTTATAATAAGAGGCTATAGATCTGTGGCACATAAAATGTTGATAAAGAGGATATGTAGGGACTTAGTGTGACATTTTGTTTTAGTAATACAGTAAGTGCAATGTTGCCATCTAGAGTTTGTGCATAGGTAATTATTCTGAAAGCAGAAGCTGTAGTGAAAAAATAAACATTGATATTTCAAAGCCCTATTTATTTCCATCACTTAGTGGCATGTATGTCTGTCTATATGGAATAGTTCATTTGCCCTGTCACAAAATTGTTTAGGTCAGGAAAAGTAAGACAATTTTTAGTATTTTTCTGTGTTTTCATTTGATAATGTGTAAAAACGTGATTTCTTTTCCCCTAAACCAACATTTAAATGCATCTGAGAAACAATTCTCATTTAAATAGATTTAGTTGTTATCAGCTACTAACAAAAATTATAACATTACAATGATTTGACACCTGTGAGGGGGGTAACGGAAGCTTTGTAATCGCAGTGAGTTAATGTTGTGATGTTTCAGATTCTGACCAAGTGTTCTTTCAGTTGATTTATGTATTATGAGACCATAAATGGCTCCTGCTGATTTTTCATAAACATACATTGCAGGGGAATTGTCTCTGAGCTATTTATCATGTAAGAAAATTATTTTGATATGTTAAATAGTTTTTTTCCCTCCTTTTAAAATGGATGGCACCTGCTTGATACAACATATAAAGAGTTTTCACTATACGCCATATAGCGTTTCAAATAAATAAAACTTAATTGAGATTTAGAGAGAGTTTTACTTCACAGGGAAATTATTGGAAATCCTAAATTCTTCTGAAATATATTTTCACAAGATGTGGGACCAACAGTTCTGTCTAGAAGCATGAAGAACGGACTCGTTGAGTTTAGCAATCTAGCAATGTTTTACTTAGTTAAAAAGAATGCGTGATTGAGATTATTGAGAACTGGGTAATTAAAAACTTCTTTGTATAGAAAAGGCTAATGTGACTAGGTGCACAGATATAGCATATTTATTAAGAGGACGACTGATTAAATCTTTTCCTTTTTATAAGCAGCAAGAATGATATTACTTCTGGTTTTGCTTCAACTTTGGTATGTGATTTATAAACAGTTTCTCTTTTGAGTACCAGAGCGTTATTGTAACTAGGGTGGCTACGGTACCCGTCTTTCATGTTTCTGACGAGGTAGGTCTTGCTCTGATGAGGTAGTTCGCTGACACTGTCCCGTACTTTTGCACCATAATTTAATTGTGAATTTGTTCTGCACAGAGAATATATGGGTGGGAGTAAACGGTGGAAATCTGTCTGAAATTGTGGGAAGGAGTTAAATGAATGCTTAAAAAATATAATTTCTGGATTGTTTCTTACCACGAACTTCCATTATTTTTTCCTTTTCCCTGTTTGAACATGAATGTTTGCTAGAAACATTTGGTTCACACTAAAAATTTACATATTAGTCGAAATATAGACCACAGATGGGGGGTTATATTCTTTTGCAAATTAGAAATTAAGTGACCATTTGGGACTAATGAAGTTTTAATTATAGCAGGGTCCAACATCTTTGTCCAATGCATTTGCCACTCATATTTGATGAAGCCTCACAGACCACAAACCAGTTCACCTTTTGAAGAAGTGATGTGCTGAGATGCCTCCTGCATAATCAGGAGAATCCAAATGGGACATGGATTCTTTGGTGATGACAGGGCAGGAAAGGGAAAAGGAATTCGTTACTTTCCATTTTATTGCCAGTCTTATCATTGGATTACCACAAAATGATGCCTGTGATGATATTTGAAAGAAGTGCATCTCTGCACAGAACTATGAATTTGACTGTTTTGAGCATTTAGAATTCATAGACTCAAAAGTCTTGAGATATACTATCTTTGACTTTGATGGCATATAAAATAGTCTTGATCATCTGGATCCAGCTTCTAAGGATTTTTCAGACAAATTATTAAATCCCTGGTTTTTATTGGTCTTTATGCACACTGTGATTCTTTCAGTTCATCTCAGACTACCTTTCTTTCTTTAGGGAACGTGCAAGGTCAAATTACCTCACATTTTCCATGGACTAAAAGTGAATAAATGTTCACTCATTTAGCTTAGTTGACAAAGGGTAGGTTGGTAAACAAGGTAGTCTGAGTCTGGGGGCACTTGGAGTTTCTCCTAGTATAACTAGGCTTACAATAAATTTCTGAGTTTTCAGTTACGTTCTATCATTCTGAATTAAGAAATATTTAATATTTTTGTTGAGCAGGAGAAAGAGGTCTTCAGTTAACATTGTTCATAATTGTTCTGTAAAACCACGTAGTTTTTCACAGTAAAAATTGAATCAAGATTAGTTTCAGATGTATCATTGTAGAGTTATGTAAGGAGACAGCTAAATGTGGACTATTTCCCTGCGTAACGGTGGGACTGTACTTGCAGTAGTGTCCTGTCTGTTACCTAAATGCAGCACTGACTTTTCTTCCTTATTGAGAGTTAAGTGAAATGCTGCACAATTGTTAGATCTGCTCTTTGAGTTAGTTCTTTCACTAAGCTTACTAAAAGTCGTTAAAATAAAATAAAAAAAGCTCAGTTTAGAACTTTCTGAATATACTGAAAATAAATCATTGCATTTTACAACTTTGAAAGCAATTACAGAATTCTATTGCTAAAGTCAGTGGAAGTAGGTTTGACAGATTTTCTTTAAATTACTCAACCACCTACAGGTATTACTGCCGAGATTCTTTTGAAATGAGAATAAATTTTATAGAGTTACAACAGCAAAGTGAAAGGGTATGCTTGATAGATTCCTTGAACTGTTTCAACACCCACAGGTATTATTTGTAAGAAAACAATCATGCGGAGTCTTCAGCTGGTTAGAGAGGGCACAGCATTCCATCTTCACCTGACATCCTATCTGTTCTCTCAACATCCTGTGCCCCCTGCCTACCACCCACTCCTCTCAAAACAATGCTCACCAAGAGAGTTTTGTGTGAATGGACAAGAATATGAATGTTTTTTAAAAGAATCTGAACAGTATAGAAAACACATTGTTTGTGGGTGACGAAGAGGTTTGAGGTGGGAGAAGGAAAACTGTCTTTAGGATTGATTAGTATTCTTCACTTTCTTTCCTAATTAATCAATGTTATTCTTTTATTGTTAGAACCTCTCAAAGGTAATTATTTACTGGCTTAAAAGCCGAGTGTAAGAAAAACAACCCAAAAGACAAAATTGAAGATTTTATTTGTTTTATTTCTCACTCTTTCATTTGATTTGCAAATACCACTCTGGTTTGTCTTTTCAATTATTCTAAATAACTGAGTCCTGAAATACGCAGCCTGGGTTCTTCAAACACATTGCATAAACTGTACCTATTTAAGTTTTAACATGAGGACCTTAAGTCTGTAAAAATGAACCATTATGAAGTTACGCATTTCTCAAAGATGCTTGTTTCATGTTATGGTTTTATTTCCATAAATTCATTTTAATTTATTCCTGTAATGCCTAAAATTTCCCAAAAGACTGATCTATTATAGTGCATACACTAGTTTATTGGATAGCACACAAATGTAGTTTCCTGTACCTTATATTGTAATTTTATTAACATTTAAAAGCCTACTATTTTATACTTTGAAATTTGTCCAATATTCCAAAGATTTTAAAAATTTCTTTCCATTCTTTTTCTTTTTTAGTAATCTGCTGCATTTATCATTTTGAATCTTGATGAATTACTTAAATTCAGTATTAACAAAATAAGTGTTATCATTAAAAATTAAACTAATTCAAGGTTTTTTTAATAAATTAGGGATGTAAAGCAAAACTGTCTTCTCAATTTATGGTGACTTTCAGGTTTCAAGGACATTAAAATAAATTGTTTCTAAACTTTCTTCTCTAGCAAACGATGCTAAATCCATCTTTCCCTTTGTATTGCTGAACAATTTTTTTCACAACCCTTACCCTAAGAAACAGAACACCACCTTATTTAACTTTGTACCTCTGAAAATAGTTAAGTGCTAGGCTGCTGGACTGTGCTGACTTAACCACATGTTTTCTTAAGAGCATGCAGAATCTTAGAGAGGTCAGTTGTCCCATCTCAGAGTGCCGCATCCCTGTTGTGTTCAGACCTGATTTGTGAGCTGCAGTCTTTTGTCCAGAATTAGTGATAAACATCTGTACCCCAGAATTAGTGATATACATCTGTATTCTGGTACCATTTTTGTGTAGTCACCAAGCTGCATTTCTTCTCCATCTTGACCTTCTGCACAGACACACTGCCCTCTTAAAATTTCAGTATTCCTATCTGTTTCAGTAGCTTGAGAGGTTCATTATCTGACACTTTCTCCAAGTTTCACTTTACTGAGTGGCAGCTAACACGTCACTCCTGTATTTTTTTCATATGTTGTTCTTTCTGCAATCAAATAAGAATTCTTCCTTATTGGACTTCTGAGGAGATCTCACAGTTCAGACAACAGGCAGGCAGCAATGGGAGACAAGAATATGTTGCAGCCCATATCATGAGCAAAAGTGTTGATTCTCTATTGTTGTGAATCTTTTTCTACCATTGTAGCAAAGAAACGTCTTGCTGATATTCCTCATTGTAAAATTTTCCCCTGAGCCATCACAGCTCTTTCATATAGCTAAGTCATCTGAGTTCTGTGCCATCTATCAAGTTGTCATGCTCTAGTGTCTAGTATAGAAAAAATTATTTCACATAATTTCTAGGTAAGCGGGATTTTTTCCCAATTCATGTCCTGGAGTCTTAAAGACACCAATTGTTATAGAATCATAGAATGGCTAAAATTGTAAGGAACTTTGAAGATCATTTAGTTCCAACCCCCATGCCATGACCAGGGACATCTTCAACTAGATCAGGTTGCTCAAAGCCCCATCCAAACTGGCCTTGAACACTTTGAGGGATGGGGCATCCACAACTTTCCTGGGCAACCTCTTCCAGTGTCTCACCACCCTCACAGTAAAGAATTTCTTCCTAATAGCTAATGTAAACCTACCCTCTTTCAGTTTAAAACTCTTACCCCTCGTCCCATCACTACAGTCCCTGTTTAATCGTCCCTCCCCATCTTTTCTGCAGGCCCCCTTTAGGTACTGGAACGCCACTATAAGGTCTCCCTGGAGCCTTCTCTTCTCCAAGCTGAACAACCCCAACTCTTTCAGCCTCTTCTCATAGGAGAGCTGTTTTATCCCTCTGGTCATTTTTGTGGCCTGCCTCTGGACCTGCTCCAACAGGTCCACGTCTTTCCTGTGCTTAGACCTCCAGAGCTGTACGCAGTACTCCAGGTGGGGTCTCACCAGAGCGGAGTAGAGGGTCAGAATCACCTCCCTTGACCTGCTGCCCACTTCTTTTGATGCAGCCCGGGTTGTGGTTGTCCTTCTGGGGCTGTGAGCTCACCTTGCAGGCTCAGGTTGAGCTTCTCATCAGCTGACACCCCAAAGTCCTTCTCCTCAGGGCTTCTCTCAATCCATTCTCTGCCCAGCCTGTATTTGTGCTTGGGATTGCTCTGACCCATGTGCAGGACCTTGCACTTGGCGTTGTTGAACTTCATGAGGTTTTCACAGGCCCATCTCTCAAGCCTGTCAAGGTCCCTCTGGATGGCCATTTTGAACGTCCAGAGTGTCGACTGTACCACACACCTTGGTGTCATTGGCAAACTTGCTGAGGGAGCACTCAATCCCACTGTCCATGCACCAGTCCCGGTACCAACTCCTGAGGATCGCCACTTGTCAGTGGTCACCACTTGGACGTTGAGCTGTTGACCACAACACTTTGAGTGCAGCCATCCAACCAATTCCTTATCCACCAAGTGGTCCATCTGTCAAATCCACGTCTCTCCAATTTAGAGACAAGGATGTCATGTGGGACAGTGTCAAAAATTGTCACATTGTCAAAGTGTCACATTGTTCAAAGTAAAAGTGAGGTTCCATTGGGCTAACTAGCAGAGTATATGGGTATTATATATCTGTAATTCGATATATTGATTGCAAGATGGAGTTGGCCTCTTGGTCAAAGTTGACAACTATTCACTGGTGTAGAAGCAAACTTTCTTCTTAGCACAGCATGATGTGATCATCAAAGCACTTCAGAAGAAGAGTGAAAGAACTTCAGCTTGCTGTGCCCATTGGGAGAGACCCAAATATACTCCTCTTCCTAGTGCAGAGTGGTTGGTTGTGTACCATTTCGCTGGTATGACTATGTCACACCTCCACAGGATCATTTTTAGCAAACTCATGGTATTGTCTGCCAGAAGGAAAGGTGAATGTTGTTAGTTACCAGAATTCTGGCAGTCCTTGTTTGTCCAGGTAGCCCAAAATACAGGTGTTCTGCATGAAGTAATATGGATGTATTGAGTAAGATCAAAAGCATGCCATATTTTAGCCTGTCTCCCAGACTGAGCTCTTAAAAATCATTTAACCAGGACACCTATGTCCTAAAATGTATATACCTTCACAGTTTGGTGTTAAAGCTTACTTATAGTCCATTATCACTCCTGATCCTGACATCTCTGGTCTCAGAAGGGAGAAGACTATGTAGAAGGAAGAAATGGTATGCGAAGAAGGAAAAAATGGTCCTCAAAGTGTATAACCTTTTATATTGTGTAGAATTTTAGTTTCAATATATAAATAGAAGGGATACTTTCTAGGGCTGGGGAGTGGGGGAAAACATACAGGGGGACGCTAACGACAATGGACATTCACATTGACTGTTTTAACATTTAATTAACGTGCAATTCAGGCAACCATGTCTAGGATGTAAATTCTTGATGCATTTGGCTACACTTGATCAATGAAAACCTACTTGACATCTGTTTTAATGCATGTCATTACCCACCTAGGAAGTGCAGTTGGAAAGCTTAGATGGAAATTAAATTTTAGATATTGATTGAAGTTAGTTCAATTTTGAAGTCTGGTTTTCTTTGTAATTTGGATTATAAATGTTTGTTATAGCATTGTGCTCTTTGTTCTAACATGCAAAATCACAGGTGAAAATATACTGTAATCTATATATTATTATAAGGGAACAGTTGTCCAGATATAAAATAACTAACTTTACCTAGTTACAGAATCATCACTATAAGTCAATATGCTGTCAAATACAAAAAATATTTCATTAATTCTATCTATTAAAAATGCAGCAGAAAAAGATAATGTTTCTTTTCATTCTCTTCCCACTGTTTTTAACTCTCTCTCAACTTACTGAGAAAGTCAAGTAAGCCTTGTACTGACCAGCTGCTTGAAAGCAGCAAATTTTTTTGAAAACTTGTCAAAATGTGCTTATCGAAAGAATAAGTTGTTGACAAGATAACAGTCAATTGTGAATTACTGAAGAAGTTTTTAAAATGTTGTCAGTGAAGTACAACAATGGAATTCTACTGGTAAGACTAAGTGCTTTAAATTCAGTGGTGTAATTAGTCACTTTGGTTAAGCATGTACATCACTAATTTGCTAAATTATGTTTCTATGTATAGTACTGGAAAGTATGACATTTCATTCTTGTTGTTTGGATTAATAAATATTTATTTAATATTTACATATTTTTATTACTTGAATATTGATTAAATGTTTATTGGTTAAGCTTTAATACATTAAAGTGATATGTTAGAAAAAAAGACGTAGTTCATGAGCTGCTTCTCCCAGTCTTTAATGCCACATGGAAGGATAATATTCTTGAAGACCTGATATATCCATTCACTCTTTAAAAGGTACAGAAAGTCTAAGGACTAATTTTTCAGGTTCTGTGAAAGGAGGCAGTTGAACCTGTCTCAGTAAAAAACTTAAAGAATTTGGATAATTCACAGCAAACATGTCAAAGCCTGCAGTAACTTAATTTTGCCCCACCAAGGTTGAATATAGCACAGACATTTCTGGAAACAAGTTTTGTGTAGACAACCAAGTCTCTGTTGAATGCTTTATGGTTGATCACATATCTCCCAAGATCCAGAAAATACAATTATGAAGTCTGTAAAACAAGGAAACAGGCCATCAGCGTTGCTGGTAGCTGAGATAACTGACAAAAATCTTTTTCGATAATCGAGAAATATGACTTTAAGTCTTCCAAATAAATGCAAGGAAATAAAAACTAGAATTGCTATTGTACTAATCTGCCAGAAGTCCTTATTAAAAGTCCAGATTGAATTGAGGTTTTAAAAAAGTAGAACTGAAGAGGACCATAGTGTCAGGGTCAGTCTTGTGCTACAACGAGGAGCCATATCACACAACACCTAGCCTTATTAGATCAAATTCCACCTAAAAAAATAATTGGGGTTTCTAGTCTCAATTTTGCTATAATAAGGCTGTCTGAGAGCTTCACTGCTCCAATGATCAGAAGCTATCTTCTAATTTCCATTCTGAAAGTTTTCATGTTTCTCTAATATCCATTTCTTCCTCTTTTAACAGAATTTCTCTGAAAAAGCTCTGTAACCTCTTTCCTCTTTGCCTCCTCTTCATATATTTTTAAACAGCGGTCATATCTCTTTTCAGCCTTTTTTTTTGCTGGACTAAACCAAATCCTTCTTGCTTCCTTTTGTATGAGATGCTCTTCATTGCTCTAACCGTGATAGTATTTCTTACTTGCATCTGTCTTGGTTCTAACTAGAACACAAGAAAAAGGTGCGCATTATTTCAAACTATTTGACGGGTTGTTAGGCTGCTTTCTAGTTTCACAGAGTTTTTTTTTCCGTTTTTAAACATAATTTATATTCACTATTCTTTATTCATCAGATGACCTCTCTGCCGTGAAAAATCTGTTAAAAATAGATGTTATTGGGTATTTGAGTACACATGGCAGTTGATTCAAAGTTCTAAAATGAAGATTATTGTCCTCAATGTATTAAGTATCTTGAGTTTTACTTCTAGGTCAGACCATGATATATTTCATCATTAATGTACAGTGCTACCTTACTACTTTATTCTTCTGTATTTTATGAAAAACTCATACCTTTCGATACTTGTATTCCAGTCATAATCTTCCATTGTGTTTGCTACCTCTGTAATACAGGGTTTCACATTCTGTGTTAGTACATCAGGTTTTTGGTGCTAGACTTGTTCTGTTAGTATCAACCATTTTGGGATTTTTACAGATCACATCCATTTTTCTGGTAACATAAGGCTTCAGTAGTTTAAACTTTCAATAGCTACTTAACCTTTCCAATTAATGTCTTCTACAGTGTCATCTATTCCTCTGTCCTTTGAAATGAAATGTGAAAATAATAAAAACCTCTTTCTTCATTTTCATTTTCCAATTAATAGTCATGTTAACCAGTACAATGGGAGCAGATATTTGAGTATATGAATTTTTGAATGAGTTCTGGGAGACTGAAGATGATGGGACTCTCCTTTGAAACTCTGAATAAGATATTTATTAATATAATAGCTTTTATAACTAAATTTATAACTAAATAACTAAATTGTGAAGTAACATAAATATATTAATGAATATCCATTAGTGAGTATGGAAATATTTGGAAGAATCTGTGTGATAATATAGTCAGGCTTTCATGTCTAGATCCTTCAAAAGCTCAAAATAAGAGAGTACTTAGTTCTTCATTCTTCATGTCTTCATTCATTATTAACTTTGTCAAGCCTATGTTTTCTCCTTTTTACTTTTTGGAATAGTTCTGTTTTACTTTGTGACATGTTTTTGTTCAATTTAACTTGAAAAATGTGGATGTACTGTACATATGGTACTCATTATAACTGAGGGAATGATAATATTCTCTTTTGTTGAAATTTCAACTGATGGGAGAGAAGGTATGCAAGTAGTCATGCTCAGAAGAAGAGTGAAAAACTGAAAGGTGTATCTTGTTAACTGCTTGTTTAGAGGGCAGAGGTATTTTCATAGATTGCTTCTGTAGTCTTTGTGTTGGTAGTTGTAGATATCTGCTCTCTTTTGTCCCTTTTTTTAGCATTGAGATAGAAGACCTAAACAGTTTTCCTTATTCATAGGGCGCTGATTTGTCTATAAACAGACAGACAGTTTGTTAACACTGTAAAAACTATTGATTAATTTGTACGGTTTTTCTGATTATAATGGTCATACCAACAAATTGATTCTGGATTGTAATGTATTAGCTTATAATTCATTTGTTTTCCCAAGGGAATGTATGTTGTGTACCTTATTAGCGTTGAATGTGAGTGTTTAAGAATACCATTCTCCTCCAAGAAACAAAAATTGCATAGCAGAGAAATTACTATATACCTCTGACAAGGCTTATATTGATTATGTGAACTTCTCTGCTTTTGTGAGCAAAACAAGGAAATGAATGCCCACGTTTTTTTTAATCCTAGACCAATGGGCAATCTCTGCAGCTTTATGTAAAACACAGAAAGCAGTAGTTGTAGTACTGATGCCACTTTGCACTAAACCTTAAGACACATAGATTCTTTCTTGAAAATTACAGGTCATGTCAGGTGTTCTATTTTCTCAGTGATCATTGAAGTCAATTTTGCAGTTCTAGTCATATCTAAAATAGGTGTTACATTAGACATAAAAATGTTTGTAGTGCAAATAAGTACTATTTTCCTGATAAATTTGGTATGCAAAACTGGGCACATGGATAAAGACAGTTAGGAAGCTGTTTCAAATTGAGAAGAGATTATTCTGGGCCTTGGCTGTGAGTGGAAACAGACTCCAACTAGGAAGTTCCACCACAAATGGCAAGGGAGATTCTCAAGCCTAACGAGCTTGTTAGGAAGATGCCATTTAAAAAAACTTCCAACTCCCTTCTCTTAGGTGACTCCTTCTTTGTGAGAAGTTTTGTTGTATGATCAAGGTCTTCATCAGGTATTCTGCTGCTTGCACCAGCCTTTGGGCAGATCTGTTTTCCTGGGTTGTAGTCAACACTTCATCCAGGTGGAGGGCTTGGAATATATACAGAAAATTAGATGCCATGAAAACCTTCAATGAATGAGGTCTGTAAAAGCTTGAAGTTTTAACTCTTTCAGATTTGTTAGACTATTTGCCTAACATATATTATGTTTAGTATTGTATTTTCTCTCCGCTCTTTCTCTGTCTTTTCTTTAAATAAAATTATATGTTTCTTATGTCATGAAAACTAAAATTTAGTTTTGAAGATTACCGCAAATGTCACTGAACAATGGACATTACATGCAGGAAAGCAACCTGATGTCAGGAAATATAATAATCAAGAAACTATTTTCCAATGGCAATAGCATTTACATTGTTTCTAAATTATCTAAGTTTTTGTTTGTAGGAAACCTGCCATCTTTTAAGGGAGGGTGTAAATAAAGGTGATTCCAGCCTTAATTCATTTTAAAAAAGCATATTTATCACTTCTGTAAAACACAGATTTTTAGGAAATAATTACTTCTGTTGATCTTACAGATATGTATTATTGCAGTGCTTAGTTTGTAAAATATGTGCACTATTGTTTTAAAGGGAGAAATTTGCTTAAAATCTTCTTCTTTTCACATGCAATTTTAAAAATGCAAATTCTTTGGTATGGTCACTCATTTATTTGCCCCATTTGGTTTATTGTTAACATAATATAGTTGAATTTTATGACACATATTTTCTGTCTGGGCAGGGCTATACATAGTTCTTTCTCAGAAAACTTTTTTGGGTACACACTTTTTATCAGCATTTTTTAATTTATCCTTAAATGAAAAAAAATCACACTACACATAATGAAAATATATGTAAGTATCAGGCTTCTGTTCAGCCCTAAACATTGGACCAGTCTTATGGCTTCTATTTGAATGCCAGTCACAGGATGCAAATATCATGCAATATTACATGTTTTTCCAGGGCTGGCATCTGGCTGCCCTGTAGATTCCTGAGGCAGTTCTGTTAGCACTGTTGAGATGCCTCCAGGTCTACCATGTGATTAAGTTGCAGATGGAGTACTTGCGCAATGCATTTTATTTTTCCCGTGTTAATCATAATAGGGAGTCTGTGATATTTCCTGGTGAGATCCGGTATTTGTACATGCTTTAAAAGCAGCTATTTGCCACTTTTTAAAAAGGAATTAAGAAGCCTTCAATTTTTAGAGAAATTCTTCATATCTTTTCTGACAATGCTGTAATGTATTACACTAAGACTTTCCAAAGCCTTATATCTGACTGTTTGTTAGATTTTAAATTTGATGCTATATAAATCTATTTTGAATGATTGTTTATTGAAAGTCATTTCCTAAGTTTAAATACTAGCTGAGAAAAAATCAGTGGTGAATTTAAGACAATTATTGAACAAGTACCTGATTTGGGATACCTCTCTTCATTGATAGAGAACTAAAAAAAATTATTCAGGATAAATAGTGTAATTTCTGAAGTGAAAAAAAAAAAAATAAATCCAGTGCTGTTTCTATACAAATATATCTTAAATATTTATGGTTTCAGATTATCCTAATAATGATATTTGTAACTCTGTAATGTGAAATGATGTAAGTACATATTACATACAGCATCTACTGAAATCTGGGAGGTTTGGATTGAAGTATGGCTTATGTTTAACTTTGGCATGTAGAAGGCCATTTCTGATCCTTACTAATTAGAAGCAGTAAAATGTTCCAGCTTCATTCTTAGAAAAATCTTTTCAGCATAGATTTTATTTTCTTTCTAGATTAGTGCATGTGTAGCTAATCCTTTACTAAAGTGGCAAACTCTTCCTGAGCATATCCTCACTGCATTTTATCATACTATTTAAGAACTATTAATTCTTTGTCTTCATAACAGACTCAAATTAATATTTGCATAAGATCCTTCAGATCATTTCATTATTTTGTTTAATAGCGTTTCGCTCTTAAGATTACAGCCTTTTCCAATAAATTGCAAATTATGCAAACAAAGTACGCCTACTTAAGTTTGGCAATTTTTCATTGCCAAATGACAATTGTTTCACTGTTCATTTGTTCAAAGGATTACTTTTTAAATTAGTGAACTAAAATGAAAAAGTGCATGTTTCTGTTCTCTTGTTTGTAACCCATAATTTTCCTAAGGCCAATTTAAGGTATATTGTCTTTTAGAATGACATTAAATTAGACCTCAGTCATCTGCTTCCTGTCACTTTCTATTATTTTGTACTTGTTCATCAATCCTTGGGGGAAATCAAAGCCTGTGTGGCTCCCATTTGAATCTGCATAATTCTCAGTGATGGCTGGGTCAGGAGGTGCCTCCCCATGATATTTAAATTTCTACCATAACTAGAGCCATTAACCCTTCAATGACATGGTCATTCCAATGATCTTGTTAGTATATATTGTGTTATTCATTAGTGCAAGTAAAGTAATTCAAATCTTAAATTTAATTCCAAATTATGATATTTTGATATTAATAAGAATTACAATGGATTGTTATAATACTCGTCATATTTTATTCATATATGCATTTATTCTTAAGTACGTTCTAACTACATTTGACAGCAATTTTTGTAAAGATCCTTTAGTCTTTTTTCTTCCCAGTTCTGAAAATAATTTAAATGTATGAATTTGGTTTCTTCATATGAAAAATATTTTGCTCCTACAAGTTAAATTCTGGTTGTACTTAAGTGCTACTTGTAAAACTCAGACTAACCAGAGGTAGCTACAGGAGGCAGAGAGCATGTTCTGTTTGGTAGTCGTGATGACGCTGCAGCAGTCCGTAGATGGAAAAGTAAAGAATTGCCATGACATTGCACTAACGTAACTGAGCAGACTGGCAGCATTAGCCGCCTCAAGAGGAGGAACAGTGCATGTGCCTTCTGTATTCCTCAAAGCTCTGTTAAAAGCTCCGCAGCCACAGCTAAGAATACAGGTACTTATGTTCTGTGTTTCTCATTATCGACCAACAACAACTAAGAAAGGCTAAGGGCACTCCTGGACATGACACATCTTGCACGTCCTCAGTCTTAACACACTAACAGAATCATGGAACGGTATAGAGGAATAAAGACATTTATAAATGACAGGCCCAGAAACATGGCTGAGTAGAAGAGACAGAGAGAATGAGGGTTTTTTTTACTGGAGCAGTAAACATCTGACAAGGAGGCACACTGAAGGGTCATAACACTCTGTTATTCAGGAACACGGCATGGTAACAGCTGATCCTGCAACTGAATGCTCATACCCAGTGAATGCTGGTCTATGTTTCTTGTCCTGGCTTACCTTTACAATCTTTATGTTGGCTTCCACTCTGAATGCCTGGGAAAAGACACTCAGTATCTTCAACAAGTTTCCAGATCTAATCATATGCATTGGTTTTATAAGATGCTGTGGGAAGTTCAGATCCTCATCTTTTTGTTAATTCAAGGCCTACTGGTATTAATTATAAATTGCCGTGCGTTTACACTCTCCATGAATGCAACAAATGCTGGATGACAAATGGTGGTGAAGTTTGAAAAGCGCTACTCCCTTGTGTCTCCAAGCAAAGTACATCATTAATGTGTGCCTGGCTAGGAATCATTAAGTCCACTAGATTCTCTGAATCATACAAATCTGCTGAGAAACAAGGTTTTGAGAGCCTATCCTAGATTCCTTTTTTTGCAAGTATCAGACCATCTCAGATCTCAGTCAAATATCTAAATATTATACCATTTTAACCTTTTGGTATCGCGTTTACCTTGTTCAATGTATTGACACATAAACACTGATCTTTTCCCTTATGTCCACAACGACCTGGATTCTTCTGTGTATCTAGTTTACACTGTGGGGCTGTCAGGGAGATGGTTATAGCTCTTTGATTTTCCACATAGCCCCAGGCCTCTGCGTTGCTTTAACCTGTGCCAGCTGGCAGTGGTTCCCTAGGGACCCTTGCAACATGGGTCTTAGAACTCCTTGCACTTTATCTATTCTTCTTCCCTGCTTAAAGCACACGAGGGTGCACACACAGTGGACAGTAAATGACCCAGCTACAGGTCACCCTTGCCAGGTAGTTACAGCAAGACCCTGTTTCTCCGGGTCCTGTATATATAATGTTGGAGATACCAGACCAGAAAGAAGACATAAGTGAAAAAATGTTTATATTTTTGGCCATGCCATGCTGAGTGAACAACTCAAGAAACAGTCATGATCACGGTCTCTCATTTTTGGAGTATATCCTCCATGTTCTTCTTGGACTAACACTCCACTTTACAGTAAGCAAAAGAAGGAGGTAGTATTGGTCAAAGAGGAGGTAGGAACACCCTCGCACTTTAAATATTAAATAAACATACTCCAGCCTCTTACAGCTAAAGGAAACCAATTGCTTGGGTGAGAGCTGGCCCATCACAGGCATCCTAGCCATTTATACTGTAGGTATGACTTTTTCATTTGAAAAGATCCCATGCAATGACTCCAGATAATAAACTAAAATCTCAAAGCATTTTAGAGCTGAACTTGAAAGAAAAAAAATGTTATTTTGATTACTGTGATTAGAGATGATTCTTCCACTATTTTACTGTCTGACCCAGATGCAAGGATTTCCGAGTTTTCTCGGACTGAGTATTTTGCCTTCTGCTTCTCTGTTGAGAGTCCTGCAGTATCTTTGGCTAGGGCATTTCTAGATGTTTTGAATATACTTTATGGTGTCAACTACCTCCATTTCCTAAATAGACTTGATTTGTAGATATGTTGAAAGTCTTCAAAGTCCATTGCTTTTTATGTGTATTCAGCAGTTCTAAGGCCCTGTTGTTCAGATTTGCCCTCAGTTTGGTGATTTTTTTTTTTTTTTTTTTTTGGGGGGGGGGGGGTGTTGTGTGTTTGTTTTTGTTGTTGTTTTTTCTTAAAAAAAAAAATGCCAGGAGAGTTTCAGCTAGTACACCATTGAAAATAAAAGTCAATCAAGAATACCTGAATAATTTCAAAGATAAAGTATCTCACAGTAAAATATTCTGTAATGTAGCAGGCAAAGGTGTAAAAAGGCGTGACGAAGCCAGATAAAGTCAAATGGAAAAGAAGAGCACATTTTTAACCACACAGACAATTAAGCTTTGAGAAAACTTATCAAAATATGTTCTTCATTTATCAGTCAAATAATTTCATTTAGTTTTGATAGCTTTCTAAAATATATAACTTCTTTTAGCTAAGTACTGAAATTCCTCAATGGTTTTGTTACCTGGCATCTTAAGAAAGAGGCTATATAACACCTTTTACCTTGTAATTTTGTAGACTAAGACACAGCCGGCCTGTAAATGGCACCTGTGAAAATAACCTTATTTGTGCATCAATCAGCCAGAATACAGCAGATCCTCCAGTCCTCCTCAGGCCAGACACTTACAAGGTGGAGAACTAAACCCTACAGAAAACAGCACTTTTCCAGTTACTTTTCTGTGAACAGGGAGAAAAGAGTTGGCAGCAGAGAGTGGTGGACAGAGTACATAAATTCTTCCACTTCTGATTGTGACAAGTCGTGAACACCTTTTGCTGGCTGCTGAGGGTACTATTGAGTTGTGAAAAGATCCTACGTGCAAGGCAAGGTGAGGAAAGTATAGGGAGGAAAGAAGAGGATGACTGTAGCAAAGGGTATAATTAAGACATCACAATGGTTATAGTATTTAAATAAATTTAAACGAAGGTGGCCCAGAATACATATTAACGTTAAGGCCTTCAGCTTATGATTTGGGAAAATTGTGTGGAATCGGTTGATTTGTTATGTCACGAGCTTCCTTTTTCGCCTCAGGTAAGCCATAGTACTCTTCCTGCTAAATGAGAAAAATAGCACATGTCTACCTTGTGTAATCTGAAGAGAGTTAAATGGAAATGGAAACATGTTGAGATACAACAGAATGGAGTGTATAATCGCTTAAGATTTTGCAATGTAGTATAACACAGTGGCTATTTTAATTCGGTTTCAGAGCAAAGCAAAATGAGATAAAACATGTGTATCTATAGAAATTATATAATCCAGAAGTACAGTACTGCAGAGGGCTTAATATTTTCTTTATTTAAATTCTATTGCCTTTTTTTGGTGTAATATGAGAGTAAAATGTTCAAAGTATAATAAATTGGCTCATTTATGTTACTTTCTCTGTGAATGCAAACCATTAACCCAATACGCTTCCAAGACAAGTTTAATAACTGAACTTCCTGTCAATGTTTAGAACCTTTCAAGATAAGCAGACATGGAAAGATTTGCAGAATGATGGCATCGGTTCTTTTATGGAAGTAGGCTGGAGCTTGGTAAAGCTTGTTGAATCTTTATTTGCTACATTTTCTCATAAAATGTGGAAATGGTCCAAAGTAAAGACCTGTTATTGACAATACATTTATTTAAACTACAAGTAGAGGAGAACAGAAATTAGAAATACTCATGGTGGATGCATCTACTGGAGGCTTTTAAACTTGATGGTCTGAATTCAACCCTTGGATTGGAAATCCCTGTCTATCAGAGATTGGATGGCATCACTCTGTACCTCATCTGTTTGATTATTTTTTTTCCTTAAACATCCATTCAGTGTTGGAAATAGGTGTAGGTGTACCATTAGTTTGACACATTGTGTCTATTCTGAATCCATTATCTGATCCTTCCCTGCCTTGCTAATCGTTTACCTCCATGTGTAAAATCCAAAATCTTTACTTCCACTTTCCACCCTTTTGTCTTTCAGTAAGAGCATGTAAAGATGGTAATGAGAATTATAAATTATAAGGAAATGTACATTTTCCCCAGCTGAATATTTTCTTATCTTTTCTAAATATATTAGACCCTGTTCCTTATTTGTTAATTTATGGATAAAAATTGATGGAAGAGTTGACACAGTAGGATGCCTTGTATAAAGGTTTAAACTGCACAAGAGGTAGAAGTCCATTCCCTCAGCATGGAAATACTTTTGCTTATATATAACTCTGAGATAAATATTTTTAAATAAAAAGTTCGAAAGATCATTTCAGTTAAAAATAAAAAAAGAGCATATTCTAGAAATACTGAATAAGAATTACAGTTACTATATGCCCTTTCCTGCTGGCAATATTATTCTTCATTTGAATTTGACCTTGAGATTATGTAGAAGAAATACAGTAACAAATGATGGGCATGTGCATTGTAATTACTGCACTTGCCTTTCCTGCCATGTTCCAGTATACAAGGATTTATTTTTTTTATTTGACAGAACAACACAGACTAAAGAAATGGTCATATTGAGAGAAGATTAGTAACATATTATATATATTGCCGGTTTTTTTTAGGTCCCAAATATCCTTTCCAGAAATTTAATAAAGCCTATATTAAAAAACTACGTACCTTCAAGTACTTTCCATTAATTGGAAAATAAATTTAAAAGGGTTTTATTTTGTCATAATAATTTTTTCTTCTGTTTTGGAAAGAATATCTACATACCTCCAAAAATTCTGAATTTACAGTGAGGATTCGTTT
Source organism: Dromas ardeola (assembly GCA_013398915.1). Classification (NCBI taxonomy): domain Eukaryota; kingdom Metazoa; phylum Chordata; class Aves; order Charadriiformes; family Dromadidae; genus Dromas; species Dromas ardeola. The sequence continues at coordinate 22,770 of VYZM01018132.1, forward strand.
GTATTTGTGAGATAGCACTTACTACATGTTGTCTTATGCAATACTCACCTCCTCCAGAAATCCACCTGTAGTTATAAGTGCAAAGTTTAGCTATTTTTAAAGAATTCAACTGCTATGCAGGTATTAAATAAAATAACTCAAAATATAATGGAAGTATTAAACCTTATAATTATTGTAGTTTCCAATATAATAGAACTGAAGTTTGTTAAAGATTGAGTAGGAGAAAAAATGGGAACAAATTGAGATGTGTTTTTCTTTAAAGCAAATAGACTTTTTATGTATTGTAAGACACAGACTTTTTTTAAAACAAGTAAAAAGCATAAAAAAACAAATGTGCCAGCTCTGACATTTCCTGTCTGATGACAACGATGAGATCCAGCCTGTTAAGGGCTTAAAATGAATGTCTTGTCTAATTTGTGCTCTTCATTTTTATTTCTTTCCTCCCAACTGTCTCATTTTACCCCACCTGTCACACATCACACTTTCACACCCCTACCTTACTTTTTCAGATTTTACAAGCTTTGCCTTTTGTTTTTCCCTGTATTAAATGTGATCCAGCCTTTTCTCTTTAACTATTCACTTTACTTTTTTGCCTCTGCATTGTTTAATTTCCTCATCTGTGTGCTATTTACTCTTTTATTTGTTAAATGGATTCTAGAACTCTTAAGGAAAAATAGACCAGTAAGTTTAAACAGCATCGAACATAAATAATAAAAATATTAAGGCTCAAGGGCTTGTATGTTTCCCTTAAAACAAAACAGTAATCACATGGTGTCTTTAATAATATAGTTTAAAGAAAACATTAATGGATTCCCTAGATGTACTATTAATGTTATAAATGTTGAGACGTTTATTTGCATCTTGTTAGAATTCTGGTATTCTTGTTAGAATTTTGTAAATTCTATGCAGCTGAACAGCAACGGAGTTGTAATAAGCACAGGTAAGAGGCACGCAATTTGCAAGTCACTAAGTGTTTTTCATATATTAATTTCTCATATCTGAGATATAAACTGGCTTCTCATAAATTGACCTTGGTTATATCTTACTTATTTTAGATAATATCATGCCCCCTAAAACAAATACTTCCCATGTTTACATATTGGGCATGAGTGGTTAAATAACTCTAGGTAGTCTGTACTATTCATTTTATTAATTGCATTTGTTTACAAATAACCTTTGGGTCTGGACTTGTGTCAAAAAATCCTATGCCTTTTAGTGCTGAGAAATTTTGTTAAAACATTTAAACCACTGAAATATAGTTGCAAGTGCCAGAAATTTAACTGACTAAATAATGATGTCAGTGTTTGGTTTGAAATTTGGTTGACTTGCTTGAGGAGATGGTTAAACCATATTGTCTTAATTTTTTAACTTGTTATAATTGACAATTTAATTTAGTTTCTTTCTAACTTGTTGAATCCTTACTTTTCTAGTTCCTTCCATTTCTTTTTATTTTATACTAAAAAACATTTTTGGCTTTATTTTAAATAGGGGACTGCTTCTTTCCTGTTCTGACAATCCTGAATTTTATTTTTACGGTTGGTGGGGTTTTTTTCCAAATATCATTCTACTTTTTCATTTAAAATTGCTAAATATGTTTTGTAATGCTGCCTGTCACACATTAATGTCAGTGACTCTAAGCTATGTTTAAGTTATCCACTGGCATCTAGTAATTATCCAGAACCATGAAATACAAGGCAATATTCTCTGATGTGTAAAATTTCAATTCTGTATGTAATTCTTCCGTCTTAAACACAGCTAGAAAAAATCTCAGTTTAACTTTTGGTATTAAATGTTTTAAAGTTTATGGGCTTTTTTCCTCATAGGTCCTTTAAACCTGAAACCACTGTAGCACAAACCAGCTTAAAAACGTGTCCAAACTGAAATGGTATGATGAGGACCACACAGCATATGGCACACTGTAAGCGTGCTTACGGCTGGCTCTGCTGAAACTTCTTTCATAATTTATATTGGTTTCTTTAATGCTATTCTCTGAAAGGGTCCTTATGAAAGTTTTAAACTGTATCAGAATTAATCATAATATATTTTGGTGGTAGGGATATTCAGCAATTGAATCTCCATTACACAGGATTTGTCTAAAACATTGGTAATTTTCACCTTGTAACATGCTGAAGATGTACAATAGCAATTCTGTAAATAAGTATAACATGAAGCACTTGCTTCCTTCTAAATCTTGTTTTCTGCCCTCTGTTTTGAGATACTGCTTCATACCAAATGCATGCATATAGACACAGTGTATTGGTATCAGACACAAAGTATGTGAATTCTGATACCTTTTCATCAGTTGTACACCAAGAATTCTATTTTTTAAATGATATCCTGCCAGCTTTTTCACAATCCATTAATTCCTGGATCAACATCAGAAGGAATGTCAGAGCCGAGTGAAATTCTTGTAAGACACAGATGTCAGGATCAAAAGTCAGAGACATTCTCAGAACAGCAGGGAAGCATGCTTGTTAGACCTTAATCGTAACAATTAGTATCTGCCATGTGACATTCTCTATACCCTGCCTATATTTCTGTTAAGTTCCAGGCATGCTGAAAAGAGAAAGTATTTACTGAAGTTGGATAGAAAAGTACACGGGCTATTAGTCTTCTTATTTCCCGTTTTGTCGCTATTTGCAAACTTTTCTGTAGTTTCTCACCCTAAATGGTAAAAAAACCCCCAACATTATCCTAAATTCAGATTGAAGTAATTTTACATTAAAAATATGTCATTCTGTTCTGAGAAGGATCTATTAGGTGAAGGTTACATTCCTTTAGTGTATATGGTTAATGATTAACTAATCTTCAAGGGAAAGGCTGCTGGTAACTAGATTTATCCACACTGATATGTAGTTTGCCTCGTAGAAAAAAATACTTGTATTCTTAAGAGTTAGTGCTTAACATCATGCATAATTTATAAATGTTGTTGTTTGTTGTTTTTAATCATCCTAGCTCTGAATATTTTACTTTCAGATTAATAATCTCGGAAAAAAAAAAAAGAATATTTTTCAGTGCATTAGACAGTAGAGGACACTGAAGTGGTTAGATCCCTTTCTGCTACTGTATTACATTCCTGTATTGGCATTCTAAATTTAAGCAACCTTTTCAGGAATAGACAGGTTTGCAGGCCTGACATTGACATTCTCCAGTGTGTTATGCTATGGGCATGTTACAGGTTATTTTTATCACAATTCTTTATCCTCTTTCTTAGTCTTCCTTCAGCTATTACATTGATATAGCAAAAGCTGTGAAGCCTGCAAACAAAACTTTTCATTTCGGTGTAGTGGAGAAGGCTAAGAAAGAAAGGGAGAAGTATCCTCAGAGTGAGGAAACAGGATCTTTGAAGCAGTTTAAAGTGTTAATTAATATTAATACTTTATATAATATGCATGACATTATACATATATATCATACATAAAAATAATACTAAATATAGCAAGTTGGCCTTGTCAGAAATGGGGAAGTTAAGTAAGCTACCAAAAAAAGCGCTAATATTTTCATATGCATTTGAGAAAAGATAGAGAAAAGGGCAATGTTAAGGAACAATGGCAGAGGGGCTTAAGGAGTCTGCCTGTTGATCTAGAGATGTGAGAAGAGATTTCACTCTCTGGTCAGGCGGGAAGGAGTTGGTCATTTTAGCTACAGAATTCAGAGTGGCTGAATTCCAGATTTTAAGGAAGAATTTAATGACTAAAATCAATCAGCAGAGGGAGGAGGATGAAAATAGAATAGTGATATTGAGAAGCAGTCAAAAAAACATTATTGTAGACAGTGGCAATGTTTTCCAATGCCCTATATCTCATGAAAGGAGAGGAGATGGTCTAGCATAAAAAGGGATGGGCATTTCAGATATTGACTTTTAGGAGTATGAATGTGAGGAATATCAGGAGAGAATGGATTATGGCAGTGTTACATTCTTTATGATAAGAGAGTAAAAATATTCTTAGACAAAAAGGTAAAGTATAAACAGTAAGAAGATTAGGTGAGAAACTTGTTAGAAATTTCACCCTCAGAAATGCAGAAGATGGTGATAGGTCATAGGACTCTCCAAGGATGGAGAATCCACAACCTCACTGGGCGACCTGTGCCAGTGCCTGGTTACCGTCACAGCAAAAAAGTGTTTCGTGTTGTTCAGATGGGACCCCCTGTGTTCCATTTTGTGCCCATTGCCTCTAGTCCTGTCTCCGGCTACCACTGAAAAGAGCCTGGCTCTGTCCTCTTTGACCCTCCCTTCAACTATTTATATACATTAATTAGCTCCCTCTGAGCCTTCTCTTCCCTAGGGTAAACAGTCCCAGCTCTCAGCCTTTACTAATATGCGAGACGCTCCAGTCCCTTAATAATCTTTGTGGCTCTTTGTTGGACTCTCCCAGGTATGTCCATGGCTCCCTTGTACTGAGGAGCCCAGAACCGGATACAGTACCTCTCCCTCCTGCTGTATCCCTTCTGCGATATTTTACAGGCTGTTTTTCCCCAGCACACCGTGGGCTGTAGCAGAACTTGCCATCTATGATTTTTAGCCTGTGAAATGCATACAGGTGATGTGAAACAAGACTTTTTTTTTTTCTAAATTAGTATTTAAACTTTATAGATGCAAGTGTGCTATGGAGCTGTCCTTCTTCATAATATGAAATGTGTACAGAAAATTAACCATTTTGTTTATCTGCATTTTGACTTAATCCCTGATATCTTAGTGATTTTGGATACACATAAATAGTACTAACACTTTATTCTTATCTGCCACATATTTTGCATGTTAATATCTGAGAGGAAAATAGCAGCTTACAGGAAAGCCATTAATCAGAAGCACTAAATGCCAAAGGTAAAAATTAATGAATTCACTAATGGCTTTTTCTTCTTCTATCCCTGCTGTTATCATTCAGCTGCTTTCATTTATCTGCAGTTTCCTCACTTTTCAAGAGTATTTACACAAACATGCCCACTTTTAGCATCACAAGCATTTAATACGGGAATAGCAGCTGCAAACAAGTAATGCTCTTGGGTGATTTGACTGGAAACATAAAATTACTGTCTTAGAGAGAAAACAAAGTCCGTGAGAAGGTGGAAATGAAAGTGTCATAACTAACCAGATGTACCAGATTTTCAAAGTCTATATGCATTACACTGAAATTGGTATGTTGAGGCAGAGGCTTTGATCAATCATTCTTTTCTTTTGCCCGGTAAGAGAAATTCTACAGCAACTGTTTAAAAAAATTCTATTTATTTTATATTTTTATTTGAGAGAGTCTTCAAACTGTGCATGTGTGTATATTTTTATAGTATTGAAGAATAAATAAGAGTAAATGAACAAAAAAGTAGAACTATGTTTTGAAGAGGCTTAATTCACTCACTCTTGATCATTGGCTCACCAAAAATACTAGCAGAACAATAGCTAGTTTAATGTACATGTGTTCCATTTTTTTAACTCTAGGGTTTGGGTTACTTGGATGTAGACAGACATTTGTTTTCATTTTATTTCATTCCAGTTTAATGTCATTCAAAGATTTAAAAAAACATGAAGGGATAAAACGTAATATTTATTTTGTTTTGGTATTTTTTATTTTATTTTGACACATAAAATATTTAAATATCTCCTGAAAAATCTGTTTGGTTGAAAGACAGAGCTCAGAGGGTCGTGGTTAGGGGCACAGAGTCCAGTTGGAGATCAGTGACGAGTGGTGTTCCCCAGGGGTCAGTACTGGGCCCAGTCCTCTTCAGTATATTCATCAATGACCTGGATGAGGGGATAGAGAGCACCCTCAGCAAGTTTGCTGATGACACAAAGCTGGGGGGGGTGGTGGACACACCAGAAGGCTGTGCCGCCATACAGAGAGACCTGGACAGGCTGGAGAGTTGGGCGGAGAGGAATCTTATGAAATTCAATAAGGGCAAGTGTAGGGTGCTGCACCTGGGGAGGAATAACCCCCTGCACCAGTACAGGTTGGGGGCTGACCTGCTGGAGAGCAGCTCGGTGGAAAGAGACCTGGGAGTTCTGGGGGACAACAGGATGACCATGAGCCAGCAATGTGCCCTTGTGGCCAAGAAGGCCAATGGCATCCTGGGGTGCATCAAGAAGAGTGTGGCCAGCAGGTCGAGGGAGGTCATCCTCCCCCTCTACTCTGCCTTGGTGAGGCCACACCTCGAGTACTGTGTCCAGTTCTGGGCTCCCCAGCTCAAGAAGGACAGGGAACTGCTGGAGAGGGTGCAGCATAGGGCTACCAAGATGATTAGGGGACTGGAACATCTCTCTTATGAAGAAAGGCTGAGGGATTTGTGTCTTTTCAGTCTGGAAAAAAGACGACTGAGGCGGGGGGATCTCATAAACGTTTATAAATACTTAAAGGGTGGGTGTCAGGAGGATGGGGCCAGGCTCTTTCCAATGGTGCCTGGCAACAAGACAAGAGGTAATGGGCGCAAACTTGAACACAGGAAGTTCCACCTAAACATGAGGAGGAACTTCTTTACTCTGAGGGTGGCAGAGCACTGGAACAGGCTGCCCAGAGAGGTGGTGGAGTCTCCGTCTCTGGAGACATTCAAAACCCGCCTGGAGGCGTTCCTGTGCAACCTGCTCTAAGGTGACCCTGCTCTGGCAGGGGGGTTGGACTAGATGATCTCCAGAGGTCCCTTCCAACCCCTATCATTCTGTGATTCTGTGAAAATAACTTTTAAATCCCAAATTTAATTAACTTGATTGTAGTTAGTGCTGTAATATCTGGAAGCTCTGAACACAGACAAGCAGAAATGCCTTAAATTTAATGATGAGGAAGCACAGAACACAAAGAGCTTCCAATGCAATACAGAATAGCTATTTGGATACCCATTTTGTTGGTAAGTTAGGACAAGTTTGTTTTTACTTAACTCCATGATTAACTGTTAAAGATTTGAAAAGATTCATCCACTTAGGCCTCTTAAGATGCTCCATATTTTGGCTTTCCTGACTTATACAAGCAGTTTTGTGTTTATATATATATATGTACGTATACATATATATACACACATATATATACATATATATACACACACACACATATATATGCATAGATACATATGTACTGATGAAAGCCCATCCTCTGTGTAATTCACCATATATATGTCACCATAGAGGACCAAATTATATTTTTTCTGTCTGGGAATGTCCTTTTTCCCCTCTATGGTCTATATAAAGACAAGATACAGTAAAAGTACTTAAAAGAGCCTGAAGTAACTAAGGCAATTGGTGGATTTAAGGCAAATAGTCAAGGTAGTTCTGATGTAAATTGTCCTGCGCTGAAGAGAGCTGGTTTATTTCTACTTTTTGAGAAGCATACTTTTTAAAATGGAACTGGACAGAGAATGAATTATGGCACTAGTAAGATATTTCAATATATGTTTTTTAATACATTGATTTCTAAGTCACATTGATTTCAAGTGCTTTGACTTCTGAAAGTTTGCAGTGAAAGTGGAAATGTTCAGACCGAATGCATGAGACAACAGCTGAATTATATTTTTATGAGCTCTGAGAGCATGCAGCGTTTTGCATTCTCAAGAGCATTCTATATTAATTTACTTTTAGACACAAGTCAGAGCTAAAACCTCTTTTTACACTAAAGCTGTAGAGTTGTCCAAATCTAAAGAAATTAATGACATATCAGACAGTTAGGATAAGAAACAGATGGTCCTTGGGAGCCTTACTTATTAATAAGTCTTTCAAAGTAATTTATGATATTGCTAAAGGTTAGCAGTATTATGATCAAATTATATATTCTTCAGGTACTGACTGTACTGTCATTGACTTCTGACAAATATTTATTCCAGCCCTACTCTTTAATTCCCATCAAACCACAACTTTTCAATTCCCCCACTTTGCAATGAAGCTGTATGGTTTGTGTCAAGAATGACATGACATTAATTAGTTCCTATCTCAAATATTCTGGATAGCATCTGGATTTTCTGAGATGGCTATGGTTTGTTGGCTTCTTCCAACTGAGTGTTTGATTAAGAATCCCACCACTGGCCTCTTTGAGCCTATTAAATGTTTTCTGTTTTCTTTCATTGTTAACATTTGAGCCTTATTTGTCTGTCTTTCCTATCTTTGCCTCTCCTGTTTCCTAAATGTTTAGTGCCACTCAATTTCTACTCTTCTTTCTTTTGCTCTTATCTATTCCAGTTTTGTCTCTAACAGTTTCTGTCATTGTTTCGTTTGCTTATTCTAGATTCCTTAATCCTTTACTCTGTTCTTATTTTTTCCTACTACCAAATTTATTTTGCTTTCTTACTCCTCCTACATACCCATCCTATCTGTTATTCAGGTTTCATAATTTGTGTATTGAATGCGGTTCATAGAGCATCCCATGCATTTGGCCAGTCAATCTAGTAAATCTAGTACATACGTTACACTGTTTATAACTCTCTAACTTCAAAGTTATCAATTAAATCTATGCGTGAAAAGCAAGTCTCACAAATTCTCAACTAGCAGATATCTGCTTTGGACCCCTAGATGTGAATGGCAGGTCAGGGTTAGTCCAGAGAATAGATCTGAGTTTGCACGCTGTGCTGATGAAGTTGTGAAAGGGATATTGAAAGTAGACTCTGGAGGAATAATTTTGATTAATTATTATTTCTTTTTATTATGATAGTCTTTATAATATGTCAACAGAAAGTTGAATACTATGTCTACAACCATGTCAGGCAGGGATTATTTGATAAAAAGTTTCAGAACTGTGATTTCTTGTGACATGAATTGTCTTTCTTTGAAGGGCCATTCCACGTGTCACTGAGTGGCTCACTTGACTGGAAAAGTTTGTTTCATAGTCCAGTATCCCAGATCCCACCTGTCCATTTGACTGTCTGTGATACTTGTAGCTTTAGCTTCACTTACATTTAAACAACAGAGTGGTGTTCCTGCAATTATTCCTGCATTTCATTAAAAGGAAGTAAATTATTTGCAGTTCATGCAAAAAAAAAGAGATAACAGAGGAAGACTTCTGAAAGTTCACACAGAGCGCCTGTAACTAAATATTAGTTGAACTTAGATCTCCAGCACGTGGGTCACAAACTTAAATACAGGCCATTCTTCTGCTTCTGGGAGGATATATGACTAACTTAGTACACCATATCATTTACTTGAATATAACTACAGCCAAAGTAGTTTTCAGAAGAAGGTATAATTCATAAAGGTATTAAGAAGCAGTTCCCATTGGTGGTTATGAAAACACTAGATGAAGACTTTGCCAGGATTAGAAAAGAGTAAAAAGGCAACCAATGAGACCAAGTCATTGAAATGTATGAGGGCCTGGATAGCCAGACCATTGCATCTCATAAAGACAGTTCCAATTTGATTACCAGGGAGAGTTCGGGAGTTTGTTAGACACAGTAAGAGGAAAGCTGTGTCAAGGATACTGACCATAAGTAATTTTTAATGCCACTTATACTTAGAAACTCGAATTAGGTTGCTAGAGATGAAGGGTTCTAGCGCAGGTTAATGAGAGGATGATCTAAATCAGCCCAATCTTGAGTTTGGTTCTCAGAACTGAGAGCTCAGCAATAGTTCTGCAATATGCAGACATTTGGAATGTCTACTCTCTGTTAAAGTGAGTTATTTACCTCATTAACTGTTGTCTGAAATCCTCTACGCTTTATTTATATAAATTTATATGCAGGCTTCAGCTTTTATATTCAGGCTTTATACTCTTCGTATAAAAAGCTTTACCTAGCCCAGTCCAGTCTGGAGTCCAACTCAGATCATCTTA
>VYZM01018132.1:37500-43539 GCA_013398915.1 Dromas ardeola
ATTAGTTTACACTAGCTATAAGCAGAGTACTCTGAATAAATGAGTTTGTGGTTACGAAAAATAAAATGTGTCACATCAACAAGTTGTTTCAGGTAAAAAAAAATTTACATTTTGTTTGATTTTTTTTTTTAAATAAAAGTATTCTACTTCAAAGCAGTAGATTTATTGTGGAAAATATAAAAATCAAACCCACTGATTATTGTTATTGTTATTATTAATTTTCCCCATCACCAACATGAGTTCCTGAAACCCTGTCTGGGTTTGAATTTTTCAAGTGAAAATATTTCTAAAAGACATTCTCATGGAGAGCCAGCTAAAAGTGTTTGGTCATGAAATTATCCCATATTTGACTCAATGACTTCTTGCTTCATTTAAGATGTTTGTAAGATAGTTATACACTGCTTCTGGTGTTTGATTTAGCTGAGAAAGTCTTTAAATAAGAAATGCCGATTTCTATATTGGGGCACATATTTCTTTTTTTGGAGAAGGGTAATTACATTTCAGTAAGGTTTGATGGCTCTTATCAAATCTTGATAATTATCCTGTACAATCTTAAATCATCCCTGCACCAAAGTCTGTAGCGTATCTTAGGTCACTACAATACTCAGGCAATAAAAAGAGGCCACACTCTGGCTTCAAATACTGATTGGAGAGTTGTGGTTTCAGAGGGAATGGATGTGTCTTTGGCATTTTTAATCCTTCTCCTGAAATATAAGAAATCCTGGAAACAGAGGAGTAGGGAAGGCTAAAACTCAACTACATCAATTTTCTAATCATTTAAGAAAATAAAACAGGGACAGGTAGTGAGTTCGAGTACCTAGTTCGTGTTTATCCCCACCATTTAGTTATTCTTTCACTACCTGTCTATGTTTTCGATCTTTACAAATCTCTGCAATACAAATCTGTTACAGAGTGACCTTGTCCTGAGCAGTTAGTTCATTCTTAATAAGGCAATCAAACAGCCATGACAAATAATATTTATTGGTGTCCCTTTTCATTGTGAAACAAGAGAAAGATGGGATACCAATTCATTACTACTTGCTATTTTCTCGAATAATCAGATACTTTCTGACTAGTATCCTGTTTTGTCCTTTTCTTTATCCTTTTTGCATTTTTTGTCATATGTAAATAAATAGCCTCAGATTGTCTTTCACAGGGGAATTTTTCTCTATGATGAGAACTGATATTATTAAGAAGTAGCACTTAGAATGTTTGTATAACTGAAATGTTTTATTGCTTTTCTTTCGTTTTGATAAAGCAAAGTATTCACATCAAGCAGGTTTCTAAATGAAGTCTCTTCAATGACTATTAGTATCTTTCCCATTCAATGTAAATGCATTTTTGAAAGTTCAGGCTTAAGTTTTTTCCTAAAAATCTGTGCCTACCTTTGTTATGGAGTTCACATATATTTTTTTATTATTGTTTGGCCACGTTAAATAAACTTGTTATTTCACTGAATTGTACAAGATATTTATATCCTTCTCAAATATCTTATAAGTTGTTACTCATTAATTGTTCTTTGAGAAACTTACCAACCTAAAAAGGCTTTGCATGACTAGAGGAATATTAAATTGATTATATTTCACCTACCAGTATCCCCTTACTAATTCCTTTTTAATTCAGGCAACTCCTACAATTTTCCCTCCATTGTTTTGGCCTAACTGGCATTTCAAAATCTTCTAGGACATAAAGACTGGGCTATGTTGTTGCCTATCAGCTTTGGTAACTGTGACATATATACATTTGGGTTTTTTGTATAGGAATTATTTTCAAGTTGTGATTTATTTGAGGTTAAAAGTTTGTCATCCATACATAACTCAGTACACCCATTTATGTGCTCAGCTATGGTGGACTTATTCTGTCATATTCTTTTTTATTCTGTCATATTTTTGGTCTTTATTCAGCATTAGGTCAGTATTTCTTCTGTTTACGTGACTTGGGCTGCAGAGTGTCCATGTTCTCAAACGGAATTCCAATATCCACAAAGTNAATATCCACAAAGTAAAGAATATTGAGGGGTAAATTTATAGCTAGACCACCCAGAAGGTTCTTTTATTCATTGCATCTCCTCCTGACCACTTCTGAAATTGCCTTCTCAGTTCAGAACCCAAACTCAGTCTCTTATGTGTCAGAGTCCCAAGTTGATGTGACATGGTCTGCCTTCCTTTGCAGACACATTTTTCTTAGAATACTGCTAAGGTGTAAGTCTATTCTCTATGTTTTTACTCAGAAAAACTGTGTGCAAATCTGGATTTTAACAAAGCTTTTAGTAACTGTTACAGAAGATTAATTTCCTGTATCTTATTTGAGTTCTTCAAGGATTATTTTCACCGAGGTCCTGCTTTCCCCAGTATGCACAATCTTATTACTCTTTAATAGACTATAGGAACTACTGTAAATTTATCTGCATCTGATAATAAAAAACTACTCAAAATTACAGGTTTCAAAATATAACTTTGTGTACTTCACCTGAATCTGTCCTGTAGCCACCCAGAGGCTCAAAGGCATAATTGCTGTTACTGGACAGCAGTGAATTCTGAAAATCCAGAATAAGTGCTCATCAACGCCATGTTTGATTGCACAGACCAGATCAGCTGTGAGCTGCAAATCCATGTAATAGGTGGGATTTTACAGCGCAATCGTGATTTTACTCTCAGAAAATATATTGATGGGCTTTTCCTGTTGGGCTTTTCCTATTGATCTGCCTCCTAAAAATATTGAATGTTCATCACGATGTTTTTGGTGGGAAAAGGATGTTTATTGTGTATTTTTTTATTACTTAGAAATGTTCTATCCTCTAAGGAAGTGTTATAAATGTTTTGAAACACGGATAAATCTTATTTCCTCTGTGACCTGTGCTAATTCCACAGGATGGTATAATGATCATGATTTTTTTTCTCCGGTTGTATTAGGCTGAATAAAAAAGAGATTTCAATTTCTATGTCCAAGTAAAGAATATGTCATGTAATGTTTTTAAATGAAAAGATAATTTTTTTTAAATTGGTGAAGTTTGTAATTTTTAACAATAGTCAAATCTAGACTACAGCTATGCATGCTCTTGAAAACACTTCTACATGTGAATAGCTTAGCAGATATGAATGTACTCCACTGAGTTCCCTTGTAGAATGACAATATTGTTTGCAGAACCTCTGATTTTTATTATTAAATCTCAAAGCTGGGAACTTTCTTTAATTAGCTGGGCTGGAGCGTAAGAAGTAATCTTAGCTAGGTGAACAAAAATAACATTTTAATTTCTTTTTTTCCCCCGCAAGTCTGAATTGAGATGACGCAGCAACTGTGAGTTTTACTCTGTTTTAAACAAGGAAGACGAAATAGTACAAAAACTTGTTAAAGTTCACTTCTCTGCTGTTGGGTTTCTAAGCATACTGGTACTTATTCAGAAAACCTTAAAGCTAATATATTTAGAGTGTTACTCCTTACACTTCCATCAAGTGCTTAAATATGTTTATTTCGTCTCATCTTTAGTCATTTTGTCTTTATAAAATGAAAATAATATTTACACATATTACTTGGTGAGGAACTCAATGAGATGTGTGAATTCTCTTATAGAAGTACATTTACAAAAGTAAGGTCCAGGGCAACCATAATGTAGGACTGTGCGGTGGTGATGGTATGGTTTTCCTGAGACAACTAGCAGCCACATCTCTTTTCCCATACATAAATGGCAGTCAGCAATAGCTAGAAACAAAAGACCCCTCTCTCACTCGGTGAATACAGTGACATTCATTCTCAGAGAAGCAGGGGCAGCTTTTTGAAAGCAGACTTCTTCAGTCCAACAATAACACACAATGAGTTATTGACTTGTTTATATATGGAGCTCTTTTCAGTAACTAACTCTGACTCCCCACAGTCTGGACAAATGATTGATTTCGTTGTTAGAAAAAGAGAAAGCTCTTGCACTAAACTCTGTAGTGCAAACTACTTTTTCCCCATTTGTTCCCCCACTGAATAGGACCTTATTAAAATGCACTTTCCAAAAAATACCTGCAGCTGGCCTTTATAAGCATGTTTTGTATATATAAATAAGTAATTTGTCCCACTCTTTTGTATGGTAACAAACCATTGGAGAATCTTGTCAACATATATATGAAGGTTGAGTGTCATAGGATTTTGGTTAAACGATATTATTTATATTGATATCTATACCAAGCATAATTTAAAAAGTATTTACAGTAGCTGCTTGCTATTTGCTTACAAATAGTGACTTTTAAATGTTAATAGGCATGGTGGTTTTTTATTGGGAAATTCCTATGTCCTTTTGACACCAGTTGTTAAAGTAATATGACATACGCTTTGATAGCGTATCATCTATTATGTTTTATTTTTTAATGCACTGTTTATGTTAATTCTTCATATACTAATATGCACACCATTTTATTTCAAAGCAAGTGAGTTTTCCTGTGTTCTCTCTTATTGCTCTGGGGTTTCTTTAATAAGTAAATAACTATTTGGTTTCTTTTTATAAATTTAAATACTGAGACATATTACTAAAAAATATGCTGCATTTGTCAAACAGCTGCGTTGCAGGAACAATTTTTATATAGCAAAGAAAGGATGCAGAGTTCTACTGAGCCCTGCAATTTGCTGGTTACAAAACATTGTGGGAAGTTAAGTGCTCATTAGAATTTTGCTGAAGGTATGTTTCCAATGCATTTTACTAATACATATAGAAATATTATGAAGAATTAATGGAGTTAATACCACATTACTCCTGATTCTCCAAGTTCTTGCACCTGTGAAGTTGTGCTAGCCACGGAACACAGAATGTAAAATAGTAGCATTTTACTGCAACTTGACATAAATTCTGTAGAAAGATACTCAAGTTAGAAGGAAATAAGGTGTCATATGCCTTGTGTCCATGTGAATATTCCTTTTGTTTCTTACAAGATTTAATGAAGTGTGGATTTTCGTTTTAGGTTTCTATGGCTATAGAAAGAAAAATGGGAACGTGCAAATTGTGGGTTTCTAATCTGGAACATCAGTCTTGAAACTTGCTGATTTTGTTATGCTAATTCTGTGAATTAGTCACGTCCTACCTTGTTTTTACAGTTTCATAGTCTGTCCACCTTTTGTGTATGAATTTCTTGTACCTTTCTTTTCATTCTTAATCTTTAATGTGTTTTCCAAACAAAAATATTTTTGCTTATCATGCTTGCTTCCTTTTTCTTTGTTTAACGTATTTTTTCTAACTTAATTTAGCTCTTTTTGGAGTGCTAGCACAGATGTGCCAGCAGTCTTCACCATCATTAATCCTGCCCAGGCAGAATCGGATTCACAAATTATATAATATTAACAGAATTTATGATATGATAGCAGCGATGATATTCTGATGTTCACTAATCCTTGCTAGAACCTAGTTAGAATTAGCGAAGATTTAATTTAAAAAAAAATTCCTAGTGGGTAAGTTGCAAGGGGAAAAAATTAACTAAATGTCTTTGCTCTTTTCCATTTTTCTATGAACATCAGGGATTAGCATACGTCTAAAAAAGGATGTATAAGCAGAGCAAAGATGACTTGGGAAGAGCTATATTTTGTATAGAAATCCGTGCATAGAGCAGAAACTTGCTGCAGAAATTAATGCCTGTCTTGTTATCTTTAACTTCTATGTATCTTGGTCTGTGCCTTGTGGATGTAGATCGGGCACTCATAGTAGCATCATTCTTTACTGGTTGTAGAGGGTCGGGGGAGGAAAAGGAAGAGCTATTCTTCTGTGTAGCTTCTGTAGCCTTTTGTGAAGACCCAGAGATGCATAGGATTTTCCTGTGATCTCAACGTATCCATACTTACAATTGACTCGTCCCTCCCCCTGTGTATCTGAATGTCCTGGGACAGACCCTCAGCTGCAGTGAAGTGATGTCAGTTGAAGTTGGTGGCTTTTTACTCATTTAATTGAGTGACATGCAAACCTGGATTTACGCCTTCTCCACCAAAGCCATTCAGAAAATCTCTGAACAGAAGCTTTGTAGAGCTTTTTAGCTTTTGTCTCTCCTTACAGCTTCAGGTGTTACGCAAGGAAAC
>VYZM01018132.1:53916-72437 GCA_013398915.1 Dromas ardeola
TACTGCAACACCCAACGCCCAAGCGCCTACTACAGGAAAGGTCACGCTTCTGCTCGAATGAATCTGAATCTGAAGGGCAGGACTCACCACTACTCCTGTGAGCAGCTTTAACCTATGACCAATGATGAAGGAAGGAGGAGGAAGTAAGAAGCTACTCTTCAGTGGCAGAGCCTGCAAAGTGGTTGCTGGGTGGAATGTAGTCACAGCTCTCTGGTTCTCTTTGATGGAATTAAAACACCCATGGCTCAGAGAATGCAAGCCCATTTATTTTGTCTTTTGGTTAACTCAATCGGTTGTCAATATTTCGTGTGTCCGTCGATGTGGACATTAACTTTACAATCACTGGACATTAGCATGAATACCGATTCAATAATACTTCCACATTAAATGATCCAGCTTTATCTTTAAATAGTCCTTATTTTTATAATTTCTCTAACTAAATAATTTCTTATAAGTATAATTCGACTAAAAGATGTTATATCTCATTAGTGGGCATGTTAATTATCAACTGTATTATGAAAAATAATGAAACATAGATATAGTTAGTCAATCAAAGATTAGATTTTTATTCACTAACAACTTAATTCAAGGTAGCAAACAATGACCAATTGTTTAACATGATTGGCATCATATTATTTAAAAGGTGCTGAATCTGAACATTTACATCCATAGTAAATCACTAATTGTGTCACCATCACAGCCTTACTCTCAAGTGTTTTTTTCTCTTTTCTGACTACCTACTGAATAGTCTTGTTTCTGTTTTATCTTTAAAGTAATAAAGGTCCATGAAATTTCCAGTTCTTTCCTTCCTTAACAGTCCTCCTCTGAGATTCTAGAATGTGAGTGTCGTCAAAGACATATTTGGAAATCATTTGGGCATGTGAAGATGCAGATAGGTACAGAATGTGATTTTCAAAGTCTGGGCAGTATTTTCTTTCTATTGGGAGTGAAAATGCTGGAAACTTTGATGAGGAAGTCATCGTTTTGGAGAATTACTTCACTCATTACTTATTTAAAAAAGCCTTCCTCGTGATCCCTGTTGCCATTTGTTTTGCCTGGTTTAGAAAATAATTACAGATGCTGAGCTCAGATCCTAGTATAAATCAATACTGAAGCTGCTGAAGCTTGGCCGATCTATACCAGCTGAGGATTTGTTTCACTAAATGTGAACTTTTATTGCTATTCTTACAACTGTGTATCTCCTGCCCCTTGTTCAGATTTCAATTGACAGGTTCAGTGCAAAGTGGCTTAGAGCACTCTCTGATAATGTGAGTGGACTCTGAGTAATATAGCATTTAAACCGACAGCTGACTTCACAGTGCCAAACTAAACAGGAGAGGCATGAGGAGATACTGATGATACATGGACTTTACATAGAATCATAATAAAAATAACCGATACTCTTATTTGCTGTGGATTTGCAGTAGCACCAGTAGTCTTTAACTTATAAAATACCTTACAGAGTTGTCTTGAAACCTATGTACTGTATAATCATAAGCAGTTCATTAGACTCTAAGATATTATGACGTTATATTATAAATATTTCCCAGTCCAGCTACAAATGACACAATCATCCCTCACCTTGGTGGACAGAGTTAACGGAAGAAGAAAATAGTTTTAGTATAGTAAGAAAAACAGGCTTCTCTCATAAGGTTGAATTTTGCAAGCCTGCAATATAGAGGGGACCTCAACCTCTCTCACCCCAGCACCGTTACCCTGTTACATGCCAGCCGAGGAGATGCCCCTCCTATATTTTTAATGAGAAAAGTAGTGTATTCTTTGCATGTGCTTTTTTTTGCTACGTTGCATTCATTTACCATTCCCTCACCCAACTCCTGTACAAGTGTCACTTCCATGATGAGTTTTCCTGGAGAATGAGGAGTAAAATGTGTAGGCTCTCTGTAGCACAATGAAAGCATGCATTTTTTTTCAACTTATGCGTACGTAAGCCTTCTTTTGTGAATAAGACTCATAGGGTCAGATAATGTTTAAAGGGAAAGGCTTTATGTCTCTCAGGCCTGCATGTTTCCACATGGATGCTTCTACACACACACAGATTGAATTATGAACAGACCTATTAATGCTGGGATCACAAAAGGTCAAGTTTTGTCTTCTTTTACCTCTATTCAGAATTGCTTTTGAAAGGGGGGAAAAAAGGGATTTGCAGAAAAAAAGATTCATGATGAAGAATTTTACAGGTCTTTTTTTCTGTCCTTTAGCAACATCTGGGAGTTGGAAAAAAAATCTTATTATGTAAAATAGTCCGGGGGTATTGTATTACTTGATTTTAATATATCTCATTTGGGTCACTTGTAGGGTTACCTTATGGAATGACCTGCTACCTAAGTAACAAAAACAATAAAAGGGAACTTGAGCACATTTTGCCTGCTACTATAGTGTGTATATTTAACTGAAGAAAAATCGTACAAATATTCCAAGAAAAAGCTTTAGTTGTTTATTTTTTTTATAATAATAGAGGTCTAAACTCTAAAATATTTTCTCAGGAAAATCTTACATTGAAGTTGAGTTAACCCTTCAGAACCTTCAAACTATTAATTCAAAAAGTTATAATAAACGTCTACATAGAAGTGGATGTTACAAAGTGCTCTGCCTGATCCCACCATAAGTAATGTTTATATTATTTTCACAAATACCTTTGCAAGACCAAAATCAAATAATAGTATTGAAGAGTTTCTACTGCTGTATTTTCATATTCCATGTCCAGCTATGCAGTCATGAAATCACTCTAACACCTAAAAATATTTTCTGCTATATTTTCTACAGAAAACACGGTTGAGAAAGAGAACTGAGACTGAAATAATAATAGATGCTTTTAAGATGGCAAAAGGTTAACGTTATTCCCTAAAGCTCTGCATTACATTTGACATCTTTTTACGTATATATGTTTGCATGTGTGCACGAGAGACTGCAAATACTTGCAAGTATGAATCTCTACAGTACACCACTGCTCACTTTTTGTAATGCTAAAAATGTATTACTATGTCTTTATGCGTTGTTACATCTGCAAAAAATGATACAAAATATCCTGAAGCAGAAAAATGCACAAGTGATACAGAATTTTTAAGTGTGATTAAGTCATACAAGTTCAGAGAAACCTAAGAAAGTTATGGAAATGGGAATTATGATAACAAATTAAATGCACTAATATCAAATGGGATACACATTGGAAAGATTCATTGTCATTATTTATACAATTTAAAAATTACAAATTCAAGTATTTATTGTTACTGCTCAGTAAAATCATCTAAGAATCCCTATAGGCTGGATTAAATGGGAGTAATGAAAAGAAATGAACTCTGATACTGTATAAAATTAGGAATGAAAATGATAGCAACATATTGTAATGCTGTTATACAAATGCTACCATCTGAAATTTCATATTGGGTTTTGGTTTTTTTTTCACAGGGATAGGAAAGAAAGCTATAGTAAAACTACAAGTAGCTTAAAGATTTATCTTCAAAAAGAGTACAAATACAAACATTTTTTTTAAAGTAAGAATTAAAATACTATGGCTCAACTAGGATGAGAATAAAACCAAATGTCATAAAAACCCCAGAAAGTTACAACTTGCATAAAATAGATATACCAGATGAGATTCAACAAAAATAAGGCCCATTAAGTTTTTTTCCTTCTAAGTACTTAATGAAAATCCAGAACACTCATTTGCGAGATATCATTGAGTCCTGTACCTTTGTTGTTTGAAAATAAGCAAGAATAAACAGATTATCGTTGTACTACTTCAGAAAATCTAAGCTTGCATAATATGGGGCAAAAATGTGTAATAAGTCATTAACTTAGTACGGCCAATACTTCCATAAAGGATGTTTTGAGTCTCTCTGTAGCAAGGGTCAATGTCAGAGACTCAGCTGGACCGGACTGGATTGAGCAGTACGTGGCAATGTTCATATTCTTTTTTAATATGCAGGAATCTGTAGGTCTTGTGTTTTCATAATTGAGGTATTTTATCAATAAGGGAACAGAATAAGAGATATAATAATCTAGTAATAAGGAAGAAGAGCTGTTTGTTTGAGCTGTTGGAAAACCTTTTCCGTTCGATATATGTTACCATGTCCTTCAAATAAAAGGCAGAACAAATAAAACTGGAAGATCTCATACAATTCAGGACTTCATGGCTGCCTTGATAGTGTGAATATGGTTTTCCGTATGTACATACATACTCTGCAGTAAAATACAATAAGAAAATCACGTGATTGCCCACGCAATACAAAGCTATAACTCTTCAATTGCCATGCACAATCTGTCCTGGTTATTTCTTCTAAGCCGTTAAAACTAATGGTATATGTAATCTAATTTTCTTTAAGTTAGACGCACAATTACATATGAAAAATGAAGTTGGGAACACAAATGGAGACATCAGCTCAAACATACTATGGTCCCAGTATTTTATTTCTGTTTGTACATGTAAAGCTTACCTTTTCAAGTAAGATATGAAGTCTTATGTTTCCATACTGAAAAATAACTCCATAATTGTAGTCCTATGTTTAAATTACATAACTGGCGTACGACCGGTGAGACTGCAATTCTGAAACGTGAAATTTCTGAAACCAAAAGGGTTGAGGGAATTTGGGCTGGCTTTTTGGAAGCATCCCTCTTTTTAGCAATCTGCTGATGTTAGCCCTTTCTGAAGGCTAATTTCATTAGCATTTCTTAATGGTTTACAAAATTTAACATTATGATGGTGATGATTATATATTTTACATGACCAGCTATTTGTGACAGCTCCAAGAATGTAAATTCTAAACTGTAACTACATTGTTACTATGTCCGTTGAATATAAATATTTCACCGCTTCAAAGGACATGTGAGGATAATCTTGGTTTTTGAACGTGTGGCAGGGATGATTTTGACTTTACATAGACTTCCTCTGTACTTCCTTAATTTGAGACACTCTCTTGTCTTTACCAAATTCATAAAAAAATATATATGGTTCTTATAGTAATAAAACTATGGCATTAAAGGTGTGTAAATATATTGAAAATATTTTAATGACAGCTGTAGGAATACGTGCTAAATGTATTCAAAGAAATATGCATCGTTGATACATATAACTTCTTGGGGAGTTAAAGAATTACATAGTCCTTTTTTATTTTAATGTTTGTTATTTGTTTGTGAATACAGAGTTTGTAAATTACCAACTATGGAAATAATTAATGGTTTTTTTCCAGTTATTAAAGGTCATTATAAGTGTTTAATTACTGGTGATTTATGTGGCTGTCTATGAAATGCAAAATAAAGGGGGAGGAAAACTGTGTTTATTCCTTGCATTTGCCACTCTTGTGTGTGGTTCTGCATATGGTTATGTTTCTTTTTCTCTAGAGGCATGAAAATAAACCTATACATCTGTATTAGAGATAGGTTGATATGTAGAAATTACACATATGTATTATACGTCCTATCCAACTTGGAACAGTAGAACTCCCATACTTCCTGTAGGTTTGTGAAGGAAAATCTGGTACGTGTGACATCAACACCAGCTCTTTCTAGTACCTGTTGTAATTTAAGCGCTCAGGTGAGGAAGCTGATTGATGAATTACAAGCAGCTGCCCAAAGCTATAGAAGTCATCTCTCTAAATGTGCTCCACTATTACAGGCCAAGTAGGAACAGTTGTGTCTTTCGTACCTGTATCTATATATAACACAGCATTCCACAAGCAGAAGTTCATTGCAGGACCTGTATCTGGGGTAGGGTATGTTGCAAGAGTTGTTTTGGGGATTTTTATGGTCTACTATCTTGATTAAAAAAAAGTCTTGGCTTCTGCTTAGTAACATTGTATATACCTCTGTGAATTCTGAAATATATTTTTTCAATAGAGTGTGTTTCCCATTGTGTGGGTGAAGGGCTTAGTGCTGGTTTGTGATAGTCTTTGACCTAAACCGAAGTTGTTAAAATAAGTTGAAATTGTCAATTCATTTCACCAATTAGCTTTGAAAGTCAGTGAGCGAAATGTATATGCACCTAAACTCCTTTTTTTTTGAAAGCTAAGCTTCATGAAATTAAACAATGCTTCCTAGCAGATTTTTCTGGAGCATTAAAAACCTTAACAGACTTGCTTGAAGATCTATGGTATTCATGAGAAAAGATATGAATAGAACTGGGAAAATATACTTTAATGTATAAGTCTGCTCTAAGCTATCATCAGTCTTACTTTAATAGACAAATATTCTAGGAAATTCTGATGAGTAGCATATCTGCTTTAGATGTGGGTACAGATATCCACTTTGACCTACTGGATAGCCATGTGAGGACTAACATAATTCAGAATGACTTTTACACAGCAATGTTTGCTTTACAGTACCTAGAAGAATATTAGGTACCTGTTATGGGGTCTATCAAGCTCAAATAAAGAGAACAGGAGCACTTTGGGTTTGGGTCAACTTTATGACCAGCTTAGAAACACATTCGGAACTTGCTGTCTTAACTTTTTTCAATTTAGTCTGTCCTGACTTCTTTCAGCAGTTTCTTTGCTATAATAAGTCTAAATCTTGTTTCTTGAATTCTGTAACACTAACAGTGGAGCTGGTATCATCTTTCTGTCTTCCTCCTTTCCCAGAAAGAAAGTGGGTGAATATGCAGGTTTTGGTTATTTGTTGTTTCCTATAGTGCGCTGTTTACTGAGTACTGTGGGTCTGTTACACATCTACAGGAAACCCACAGACTTCATTGTTATCACTCAAGAAATCAACTTGCCATACTTCTTCCAGGAAAGCCTAGTTCTAAATGCAAAATTTTTCTTTTTTGTATTATGGCATTCTGCAATATTATAAAATGTGGTAATTTCAGACTTTGTTTTGGAAAAAAAATTCATATTTTTTAGTTCTTTGCCAGAGAAGAAAACAAGAAGTCTTATGCAGGTCAAATTTTGCTGATGTCATTTGACAGCTATTTCTGGCAAAATCTCTATAAGTTTGGTTGTACATCAGTGGGGAGATAATACAAAGACTGATGTTTAATATTGAACATTCAGAAAATGAAGGGAACCTCTTCATTTCTGACTATGATGCCCCATCCAAGCTGTAATAGGGAGTGAAAGATAATGTGAGGTGTTTATCAAAGTTAAAATCAATCACAGTTGGGTTTTGGTTTTTTCCATATTCTGGATGTAAGAAACTTTAGTGAGAATAAGGAAATCTGTGATGGTGCTTGTGAGGGCTAGCCTGGGAACAGTTAGCTTGGAGGACTAGAGCTTGCAGGTGTTGCAAGTTAAGTATCTTGTTATTTAGTTTGCTTTATTTCTCTGTGTGCTTGGGAAGTGATTGAACATGGTACCTACATAGCAGTACAGACTGGGAATTAGACATATTTTCCTATTTGGATATTTGTTGCAACTAAACCCGATCCATAATCCCACTTTGTTCTTCAGAGACATTCAGAATGAACTGCTGGCTGAAGCTAAAATACTTGCCTATCAACATATGCATATGTAGTTAACTGCTATGTTTTCCTGAATTGATAAAGTAAGAAAATAAGTTTTGATCTTGCATCATTAAGGTTTATACTATGCAAATCTTTTGGTTTTCTGCAGCTGTTCCCAATGTCTTGTAATCTAACCAGGCAAGAATCAGGGCACCTGTTGCCTCAGGAATTGCAGTACTTCTGCATGCTTTTTGTAGGTGCGGTTCTGTGTGCTGCTGGAAACTAAATGAAAAGTCTGTGCTCGTGTTTTTTTGTTTTGGTGGTTTTTATGCCACTGCTGGGAATTCTGGCACTTTAGAGGCAGCTTCAGATATTTTGGGTATTCCATTTGCTGCAAGCAGTATAATTTTGCAGGTGAGTCACAGTATGGTAAAAGTAAGCCTGTTCCACCTCTGTGTGGTGGAGCTGTCTTGTTGGCAGACATATTATCATATACCACATGTGTATGTTTTCAGTCTGTAATTGTCAATCATGTCAGTTGAATTTTTTGGCTTTCTCAAGCTTTGTTGTTTTTCCTAAATACTTGAAAAAATACATTTTTAGCACTACCTAGATATTTTTCTTGTATAAGTTATATGATTTTGAGAGTTAAGGAAATGTTTTTCCTAACTTGAAGTAGATCAATTTGTCACTGAAAATAATTTCTTTTTATTACCTTTTAAGAGCAATACTTTCTTGTTAGAATATATTGGAAGCTTAGGCATCTGTCGCAAAGATAACTGCCATCTTGTGTAAGTCACTCTTTTGGAGGGGAAAGAAAAAGCCTCCAGTTCTTCTGTAAATTTGGGGTGACAGCTGTGTTTAGGGTACCTCTGTGTTACACCTGGGCTGAGTATAGAATTAACATACTTATGAAAATGTTAACACTTTCTGTCAAAAGCTCTTTTTTTGGTCAGGAGGAGTACTGGTTGTAGTTTTAATCTCAAAGCTGCGTAAGGAGAGTGACTTTCAACAGGTAACTTCAGGCAGAAACTTTTTCTTCCCTTTCTTGTCTCCGTGAACCATTTTTGTCTTAAGAAGACTTGATGGCGAGTTTTTCTTGTTGATCACTTCAAGCAACATTGCTGATTTTTATTTTAGGACTGTACTCTCTTGAGGTACTTATGGGTACATTGTAATATGCTCAAATATATTTTCATGTTATGCATAAGAAGCCCAGGTGGAATCAAATATATTCCACACAAACATCAGCACTACACTTGCTAACTTATTCATAGATCACAAGAGAACTCTCCTGCTCATGCTAAAGTCAATAGCAATAGGGCTTGAATAGCTTTTGTTTGAAACATCGTGTATATGCTCATGTTCAATCAGAACTATACTTCAAATGTATTTCAGTTGTAAATCTTTTCCAACAGACTTGTATGTTGTAACAATAAGTCTAAATGTGTATTTTTTAACACTTTTTCCTGATGATAATTTTTTCACTGCCTCCGCAGAAATTAAGAATGCTTCCTTACGAGTCCCATATAAGGACTCTTCAAGTGTTAACAACTCACAGGGTCAACTGCTTAATTAAAAGAAAAAGGTGGGTGAGGGAGGAAAAGTGGTTGCACATAGAGATGAGTTGCTAAGTGAGATGCTTATTTATTGTTTTTGGTGCAATTTTGACCTCTGATTTATGGTTGCTTTTTATTTCATTGTTCTCTGGTTCATGGTTATTTCTTATTAGACTGCGAAATAGATGCAAGGTAGAAAGTTTGTTTTATTGTGCATCCCCCCCACTCTCCCCTCCAGTGCCCAGTAAATACTTGTCTAGCCGCTTCCACAATGCCGACACATCTGGCTGTCCATCTTAAATTGTCATTGAATCAAGCATTGTGTATGTGCAGACTGACTCTTAATTAAATCATATATAACTAAACCATACTGTAGGTAAAGAAGCATATTCTGTGGCTTAAAAAAAAGACTTGAGATGAATGAAGAGCACAACACACAATGCATTCTTGTCATAAGTGCTGTGCAGCACAGTCTGCTCTAATCCTTCTGTGCTTGCACTCACAGGTTAGTTTATTCTTAAATGCCAGTGCTTACTTTGTGGAATTCCAAGATATTATGTCATATGTCTACAGGGAATATAGGTCCTGGTTTGTAGACTAAGGTTGTTTAGCTCTGATTTACATGCAAAGTATTTTCTTTTGTATGACACTTAAAAGATAGTTCTAGCTGCATACATACTGAAAAGATAAAAATGACACTTTTCAGTGTATTCTACTGTTTTAGGTGAATTCCAAACACACAGGTGTCACCTGAGAGTACAGTACCAAATTTTTGTAGCTGTTTGCGTAGCAAGCTTTGCAGTGGTTATCTGCCTTTTTTCATCAAGAGGTGGCATTATTTCATTGATGGAATTGTGCATTGACTATACGTTTTGATCAGTGTTTCTCACCAATGGCTTGATTCTCTTCACGGATTACAGGTGAAAAGTTCAACTTGGAGAATATAGCTGCAAGAATCTAGACTTTCAGTTAACAGTAGAGTTCAATTTTTCTAATTTTTTTTATTGCTAAGATCAAACACAGATATGCACATATAAATGTGTGTGTATGTGTGTTTGCGTGTGGCATGTACTTCTTTAAAACAACAAATAAGAAATTCTCTGTATCCAGTTCTCATACTTTGCAGTTTGTAAACTGCTTTTCAGGCTTGAATTCTCGCTTTATGCTTTAGCGATAGCTTTAGAGATAAACTTTATGGGTGATCTGTGTGTCTGTTAAGAGTTGTATTGCAACTAGTATGGAAACTTTCTCTTGCACCACTTCTAGGTAACCTCAGTGTGCTCGCGGCGCTGAGAGTTGAAAACAGATCCATGAGAACTGGAAGATATAGATGGCAGCTTCTGTATTGGTTCATAACAACTGGGTGAACTGGTTTACTTGAACTGATTGAAGTGAATATTTCTTTAAAAAAAATACCTTAAACATGAATTCTAAGACTTTGATCTTTAGCTGTGATTTACATACACTTCTCTCTTTCAGAGAACTAGTCCAATCTGACCCTTGAACGAGTTTTACTTTAAACCAATTTGTTCTGTAAGAATGGGATTAAACACAGTTACGATTTGTATTAGGGATGTTTGAAAGATTGCATTAAGCATTTAACTTTTCTTCTGAATGAAAACGGACACTGAAAGTATCTGGATTTTTGTTGTTCTTGTACCGTGTAGTTATTAAAAAATACAGAAAATAGTCTAAATATTTTCTGAACACATTAAGATCTGTCTGGTAGTAAATGGATTCACTTACATCAAATTTTTGTTCTTAACACATGCTGTAGTATGAAAGGAAAACAGAGATGTAGAAAGGAAAGTTTAAATCAGTGGGAATGAACAAATATTTGTTTCCCCTCTCTTAAAAGAATCAGCTTAAATGATAAAGGTTATAGAGCACTCTATATATAGATCATTGTAGCAGTGACAGTCATATTTGACTCAAATGGCTTCCTTCAAGCTCCCCAAAAGTCCTCTGCGTCTAGTTTAAGAGCTGATCTTTGCATTTGTTCTGCAAAGTGCAGTAAAACACAGGTTCATTTTTTTTTTCATTCCCTCAGTCTTTTGAGTTATCTATCTCTATTTCTCTTCAAGTGGGTGAAAAGTTGTTTTGGCTGTAATATAGGAAATGTACTGCTCACTGGCTCTTGGTGTAACAGCTACTGTGAGACTTGGCAGAACTTGGCAGACTTGGTTTAGTGGTGCTGGAAGTGGAACTGGTGTGGGCCACGTGTATTGTCCGGTAGCATCACCCGTTAGCTTCACGTTTGGCAACTGGCATGACCTTCCTGCTGTTCTTCAGGGATCCTTAGTTCAGCTGCACCATGGCATCTCAAGGCATAGTAGTAATACTTGAGGGCAGTATCAATAGCCTGTTCTTGGTCATCAAAAAACCAATGACCATGCACTCAGCCTTTTGGGAAGGAAAGACTTCTCTAAAAGTGTTTGACCTTAGATTTTTTCAATGTCATCTCTGTGACTACACTCATCACTAATTGCTCTTCTTTTTTTTCTTATTCTTATATCCATTGGTCTTTTAATCCTGATGTACGAAACTGTAGCAATGCATTCCCTTCACTATTTAGGATAAAGAATCAAAAAGATATCTTCCAATTAAAATTCAGTTTATTGGATCAGTGACTTTATTTTAACTCTTTAACAGTAGGTCATGAAGTACAAATTATTACTTTCTCTAAGGCCTGTTTGCTGTGATCCAAGTCTGTGATTCGTCTTCATTGTCCTTTAGCCATAAGGGTTAAAGGATTGGATCAAAGGAAAATTCTTTCAGCTGTGCCTGGCATTAAGAACTTCTGTCCTCATTGCTTAGGTGTTTTGAAAGGATTGCCTCCTTAAGTTGACTTCACACTGTTCTTTTTGAGCATGTTGTGGTGCTGGCCACCTGCCAGTCTCCTCCATCCACAGCTTGCACAGGACAAAGACGCTTATTATCAAAACCAAATTTGTTGGGAGAGAAAAACCTATTGCCAGTCTCAGAAAAGAGGACTATCCTTTATATGTTCTCCTTTAAAGGTGTCAGCATTTGTATGCTGATATATGAAGCACAGAGCTCATAGAGAAAGGTTTGAATTTTGTGTTGGCCTTGCATTGCTTCAGTTCTCTTGCTGAAAAGACTATTATGAAGTTTTTTCATATGAAAGAGAAATAGTTGCTCAGAGGCTAAAATACAAAGTATAAAACTTAAAATTTGTGAAATATCTGATAGATTTAAGGAATGTTAGGCTTTATGTAACTGAGATACTTCAGAAAATTTTATCTAAGACTATGAACAGCAATGGACTATGTCTATTTTATAAACAAGAAGTCCCTTTATACTGTATGAAAAATACAGTAGCATAGTACTTTGTAAGTGAACTAAATATTTTAAGGCAAAAAGTGTCAGAGAAATGCCGGGAGTTTCAGACAGTGTCTTTGACTAGCAAATACTGAGACACAGTGGCTTTAGAGAGCAAAGGAGTGAATGCTTATGGTCTTGCAAACTCTTTAAATGCAATTTGGTAGGTTTTACTTGATTAGTTCCTGTGTGGTCTATAGTCTGAATGCCTTATTTGTGATTGGAGAATGTCAGATGTGTTGCTGCAATGCAATGTTCTGCTTAGCTTCATGTAAAAGGAATCCAGTTCCATGTTCCAAGACTGCAGGGTGAAATGAAATGTGGGAAGTGGGGATGGCTGGGAGACCTGCCTCAAAGGTGCTTCTTTAGATCTAAATTGAAGTGTTAATGTAGATGCATCCAAATGATTACTGAGAGTTGACTGCTGTTTTATTTTGCATCTTTAACTTGCATATACTTGTTTTTCAGCTACATGAAGATGACAAATGCACATGGGAAGTATTTCTTTATTAATGAAAAATAACTGGGGAAATTACTCTGAGAATGAATCCAGAGCTATTATGAAAAGAGTAAGTAAATGGCCACTTTTAATTCAACTATTAGATTGTTCAAAATTAAATGATTTTAGGCTTTTACTCAGAAGAATCGGGCTTTTACAGCTTTGATTGATGACCACTAAGACTGCCACAGGGGGTTAATACAAAGGGCCCTTCCCGCATCAGAGTGGTAGCAATATCCTTTGTGCAACTGGACACTTGCCAGGTAGAGATGCAGGACTTTCAGATGCTTGAGCACAGCTATACAGTCATAACGCTGATATGCAGGAAAAAGTCTCAGCAGACAAATGACAACAGAACTCAAGCCCTGGTACAAGCTTATGCTGGCATTTCTATACCATAGGTAGTTAATGAACATAATGGGCTTAGCTTCTATCAATGTGACTTTGAGTGAGACAGCAGATGATTTATCTCCTGCCATGTTATCTTAGCTCATTCCTTACATAGCTAGCATATTTTTTTGGTGAAAAGAACATGTATAAAATCTCTTTATTCTCTTCGTTGTCTGACCAGATAGTCATATTGTATCACTTTGTTAATTAAATTGAATTTTCTATCCAGATGAACATGTTTAGCTTTGAAAAACATTGCATTTTCTTTTGTGCCCCTTCTGGATACTGCTTTTACAAAAGTGACAAATGATTTACGCTTTCATAATAACTATAATATTTTCTTCCAATTTGATGGCAACATGAACTTGTAGGGTAGTTCTGATAGTACTCCCTATTCTGTAGCTCAACACTTGTGCAGAGAGGTCTTTAAACGACAGATTCATTGTCAATACACTCATGAAGTTGGTCAGACTGCAATTTCTGTGTAACTTTCAATATGTTTTTGTAAGTAGGTGTCTTTTCTTTATCTGGAGTTCATTGTTATATCAGCAAAATAGTCTGGCTCCGGGAAAGTCTGGTAGAATCTACTGCCAATCTGACCTATGCTCAAGTATGACTACTGGAAAAATGGATTTAATGGCTCCATTAAAGAATTAAAATTTGAATCAAATTGCTCTGGCATCACTGAAACACCATTATCCATAAAAGCTAGCTAGTGATCATTCTTATATGTTGAAAATTCATCTGCTTTGAAAGCAGCTGGTAGAACCTGGCTCTATTCCTGGAGCTTTTTATTGAAAAACTCTTTAAGCTAGTGAAAACTTCTCTTTTCTTTCTGAGAGTGTGTTTTTCAGTGGCAATAATTTCTGGCAAACAACAAAAATTTGTCCAAAATTTGTTTTTAAATAGCATTCAGGGCTATATCCAATTTCCTATACAAACTAGTTTTAAATGTCACTTTTATCAGTAGTTCTGTTTCATACAGCATTCTTCTTCAGAATCAAGTGTCTATAGGAATATTTATTGTAGCTGTGTCAAAATACTAATTTGTTGTTCCAGCTGACAAAAAGCCCAGATAAACTGAAAACTGTGACATGTGAGACTTCCTACCTCAATTATCATGAACGAAGTGCACTGAATAAAATTTGTTGGGAGGGGAATAATAATCTCATAAACAGATACTTTAAGATATTTGAAAGCAGCTTCTTGCCGAATTCAACGAAAATGCAATTTGTTTAATCCAAAGTCATTTCTTTTCTGTCAGTGTTTCACCATTGTTCAGTTCCTATCACTGTTCTTCATTTTGCAGCATGGTTTCCCCTATGGTGGTTTACTTTCACTGGAGAAATTCTTAAACTTTGCCACTGTTAATATCAATTCTGCCCTGTCAATACTGCAAACAATAGAAGTCTATTCTTGCCAGCCATTAGTGTCAGGCTTGTTTTTAAGTATATCTGCTCAAAGTCATGTTACATGACACGCAATGTTATGTGCTGGATTATTACCACCATTGACTGCCAACCGCAGGTGGGTTTGCTGGGGCTGGGTATGATGATGTTAAGGTCTGCACGCTTAGGCAGACCTGTTTCACACCGAACAGAAGCTCACCAAGAGCTCTCAAATGGTTATCATATCTTGGTTGAAGGGCAGTGACAAATAGCTTAGAGCAATTTCAGATTTAACAGTCTCTATCTTCTTGGATAGAGTATGTGACTACCTCAACACAGCGTACTTATGATGTCACATCGTTATGGTATGTTTATGAATAAAGATGCCTTTCATGTGAAGAAGCTTTAAGATACTATTCATCATTCTCAGATGCTCAATTCTGAGACCAGAAAACCAAGAAAGGTGGCTGTGCGCAGAATTTTGCCCAGTGATTCCTATGTAAGTCTTAATGTTTAATTGATGTACAGTCCTTGCCTTGGAAAGATACCAGTCACTTTACAGCTTTTGTGTATTAAAGAATCCATCATATTACTATGTACTTAGTTAAAAAGACCCCAAATACCTGCTGCTTTGTTTTTCAAATTATGCCTGATTTGTTCTACTTTTGTCTGCTAGATTAAACATTCCTTTATATGGGGAGTCAATGCACCACTCAATGTCAATGAAACCCACATTATTTGTAGATGAATGAACCCACATTTTGCTGTAGGGGTCTCTGGGGATGGAACCCCTTGTTTCTCTTGTTGAAACAACAGGGATTGCTACCTATAAGCCCTTTTGTTCCTGGAATCTCTGAGTTGATTAAAGTTCAAACAAAAGATTATTTATTTATTTCCTCCACACATAAAAGGCACATAAAACAAGTTGTAAAAATAAAAAAGGACCCCTATGATCTTATTTACACTTTGATCTCTTCTTGATGGTTCCTTGAAGTTCATGTCAGCTTCTTTACTATTCTGTATGTAACATGCTCTATCTTTCCCTGTAAATTTCCTTGCTGCTATATTTACTTTTATTGACATACCCTTGATTTCCTCTCACTGTTTGCACAAACTCTTCCTTTTCCTAGAATTTTAATGCTTAGCATCTTCAATCCTAGATTCATGGTGGAAAAAGTATGCTTTGCCTAGCAGAGAGACAAGGAAGGAGGCATCTGGCAATCCCATACCTCCTCCAATTGGGGAATTATTTCTCCTTCCATATGGATCATTGGAAAATTGCGTCTTTCTCCTGCCTCTTCACCTCTCTTCAGCCACCTTGTTCAGGGATACAATAATGAATTGGATATGCCTTGGGAGGTTTAAGTGATCTGACTAGCATTCCATCCCTTTTCAGCTCAGGCCCCAGTGCCAGCCTTGGTAAGCTACGTCCTAGAGTTAAGGGAACAGGATTTTGTTCAGGATTTTTGGAGACCTGTACCTGTAAGTGCTGGCTGTGGGTGTCCTCAGACTCAATGGTTCCAAAATTCCAGGGAGGTTTAAGACCTCTATCTCCGTTACTGCTTACCAAGGCTGGCACAGGCCTGTTCAGGATTTTCATGGTTCCAATCTTTGGGCCTGTGGCCGCCACTGTAGATGTGTTTGCCATTTCAAATGTTAGTGAAAGGATTTCTAATTGAAATAGTCTTAAGACGGTGGAAGAAGTCTAGCTCTTATGGCAGATCTTTGTTATACAGGTGGGTGGTTTTGTTTAGCACAGGGTATTCCTACAGATACTGCCTAGATTTCTCTTGTGCTTGTTTCCTGACTTCATTTAACCCAATGAAAACTACTTATTTTCCCCCTTGGCCTTGTATCTCTAAGAATTAAATCTGTCAAAATGTTGATGTGAGAAGGGGTGTTTTTATGCCTTTCTTATTGTCTCTTCAAGAGTTTTTTGTTTGTTGCTGAGACATCCGTAGGCATGGCTATCTCCATGTCAGATTGTGTTGCCGGATGCATTAGAGCCTGTTGTGAGTTTCCTGAGGGTGTGGGACTGCAGTAGTGTCAGATAAGCTCAACTGGTGGGAAGATGAGGAAGGATGAGGCACAGATGTACCTTGCATGGATACTTCAAAGGCAAAAGCTCCTCATTATTAGATAATGAGATATATTGGCAGCCATGATTGTGAACTCTGTATTTAACGTGTGGCGTATATGTCTTGTTATTCCAATGTTTTCATTAGAATCAAAATATTAATTTACATGCAAAAATTTTTTTGCACTGAAATTTGTGCTACAAGTCTCCTTATTTAAGAGACTGTAATGGCTGGTTGGGTTTTAGTCTCTGCTAATAGCAATGAGGTACCTAATGTAAGCTAGTTGTTGAAGCTGTTTATGTTCTCAATGGAGAGAGAGACAGGTAATGATGCAAAATGTCTTGTTTATCCTAAACCCAGTGTGAATTGCCTCAGGTAGGTGCCAATCTCACCTGTAGATTATAGAAAAATCCTAAACAACTAGCTTTGACTAGATGATTTAACTTCTAAAAATCTCATTTCTTCTAAATGAAGCAAGAACTCTTAAACTGGTGGCTGAAATAGCTGTAGGGGTCACTGAAACTTAAATCATCATGCTTCCATTCATTCTGCAACTGAAACAAGGAAAATGCACTATCCATAGCTTTTTATTTTATCTTCTCTTATCTGTATCTCTGATATGTGAATCGGTGGTTCAATTAAACTTAGAAGTACGTTTATAGAAAAACTGAGATCTCAATAAAATGCTTTTTTTCATATTGCTACGGACTGTTGAAGAAGCATGTAAGATTAAATGAACAATAAACGTAACTTCAACTATTAGGGTACTATCTTTATGTTTCTGTGAGAACTTGTTAGGTACTTCACAGGTTGATTTGAACTGATTAGTATTCATTAATTCATAGGTATCAGAATACCAAGGCAATTAGTATAACAGTCCGGAAAACATTGTTTGGTATCTGGTACTCACTTTCAGTATTTACTTTCCCACCATCGTGTAGCTGGGTTATTTAGAGATACGGAAGCCTATACATATGTGTGTGTACGTACCCACACACAGAATTCTTGAGCTCAAATGAGAACTTTATGTATCAGTTATATCTATTGCTCTACCTAGCTGTCTTC
Organism: Dromas ardeola; assembly: GCA_013398915.1. Taxonomy (NCBI): domain Eukaryota; kingdom Metazoa; phylum Chordata; class Aves; order Charadriiformes; family Dromadidae; genus Dromas; species Dromas ardeola. The sequence goes on from VYZM01018132.1 coordinate 71,634, forward strand.
CCCTTCCTTAACGTGTGCTCCTAATGTGCCTCTGCTAGGTGTGATTAAATGGCAATTTAATGAAGTGGTGAGATGGAATGTGAGTAGGTAAGATAGGTGTGATTACATACATAAATTTTTCTTCTGGTGAAAAAATCTGAAGTAGTCCCTGTCCTTGGCACTCCCTCCACGTATTAATGCCACGTTTTCCCTTATTTTGAGGAAAAAGGATCAGTTTCCCACCCTGATTTATCACATGGCTACAGAACCAGTTATACTGTCACAGGTGGAGATGTGAAGGGTTTGGGAACAAATGTGTGAGAGTACGTAGAGCAGAAGGAGAGATGGGAGTTTGTACCAGAACTGTGACTGAGGAAAAACAAAATATAAGCAACCACGCTTCAAGAGTTCGTATTTGCAGAGAAATTGCTTTTTAGTCAGAAGGGTGGCAAAAAAGAGGACTTGAGATTCAGAATCATCTTTATGGTGTGATGAAATAGCAAATCGTGTATCAGTGCTACGTGGTGGGGAGCTAGATGCCCCGATGGAAGGGGGAAGTCTATAAATGAAATACCCTTTGCAATGAGGATACGAATTGGCTCCTGAAAAAGAGATAGTGCCACGCGCTGTGCCTGAGACCCCCAGGCACCCTCACCAAGGCTGCGCTGGGTAGGGCCAGTTAAGAGCCGCAGTTGGAAATTGTTAAATGAAGCTTGCAATATTATTGTCAAACTATTGATCACCCAGGGCTCGGCGGGAAGGAGACAAGCTGAGGAAGCCCGGCGTGAACGCGAGTGAAAGTGTCCCGTGTGGGGACGAGAGCGG
>VYZM01018132.1:72544-195580 GCA_013398915.1 Dromas ardeola
CTGGCGGCGGTCCTGCCGCCCCCCCTGCCGGCTAACGGCCTTCCAGCGCCGCGCCCGTTTTTTCGCATTGCGCCTGAATTTCGCTGCCTTCCGGCTGGGCTTCGCCGGGTAGGGGGTCAAACCCGTTTCCCGCAGGTGTTCGCCTTGTTAGTGTATTTTTTTTTTTTTTCATTATTTTTGGCGCGATTTGGGGAAAAACTTCAGTGCTTAACGTGCTTAACCATCTTCCTGCTCACGTCTTCATGCTCAGTTTTTTGATGATTTACAAATAAATCAGAACTACATAAATTAAAACTACCCCCCTTTTTTTTTTTTGCCTGCTCTTCAATAAAATTTTTAAAAAACTGGGTTTCTTATGGTAGAGACTACAGGTAGGCGCTAAGTGTTTGTGGCTGTCAGCAATATCTTCGTTGTCAAACTAACACGAGGGGAAGTTTGATAACCTCCAGGTAAAAGCCCTTTGATTTTTATTTTAAATTCCAATAAAATTTTAGAGGTCTTGTTTGAGGCAGGATTGTTTGTGGAATATGACATCTCTGTCTCTACTTTCTGTCTTAATGCCTTGTCATAGTTCTTGATGTCTGCCTGTCAGCACAGCGAGAGGGATTTTTTCATGTCTGAATAGTCACCTTAATGATAGCAGATGGAAACACCACAGGGGGTCCAAGCCCATCACACTGTCATTGTCACAGACTGCCCTGACCTGTTTCCACTCCTCTATTTTTTTGTCCCTTTTTAAAGGAGAAATGGATGGTAATTGAAAAGGATCTTAAGCAAGACTTAGGAAGCTGCAGACAACATGATTCCCTGCTATCTCCCTCTGTTTTCACAAATAAAGTCTTAACCTCTTAAGCACCAATAAGAGTAGAAAGAAAGCTAAATTGGTAAAGCTTTATAAAGATTGGCCTACCAAAGCTTTTTCTTTTTCCTCTTCAGGATACATCCAAGCTGTGTTACATCCTCATCATGATTGGTGGGTGTTTAATTCCTTAGATATATCCTTTTTTGCATCGAATTATTGATTTCCTGATGAAAACTGTGTATGCACCATCAATTCATTGCTGTGTTGTCTGCTTTGATCATGTTGAAGTATTGTGAAGTTATGCACAATAACAGGGAACTTCTAGACTCGTGTCTAAAACTAGTTGTGAAGACTTATAAATTCATAGCTGTTTGCATTGGCATTTTAGGATTATTTTTGAAGATCCTGTAATCTGATTTACAACAATTTTGTGTTAAATTACAGGCAGTTAGAATTTAGGGTTTGGTTTTGTAATAATTTTTGATTAAAAAAAATATCTATATCATTTCAACTTTAAGTGATATGTTAATGGAATAGTGAAAAAGAATTTTAGTTATATAGCTTTTGTTTAATATCACATAATACTTAAATATCCTTCATATCCCTGGAGGAAAAATCAATCTCTAGTGTTACTGCATCATAAGTAGTTTCAGAAAATTAGGACTGTGGTGGTTTACAGTGAAACTGGGAGTTCGGAATTGTCAAGAAACCTTTGTACGTGGATTTGAATGTCCTTTCTGCCATACAGAAATAAAATTATTTTTCCAGTTTTCAGTGTTAGAATAGGTTTAAACTATTTTTTTAGCACAAATAATTTTCATAATTCTAATTTTTTAAATATGTTTTATCACCCTTGAAACTACTTAACTGCATTTTGGCTGGAATATATAAAATGCATTCTTAAATTAGAATAGCATCATATACTGATTATCTCTATTCTTACTCAGAAGCTAAATAAAAATGAAGAATAGGATCAATCTAGGTTAATTTCTTAAAATCTTGGATGAAAACAAATTCAGGATACAGAAGAAATTGTGAAGTAAATTAAATAATTTTGTGGAGTATTCCATTTAAATGGAAATGGCACACGATGACAATTAAAGGTTTTTAGGTACTAAAAGGTGAGATCAGATACTTGCTCGTTTTTTTTTTTCAGAATCGCCTTGGAAATGCTTACATCCGATTAAATGTGTTAAGTGACTATGCACTTCTGAAAAATCTACTGGGCACCTGTCTAAATCCTTAGGCAATGAGTTACCTTCAAAAGTCTGGCTGTGATCTGGATGTCTGACTGCACCAGTGATCAAGCTAATTGATTTTTTTTTTTAAATGCCTGTGCTAAATCTATGTTCAGTAAATTCTAGGTAAATTCAGAATTGATTAAAATTGGAAAGTAAGCTAAAAAATACTCAGCGGCAAATCTTCCAGTAATTGTTCAGAAGACTGAAACATGTTATTCCTTTTATTTTGTAGTCTCACTTTCTATAAGCCAGTTTGACTGTATTTCATATATCAGAAAAGTTCTTATCATAAGGACTTTGGCTGTCCTTATATCCATACTCAAATGACCAGCTTTAAACCAATAAAACATACTAGTTCATAATTTCATGGAAAATGGAAGGTGGACTATTACATGTTTACTAATAATGACTTCAAAAGCAGTTCTACTTTGCCCCCATCTGTGGCAGATTTCCTTAGAAGAACAGTAATATATTCTGCAAATAACATGTTTTATTTTATACATTTTATTTTTTATTTTTCAAATTTTTGCGTGCATTTCTTTTTTTACTGTGCTATGAAGTTGTATTTCAGTCCATTATAGATTTTTGATTAGACAGGCAAGCTGGCAACTAATACTGCCTAATTTCACCAGAGTTAATTGAAAGTGTTTGGTTTTTTTAAGTTGAGCTGCCTTCTCAATACCCCTGCAGTAAAACAGGGCAAATAAACCCAGGGGAAAAAAAAGGACTGAAAACAAACAAAAAGCCTCCTCCCAGAAAAAAACAAGAAGCCCCCAAACTGTTAACCTTGATTTCTGATTATCTGCCTGAAATACCCAAATTGACAACAGGAAGATAAATGCTGGTGTAGTGGAAACCATTTACGTGCAAAATACTGTAAAGCGTACACAGCCGAAAATGTTGAAAGAAAAAACCTACAAAATTATTTATTTCTAATTTATCTGAATAACACTTATCCTAGCTGTGACTTGTATCTGCAAATAATCAATGAATTTTTAGGACAAGTCTCTTAGAATATCCTTTATTAAAAGGAGAACACTTTGTTCCTGCTTTTATTTTCTGGCAGATTGAATGCTTCCAGATATCTAACTGTATAATAGTCTTCAATGGATATTTCATCATTGTAGTTCAGGTAAATAATATTAAAGTATGCATAATTTCCTAATATTCTTTTCTAAGACATTTATAATGCTTGTAAATCACGAACAGTAACCAGCCACCACCTTTATCATCAACATAAAGACAATCATATAGTTCAAATTTTTCTTCAAAAACAGTTCTTATTTGTGCCAGTATAAAATCTAGTACTAAGATACCAATCACATTGAATTATTCCCTATAATTTATAAACTAAAAAAAACCCCAGAAAGCTGGCTGCTGAGAGAGTTAATATCTAAGGTGGAAGTACCTGAACTAATACCAGCAAGTGGCTGTTAGGTTACTAGTTTTCTGTCCAACATATAAAAATGCAATATATGTGTTATTATTTCCTTTCTTAATTCATTCTGCTGTGTTTACTGGCTATGTATATATAATCTCATTACTGGCTTTGCAGCTGTTTGATTTTACTCAAAGGTCAGCTTTGATGTTATTTCTATTTCCAGGCCTCCCTTAAATTGTGTTCTGAGGTTGATCTTTGACAGAGTGACTGCAGCTGAAAACAGTGGTATTCCGATTTATAACACTTTTCTGAATCCTAATGTTTATCTGCTGATTGGATGTGACAAACGAATTAATTCCTGCTTTGTCATAGTTATCTGATATAATAAAATAATTGGGCCTAGAGAAAGAGTGGGGGAAAGGGGGTGTGTGTGTGAACATTGAAAAGCTAGCCTTGTGAATCTCCCCAGAAATGTCCTGACTGATAACAATGTAGCACAACATTACCTTACCATCAGTTCTTCCTGGTTTCAATAGGTACAAAATTTCGTTAATTTATTACGTTCTTCTTATAACAGGATGTGTCCTACAAGGAATAGGAATACCATCTCCATTCCTGCCTGCAAAAGTTTAATAGCTTATTTCAATTCAGTGCATACTGGAAATTGAAATAAAAATGGATGACACTTACTTTGATATTTGCTAAAATATATCTTAAGCAGAAATTGCCAAAAAGCTAAATGATAAGCTGCTTAAGTTTCTTAATGCCTTACATGCACTCTTGTCCCGTGTATAATCTTTATCTTGTAAGAGCTTGTGCCTCCAAGTTCCCAGTAGTCAACAGTAAGTATATGAGTAGCTGCGTTCAATTTAAGGAGAATACTTATATGATCAGAACAGGCAGACATAAATTGATGTGTCTTGTAGAATAAGAATCTATATTTCCCCTATCACATGTACATATTGATTTTTAAGTACTAGCCAAGAAAGTCTGTTATCTACAACAATAATAACCTGAATTTACTGTGTCCAGTTCTGGGCTCCCCGGTTCAAGAAGGACAGGGCACTGCTGGAGAGGGGACAGCAAAGGGCCACAAAGATGATTAGGGGACTGGCACATCTCTCTTATGAAGAAAGGCTGAGGGATTTGGGTCTCTTCAGTCTGGAAAAAAGACGGCTGAGGGGGGATCTTGCCAATGCTTATAAATACTGAAAGGGTGGGTGCCAGGAGGATGGGGCCAGGCTCTTTTCAGTGGTGCCCAGTGACAGGACAAGAGGTAATGGGCACAAACTTGAACACAGGAAGTTCCACTTAAGCATGAGGAGGAACTTCTTCCCTTTGAGGGTGGCAGAGCACTGGGACAGGCTGCCCAGAGAGGTGGTGGAGTCTCCATCTCTGGAGACATTCAAAACCTGCCTGGATGCCTTCCTGTGCAACCTGCTCTGGATGACGCTGCTCTGGCAGGGGGGTTGGACTAGATGGTCTCCAGAGGTCCCTTCCAACTCCTACCATTTTGTGATTCTGTGTAAATTTATCTTTCTCAAGTATACCATTGCTTTTGCTCGCTTGCTGGCTCTCTGAAGGATAGTTGAGGTTTGCACAAGCAAAAGTTCTGTTTTTGTACAATTATTTAACATAATGCTCATGTATACCTAAAACAAGTAGTCACAATGTTTGCTTAGTTGAAGTCTCTTTTCCATCATCTCTCCCATGCCCAGTTTTGCCAAGGTGCCGTAAGTAAGGTTTGCAGCACCTCACTGTGAATCCTGAGGGATGTGTGGTACAGAATCCACCTCGGAAATTTATCTGTCAGCACAAACTTTATTTCTGTTTCTATACTGGTATGGTATAACACTAACTTTTCACAGGGAAAAAGTAGAAACTTCAGGAAATGGAACATATACCACTTGATGTTGGTTACTGATACTGGGGGCAAACCTGCCTGTCAGTGAAGTTCACAGAAAAATTCTGAGCCTACAAGAAACCTTGTGTTCCCCTGGATATGTGGTGCCAGAAAACTGTTTCACTATCAGCATCTTCCTCTCTAGCACTTGCAATTTGGAGAAGATATGTCTGGACATCACTATGCTCATAATCCCTGGAGCCAGTATCACTGTGATTGTGTGGAAAAGTATGAGGACTGTTTCGTGCTACATCTGGGGTCAGAGCAAAACCAGAAATAGACGATGATTTCTTTCTTCTTTGTTCCAGTTTAACAGGAAGTATGGCATGGAACTTGTGTCCATTTTTTTATGGTTTCAGTTTACTTCAGCTTTATGCTGATGATTATTAGTTACACTACCATAAACCACTTCAATTATGTTTTATTGGTACATTCCATCCTGCTTTCTAAATACTTATGAGGCCAAAATGTAATTCTTATATGAGAAAACACTTGTTTAAGGGAGTACATCCTTGCCAAAGCTCTAAAAATGAATCTCTTTCGCCTTTGTTTACCCTTAGTTGGAAGCTTGTTCAGAACTCCGAGAAAACTTCTGGTGTACAGACTACATGCGCTTCACAGCTTGGCCAGGATTGACACAAAAAGCTGTTATACACAGCGGAAGGTCAGTATATTCATTTTTGTTGCAACATATAAAATGAATCTTACTTAAGAGTTATTTTATATATCTGATTCTCACTTCCTGTTTTCTTGCAATTTAATATCTTAATTTTTCCTTGTATGGCCTGTGGATCAGCAGGATCCTGTTACAGTTCTGTTAATTTTTAAGGGTGTACCATAAATTCATATTTTCTGTGGATTAAAGACTTTCACAATATTTGTTTTCAAGTAAGGTTTGGAAATGAATGCGTATCAAATGTATCTATAGGAAAAGGTACTGGAAGCATATAATTGCATTGTATTTATATAAAATAAGGTTTTAGAGTATTAATTTGATAGCATAATTTTTTACGTAAAGGGTCTCAATGCAGAAGGAATCGCCTTATGAAATCAAGTGTATTAATAACTGAATACTTAGGTATTTAGGTACGAATTAAACTTTTTATTCATGTAAAATCAAGAGGCAATTATTTATCCCTAAGAAGCAGGTACTGAACTAGGATTGATAACCCATATGGTGTAAAGCTGTTATCTACTCTGAGTTATCTAGACTACCTTTATATTTAAGTGAGGTGAATACACATTCGTAAAGAGCTATTAATTTAATCCTAAAGTAAACTTCTAGGTAGGTTTCCTGGATTACAGTCCATTAGTGCTTATTAGTCATTAATTGCTAGAGAGCTGGATTGCTTCAGATGCAGATATCTAAAGTGAACTGAGATGATCCTCACTTCTCTGGCTATTCCTGACTCAACGATGGACAAGCCACTTGACTTGTCTTGGAAAAATTTAAATAATTTTGGTTAGAGGGTCTTTATACAGCAGTTTGCTGCTAAGATCACTGCAATGCAATCGGTTTTGGATAAATTCCTGATCTGACACTATTACTGTACACAAACTCAATAGACAACACTGGAACTGTTAGTTACCTTTCTTGGTGGGATGCAGGAAAGGTGCATGCAGGAGAAGCTACAAGTGATTAGTACTTAGCTCACTTGAAGACTTGAGTTTTACCCAACTTCATTTTGACAATAGAGTAGTAATATGCTTAGCTTTTTATTTTTTTTCAAAATAGTCAGCTTAACAGTGTTTATTCATCATGCAGTGGTTTTATATTTCACCAGGTCACAGTGATCTAATATCTCTCAAAGGTATGTCTGAATATTCCAAGTGCAAATATATATTATAAAAATGAAAGGAATAGCTAATACAAACTTAAAAACAGAAGTTGTGCTTAGATTTTTTGGCTTTAATATTAAAAACAGGATGGAAGAATCCAACTGTTACGCATCTGGAATTAACACTATATGATAAATTGTAATGTGATATCTTCAAGAGGGAATCTTTAAAGCTAAATTCAAGGTAAAGGTACCAGATGCAGTATTTTTAATTTCAGAATCTTTGCATTCGGTGAGGTGCAGAAAGCACTAAGAGGATTACCCTAGGAGGAAAAAGGCTCAGATGCATGTTCTGGATGTATATGCTTGAAAAAAGTCTTCAGGTTTAGGTATTAGAGCTGAGCCCCTGACTGTTACTTTTAATCTTTTATTGCCAAGTAAAACCTTTCCAGCAGAGGAGAATTCAGGATGTATAATCCCAGGCTTATGCACAAGGATTGTAGCTAACCTTGACAATTACAACCTGTTGTTCTTTTATCACTATTGAGAAAGATGATCTGTAAACCAGCAAGCTGGGATAGGCAACCATCAACTAATACAATCCCTCAGCATTTTGTCAGCTGGTTTGGGTTTTTAGAGGGGGACTGGGGGAGAGTTGTTGTTGACAAATATTGCCCTTGTGGAGTTCAGCAGTCTATTTCTGATAAGAGTTTTAGAAGAGTTATTGTGTACCCCCCTATGTTCTTGATCTTTTGCGGAATGTGGAACAACTTACATTTCTCTGCAAAGGTTACTAATTTCTTTCATTCATAGTGAGAAACTTTCAGTATTTTATGGATAATTCAAGTCTGATTTTCCATCATACTTTTGCATGTTGTGTATAACCATTCAGTCAAGGTATTTTGAATAGAAGAAGGCATAATAGATGAAAATAATTGAGACTTGTTTATGAATTAAACACCTTAAGTAGAGCATTAGCCTTTACTATGAGTATTTTGTGAAGCTATAGTTAATAGAATGTATTTGTCAATATGAGAAAATTATGAGGAAAATTTATACTACCTACAATTTTGATTTGACTGCACTGGCATACTTTATTAGAGTAGTCTCCCCCCCTAATATTTTTTTAATATTACAAACTTTCACTTAGCTAACTGATGAACAAACTTCTTTTGTCTAATTTACTTTTTTGTTGTATTCTGTATGCTCTTTTTTGATGTGTTATACTCTTTTCTACATTTCTAAATCTTATAATTTTATTAAAGGAGAATTTGGTATTTTATCTTATGAATGCTTAAAGAAAACTCTTTCATAAGTGCAATAAAGGCACCGTGTCTGTATTGTGTGATACAATAGTTTTGTGTGGCATGATAAAACAACCAGTGTAACTTTTCTACTGCTGTTTGCAAACTTTTTGAACTTTGTTTGCAGCTTTGACTGGTCTAGCTCAGCTAATGCCTCTCGTGGGCTGGTGGTCTGAAGCTTTTTCAATTTATTTTACAGTTTGTTCAAGTCCCCAAGAAGAAAGTTAGTGACCAGTCATTTCTATAGATGCTATTTCTTCTGGTTCTGCATTTTTTTAAACACTTCAAGTGGGATAAGAGGAGCATGGTGTTGACTCTTTATGTATTGTCACAGCCATGATGCCTCTTTGTACTCCTGGGATTTGGTCTGTGATCAACCACTAAATGAAATATTGGAAGATTAAAGCCTTTAACCTAAAATTAAATCATTAATTTTAGGTATTACTATGCCTCAGACTTTTCTTCATCCCTTGTGCAAATAGGCCAGTTTAGTAACTCTTGTATAAAAAATACCATATACACCAGAAGATAGCTTTGCATTTTAAGTCCAAAGTGTATTTTGTATTAATAGATATAATATGACTTTGTTAGCACAGTAAAATTGGAAGTAATTTATTTTGATAGGCTTAGGCTGATCCCAAGGTATTTTGTGCCTTTGCCACTGAGAAAATGATGATGGCATTTCCCAGAGAAAATGCCCTCAGAAGCTATCGGTACCATTGATGTTCTGGCCTCTGGCCAATGTATGACTGATCACTACATATTGTACCCAGAAGCTATGATACTTTCTTTTGTGACAGTGTGAAAAAATCAGCCATGAACATGAACTGTAAGTTTATGCAGTCTGACTTATGTGAATGTACAATATTCTTATTCTGTAGGATGATGTTATAAAAGCTTAAAGTTCATCAAAGTTTCATGAGAACTGTATTAGATATTTTTGGTCTGGTTTCCTAAAAGAACAGAGTGTATCTGTCTCCCTGTTCCTGTGTTGTTTTATTTTTAAGATCATGAAGTTATTTCAGTGTAAAATTTAACATGTAAGTTTTTTTTTAAAAAAGGTCATTCAAGTCTTACGACAATATACTGGTGGTTAGAAAAAGCAAATCTAAGTACCAAGGAATCCACAAAAGAATGACTTGTGCCTCACAGCTGAGCTGTTGAACTGCAGTTTTTCACCTTGCCTACTTGTACACTGAGAATCCAACTCAGTCATAAATCCATAGGAAACTAAGCTTTGCGAACTCTATTTTTCCATAACTAGTTGCTCTTTCCTTTTGAAGTCTGAATTTCCTCCATACAATACAAATAGCTCCAACTTGTGCTGACCAGTAGAGATTCTGCTACATTTTTGGGACAGCAGACAGGAAACTATCAACCTGAACAGAAATATTGTCCCTTCCATCAGTCTTACAAACACTGATTAATTCCACAAGAAGATACAATGAAACATCTGTTGCAATTACATCGTTGTGCAAGTGTGTTACTTCGAATGAAGGGTTGTCCTTTATGAAAAGGACTCCGATCTTCCTGGCATCACAAGATCATGGGAACTAAACCATCTCTGCTCCCAACAAGTGTGGAGGAGGAGATGAGAGGAAGGGCAGTCATTCTGATGCTTCTATCAGGTGTGGGCTGTAGAAGGCTTCAAAGTGCCCAATAAGGAGAACTGACTCCTCTTTCACTGTATTTACATCCTCACTGGATTTTGACTATTTCCCTCATGACAACAACAGTAGTTTTTGGTACTTCTTCAAAGTTGAAGAAGCTAGATTGATTTGAATTTCAAAGAGAATTGAATTTTATAATCTGGGAATCTGTCATGCAGGAAAAATAATCTCTCAGGCTAAAACATAAATAATATATTATTAAAAAAAATATTCCTTAATTTAATTGTTAGGAGATAATCTCTAGATTTTTTAGTTTTGCCAGTGTAATGGTTATACAAGTCACCATGAGGGAAAAATATTCTTAAAATGCTTCTAGTGCAAATAAGTCTCTCACTTTTTTTTTTGGAGTAAAATATTACAGGGAAATCTGAGCCAGGATTCACAGCAGGGAGGGGGCAGGGGAAGGGGAACCTGGCTGTTGTGTTTGGGTTGTTTTCTCCTTTACTATGCTTGGAAGGAATAATAGTGTCTAAGCCTTGTGGTCATGGAAGCATAAGCTGGTGACAGAAAGTAGTCATGAGAAAAGTAAAGACACAGCTGAAAACTTCTAACTAATCTTTCCTTGAAAAAGGTGTGGTTGAAAATAATACTAAAATTTAATACAACTTATTGTCCTTATGAATACCTTGTAAATACCAATAAGGAATAGAAAAATAACTGAATATCAGATAATTTGTGAAAAATAGAAGCAAGCTATTTGAAATTATTACCTGTCCTATCTAATTTTAAATTTCATTTACTTAAAATATGCCTTTGCAACTATTCAAATGTTCTGGCAAATTACCTAGGTTGGTAAGTTTGCCTAGAGAAGGTATAAGTCAGCACAAAGGTCACTTGATTCTAGGCTTTTATTCCAATTCTCCTGTTCAAAATCAGGATTCAATTATCAGATTTCATTTCTAACTTTTTTTCTTCTGTGATTTAGCCCAATGTTCCTCTCATATTTCATTAGAAAACAAAATATAGGTTAGATTTTTTGCAATCTTCCTTACTAGTGAAGTGATATTTTGAAATTTCAGTAGTAACTTGTTCTCAGCAGGAGACAAGTTATCTGTACAGTTTTAAGCATTTCTTTTAATAGTATGAAGATCAGGTAATTAGAAAAAAATATATGGGTTTCTAAGTTCATAAAAGTTTTAGGAAAATACAGTAGAGGTATGTAGTTAACATCTGTTTTTTTTTTTTTCACATACTGGATTTTTATTTTTTTCTATACCTTTTCACTGCAGGGCTGTGTGGGAGTTTTACTGTTTTGTCAATTCTTATATATGCACTTAGACTGCACAACAAAGAATGATAGAAGGGAGGGCGAGTCCAGTGGGGGGCCACCAAAATGGTGCGAGGGCTGGAGTGAGCGCAAAGAGGCTGTGGGAGGTGACCCCGTTCAGCCTGGAGTAGGGAAGTTTTGGGGAGATCTGGTAGCAGCCTTCTGATACCTGTGAAGAGGTTGATGAACCCAGGCTTGTGGGAGAATGAAAGGCAAATTCATAAATTGAAAGAGGAGATTTAATGATAGAAGACGAAAAATATTTCCTTTAAGGATGATCAAGTTGTAGATACAAGGTGGAAAAAGGCTGATGGAATCTCCATCCTTGGAGGCTTTCAAGACCTGAAAGGACTAAGCCCTGAACAATGGGATTCAAATTCAATGTTGACCCAGCTCTGAACAGGATTTTTGGAGTAGATGAACTCCTAAAGTCTTATACAAGACTTTATGGAAGATTATGTGACTTAATGTTTTATTCTTTTCTCTTTTTTTTTGTCACCAAAGCCTTACGAAAGCATTTTCTTGATGAAACGTTTTCTAAAACAGTGGAGCTGATGTGATCCCGTATTTCACTGTGGCCTTCTACTCTACTCCAACAATGCAAATGGGGTAAAACAGCTCCTTGTGATGTGTCTTTAACAACTGGACTGCCTTCATAATCAACAATTATCCCTGCAGCTCTGTTCTCTTAACTGACAGCAGAGGGAGCATATTCAAATGAGAGTTCATATTCAAATGCTGGAGACAAAGTTAGAGACAGGGTCTTTGATACAGCCAAACCCAAGTTATTGGCTAGCACAGAGTAGTAATTTTATTCCTTGGCAAGGATCCTGTTGGAGATAACGGAAGCTATGGGGAAAACTACTATTGCTGTCCTATTCTTGACTCACCCTCACTGATGATATAGTATAATCTGATGCGATAAATTGCAAATGCAAACATTTCTTAACTGATTCCTGAAGAAAAGGAGGAAGCTGCCTTTTGCCACTTTGTTGTACACTTTAATTGAAAACAAATAGATTGAACCTTCAGAAAGGTTAGAAAAGGCTTGGAGTATGTACTTGTGAAGATCAGTACAGTATATTACTGTATATTATATATACAGTAGAGTATATTTAAAAATTATTTCTGCATGAAAAATAGGTGATATTTCTTTATAAAATTAAAATAGTTTTGTGATATGCTTTTTTCAAGTGTATTATGTACCAGATATTACTAAAGCCTTGCTTAGCCCACAGTCACATGCCAAGGACCTATTATTGATGTTCTGAATACTAATTGCTTCCACCACATTATCTTTGTGGTGAAGCATCACCTCTTGATGAATGTAACCAGTCGCTAAATGCCACATCAGTCCTATCAAGTTCAAGTCAAAGGTCTGGCAACAACAGAGCCATTCCACGCTCATCAAGTAGATTAGCATATTGCCAACTTTATTGCTAAATGTGAACTACTTGTACTGCGCAGATTTATCTGAAAGGAGATGGTGATACTGTAAGTAGCACATCAGTCAGTCAGCAGAAGGAGTATTTACCCAATTAGCTGGTTTAGCCTGAGAATAGTGTTACACTAACTGTTATTTGGAGGTTTGGTTTCTGTCTAGAATTGCAGGACAAATTATACAAATAGCTCATTTTGGGAGGGGGTTATACTTTTTGTGTCTAAGTGATTTATAGAGTTTAGTTAAACTCAAACTTGGTTATTTCTGCTATTCAAACATCTTTTTCACTGATACGCTGAAGTGGAAACCCTCTTGTTCACCCTGTGTAACTGTGACCATCCAAAGTCCATTCGTGAGATCTCAGTCTATGCCTTTTCTAAATTTACTGGTTTTACTTATATTTTTCCTGTGGCTTATGATAGAGATTCGCAGTATAGTTGAAACATCTGAAAGTAAACTGGATTAGTTTTTAATAATCCTATCAAATCTGAATGTTGATAGACTTTTGAAGTGACCCGAGATCAATGTCTTTATTTTACTGCAAAGTAAAAAGCATATACTTCAGTATCTAATTATATTGTGAGGCAAAATGACCTGAATGTCTTTTAATAGATTGTTTATCTTATATAAATTTGTCTGAATAAGAGTTTGCCTTCTAATATGGGTCCTTTTATGGTTGCAAGATAAATGATAAACAGCATAATGCCTCAATTAATTCACCAGCTGTTATCCTTAGCGCATTTGAGTATGGACCAATGGTCTTTGTGTAATGGAAATACTAATATTTGTGAATTAAAAGCATTTTTTTGTTTCCTTTTTCATTCTTTCAAGACATGCATTTCTCCCTTTGCATCTTAATATTCTGTTTAACTGATGTTTACCTGATTTATATTTTTTGCATAAAAACATTAATCTATTGAGTTGTGAAAAGCAACCCATGTATGAAGCATAAACTGGAAGCCAAGATTGACATTGGACCCTCAGAAGTTCAGTTCAGTAAGCACAGGGCAGTCTGAAAGCTCCTTTGAATCCAACAAAAATTGCTTTTGTATGGAAAGTGCATGAAACTGGCATTTTTATGATTTCCAGTATTTTCTGTCGCAGTCAAGCCAGCAATTCAGGAAAAAAATTTCTCATAGTGTTTCTGTTTCTGGCCTCAGCTAGCAGAAGAAAATGTGAACCTGTGAAATTTCAGACACAAAACTTCATCAGAACTTAAAATCACTCAGTCCAGTTTTTGGATATGCCTCTGAAACATTTGTTTTTATACTTAATTGAAGCAAATAATGTTTTGCTGACATTCTGCAGTACACAGGTAAACTTCAAGTATCATTTGCTTGTCTATTGCTGTTCTGTAGCAGAATGTTGTCTGAAATGTTTCCAGGTATTAAGCTGTATTCATACAGCAGGTTTTTCTTAGAAATTATAAACCATCTTTGCAGAATGGTGTTTTCATAAAGTTAGCTCTTAATCAGTGCTTCAGAATGATGATTTATGGTTGTGCAGAAAGGTGTACAAACAGAAAACACTCATAGGAATACATATAGAAAATCTATCAATATTCCCAATATAGAATAGTCATTAGTGGTAATTTTCTGCTCTAATTTGTTAAGGACTGAAATTCGCAATGATGACAGTCATTGTAACTGACAGGGTCCTTTATAGAACAGCCCTGTCCATTCCTGATTTTTCCTTACCCTATAGCCAGTATAGTAAAATGTTGCAAACAAAATACTTTAATGATATTATTACTATAGCCATTGCCATTTTAAAATGGAGTTTAATGAAAACGTATTTTTGAGCCATTGGTTTCTAGCAAAGCTTTAAGCGATCCACTTCTGCAGTAAATGCGCACATTGGAAGCAAAAGCAGTTCAAGCTGGACTTTCGTATGCTTACCCAGCATTGTTTCAGACTTGGAGTAAAACTTTTATACTGGCTCAAAGAGTATAGATTTGTTGCAATCTTTGCAGTTCACTGAACTTTTTTTTTTCTGTGCATACATATTTCAAGTAAACTCTGTAGTTATAACAAGTGACACGTTATGGACCCTAAATCGTTGCACTGTGAAATATGCACAGAAAAAGGACAAATGAAGATATCAAGGGTCTGTTCCATTTTGCACTGAACTGTAAAATGCCACCCTTGTTGTACAGAAGATCACTGGTTCTGAGCAGGGCTCATTGACTGCTAAGTTGTGGATAGTGTTTCACTTTCTGCAACTGTTAATATCCTGGGTTATCCAGGCATAATGACCTCTCTATTTGTGACACATTGTTGAATTTTCTGGTTCTTTTAACTTATTCAACCCCCCCTTTTATTTTTTCTTTTTCTCCATTCATTGGAAGGCTGGAAGGGTTCTGAATTGAGCTGTGGTACAGAGCTGCCTCGCTGTTGGTCAGCCAATTGCAGTTGAAATTGGTCGTCGTGGCATATCTGTAGATGAATATAAACTAAAGCATACCAGAAAGGTACTCTATATTTGCACTAGATTTTCTGTATGCAAGGTAATGCACGTTTTGGTTAATATTGGAATATCCGCAATATTATTTGGTTTTGGTAGTTGTTAAACCTGATAATAGTAAGTAATCTAGGCTATAATAATATAGATTAAGTTATAGCTGACAGTTTATATTTAATTTCTGACTGGAAGTGAATTTCAATTTTATAACTAGTCACTCAATTACAATTGAATCCTAATACCTTATCTATTAAATATTTTAAGTGCTGATAAAGATTTATATATTTTAAGAACTTTGCTGCTTTAAAATATGAATTTTAAAAAAGGGGTTACATGTAGTGTACAACACTTGATTTCCAGACCTGAATGCTTCCTCTGATTTTGAAAGGACCTGGAGTTAGTGAGGTGTACTATTTTACCTCAGATTAGGACCCATGCCTATATTTCTTTTCTTCGTTGCTCCCCACAAAAAGAGCGGTGTTTATTTTGGTTTTATTTGCATACTATATTCTGTATTGCTCCAAGTTTACTCTGGCCCTACAGTGAGTAAGCTACATTTTGGAGGGCTGTTTTAGCTGCCTCCAACCATAAGTAGAGTGTGTTTCTGTATACATGGAACATGTCAGCTATATAAATATTTTGCTTATCTTTAGCATTGCTGTCTCTCTTCTATGCTGTATTTTCTAGGATTTACTCTCTCATAAGATCTGTAAATTTTGCCAAACTTTACTGACATAATAGAAAAAATATTTGCTAATTTCAGAGGACTTTGAAACCCAGGCCCCATATAGTGAATCATAGAATTGCCTAGGTTGGAAGGGACCTTTCAGATCATCCAGTCCAACCATCAACCTAACTCTGACAAAAACCATCACTAAACCCAATCTCTAAGCACTATGTCTGCCTGTCTCCAGGGATCGTGCCTCAAACACTTCCCTGGGCAGACTGTTCCAATGCTTAAATAACCCTTTCAGTGTTAAAAAACAAAACAAAAACAAAAACAACCCCCACAACTTTCCTAATATCCAATCTAAACCTCCCCTGGCGCAAGTTGAGGCTGTTTCCTTTTGTCCTATCACCTGTTACTTGGGAGAAGAGACCGACCCCCACCTCTCTACACCCTCCTTTCAGGTAGTTGTAGAGGGCAATAAGGTCTCCCCTCAGCTTCCCTTTCTCCAGGCTGAACAACCCCAGCTCCCTCAGCTGCTCCTCATAAGACTTGTGCTCCAGACTCCTCACCAGCTTTGTTGCCCCTCTCTGGACATGCTCCAGAGGGGCCCAAAATGGGACACAGTAGTCAACATGGGGCCTCACCAGTGCTGAGTACGGGGGGGACGATCACTTCCCTAGTCCTACTCACCACACTGCTCCTGATACAGGCCAGGATGCTGAATAATATGGTGGATCTAATATTCAGTATCAAAGCCTTTTCCCCTAGTAATCATATTTTCATCTCAGTCATTGAAGTGTTCTGGCATTCTCTGTTAGTAAACTGCAAACTGCAAGCCTCTGTGATGTGATGAGATTAACCAGAAAATGTATATTTTAGATTTAGATATTGATGCATCTTCCATATTCTCCAAGAGCCTTAAAAGAATCCAGTTCCATACTTACTGTCTTTCTATGTGTCTCCTGTAAAAGCACCTGACTTTTGCTTTAACTAGGCCTAGGCCAGTGCAGAAGGATCCAGGGGAAAGATCTCTTCATAGATTATACCTATTAACTTGTTCAGCATGAGAGATCACTTGCTAAGATGGATGTGTTCCCAATGGCATAGCTCCGAGGGTCACTGCCTTTTATGCCTGGACTTCACAGAAAACAAACGACTGCACAGGATAGGGTGAATGTTTTACTAGACCATTGGGCACATTGATTTTTATTTTCATGGATATGTAGATCAAATTGAAATAACCTAAAGGGGCTGATGTGATACCCTGGGACTGTTAGGGATGTCAAGATTTGTAGTAAGTCTGTATATTTCTACTCCTTGGTACTCCCTGTAGAAAAATAGCATGGGGTGTCATTGAGATCTGTCACTTGCTGACACTTAGGGGGAAAAATAACCCCTACCTCTACTAGACAGTCACAAGACATGTCCCAGATGAATAAGATTGTGTACTGAACCTAGTTTTGATTTATTTACATTTAAAGCAAGTGTTATGCGAGTCAGACACTCATGATCCTGGCTGGCTGATATATCCTTAAGCTACTGTCTGTATATTGGCATGCGAAGAATTCTTTCTTGCCTGATGTAGGACGCTACTTCAGAAATGTGTTTTTGTAAACACCCTGAAACTACAGAGCAGGAACAGCTTCTATTTCAAGACCTGATAAAATTGCATCTATTTAAGCAACCTCTGTCCAACTGTCACATTAAAAAAGCTATTTAGACCACTACAAAATGTCAAAATTAATACAGAATGAAGAAAAATGGAAAACTGAAATTGAGGAAAACAAAACAACATAAACAAATTTGAAATTTAGACTTTTGAATTTGCCAAGAATGTTATGCTTTGAATGAATATAAAGTTTTACAGGAACTTTTTTCCCTAAGCTTGACAAAAAACTACGTTATATGGGTTATTTACATCTCAGAGAAAGCAGGAATATAAACTGTATTTTAAGCATCAGGATCATAATTTTTTCCTATATATGTGCAGTGCTGTTTATGTTTTTTTGAAGCTGGTTTTCTGTTTCAAAAACCTGTATCAAACTTAGGTAAAAATAGTTACTTTTACATCATACAGCTTTTGCAGTTCTACCTGTAGAATATAAACCTAAGTTTCGTGCTGATCTGATTTTTTTGTTCAGCTACTATAGATAAGATAATTTAAAGTTTATCTAATGTTGTAGAGCTTGCCAGACTGAGAGTGAGTTTGCAGTTCTTGTCTAAGTTACTATAAAGAACTAAAAATTTGGACTGGCTTCAAGAACCTTACTACAAAGGTTTTACATTCCAATATTGTTAGACTTTTCAAGCTCCATAATATTTTTTGTAAACCATCAGAAATGGAGGCAACTCTGAGGTTGAAAAATCAGGTTTAGATTATTATTCTAGGGAAACATGATATTTTTCTTATGTATTTATTAAGTATTTTATTAATATACTCATGAAATTAAATGTTACACACATATATACTGATATATATCTTGGGATTCAGAAGTAAAAATAATGCATCTCTATATGTCTAGAGAAAATGAATGGGGCTACATCTGGTGACTGGTCACCAGCCTTGTTCCTCAGGGTTCAATTCTAGGGCCAGTTCTGTTCAATATCTTCATCAGTGATCTGGATGCAGGAGTGGAATGCGCCTCTAGCAAGTTTGTTGATGATACCTAACTGGGAGGTGCTGTTGGCCCTCTTGAGGGACAAGAGGCCTTGCAGAGGGATCTAGATAGACTGGAGCATTTGGAAATCATCAATGGCATGAAATTTAACAAGTCCAAATTCCAGATGTTGCACCTGGGACAGGGTAATGTCAGGCACAAGTATAAGTGGGGAGAGGAGTGCCTGGAGAGCCCTGCAGAAAGGGATCTGGGGGATGGTGGTTGACCAGAGGCTCAATATGAGTCAGCAGTGTGCCCTGGCAGCCAAGGCGGCAAACTGCTTCATGGGGTGCATTAAATACAGCATCACCAGCCAGACAAAAGAGGCGATTATCATGTATTCACATTGGTGCGGCCTCACCTTGAGCACTCTGTGCAGTTCTGGGCCCCGCAATTTAAGAATGATGTGAAGGTCCTTGAGTCCGTCCAGAGGAGGGCAAAAAAGCTGGTTAAAGGGCTGGAAGGCATGTCCTACGAGGAGCACCTAAGGAGTTTAGGTTTGTCTAGTTTGGAGAAAAGGAAACTGAGGGGCAACCTCAGTTGCTCTACAGCTTCCTGAGGAAGGGGAGAGGGATGTGCTGAGGTCTTCTCCCTAGGATCCAGTGATAGGATGTGTGAGAACAGTTCAAAGCTGTGCCAGCGGAGGTTTAGCCTGGACATTAGGAAGCATTTCTTTACTGTGAGGGTGGTCAAGCACTGGAACAGGCTTCCTAGAGAGGTGGTTGATGCCCCAGGCCTGTCAGTGTTTAAGTGGCATTTGGACAATGCCTTTAACAACATGCTTTAACTTGGTCAGCCCTGAATTGGTCAGGTAGTTGGACTAGATGATCGTTGTAGGTCCGTTACAACTGAAATATTCTATTTTAGATAGAAAAAGTATTTCCAGAAATCCGTTCTCTCTTAATGAATGTGGTTTGGGTTCAAATGCTGTTAAACATTAATGGGAGATGTAATAATTTAGAACCTGATTTAAAAATTCTAATGTCCTTGGTATCACATAGAGCTAGAAAGCTGTTCTGGTTGAGGTAACTTTTCTGATTTAGTTTGCATTATTATTAAAATTAATTCATTCCTTTTCACTCCAAAAAGTCTTAACACATGACTCATTTTTCCATTGCTTTTATTCAATAGAATAAGCTGCAGAGGACTTGTTATTTCTTTTCCACGTCTTTATTTACTGCATTAGATGCTTATTCATGGTTTTAGTTTCAGATATCAAGTGTTTTTTCCTTGTGAAATCATGCTATTTGAAGTGTAAATGCCATTTTCTCTCTTAATTTACTTTTGTGTTTTGGTAAAATGAGACATAACTCTTCGGATTACTCATTTTGTAATGGAGACAAAAGCAGCATCTATCAACAGTGGGTTTAGGATATAATGGCTCCATCTACTGTAAAGGATGGAATTATATCTGCATTTGCTGAATACTGGATTTTGGGGGAGTTTACTTGTTTCTTACAATGTGTTCCCTTTTTCTATATGAAAACTTCAACAAATGATATTTGCTGTTTTGATGCTGCGATATCACGATATTATTTCCTGTTCACATTAGTTTTATAAGTATTTTCTATTTAGGGAATAAATAGAAACATACTGCCTTTTAATAAAACTTTTTAAAAATTAATGGAACCAGTTCATGATTTAAATTGTGAATTTTCATTTTTATTGTTTCTAATGCTTTTGTTCTTGACTTCTAGTGCACATTTATTTTATTTCAATTACATCATAAAAATAGATCTTATTCTTTAATTAGTATAGTAACTTGTGATAACTATAAGTTAATGTGCTCTGGGGAGAATTTAAAAAGGCAGTCCTTAAGGTTGTTATGGATGGATCTCAATGAGTCTTAATAAATTCCTTTGACAAAGCAGGTGTCCTAAAAACTGGTGCTGAATAGCAACAATTTTTTCTTCTCTCCAGGTCTGAGCAGAAATGTTAAATTTTAGAAATACCCCTCCCCTCAGTGAAGTAGAAAAAGTAATTGCAGCAGAAGTTTTTTCAAAATAATATTGAATTTCCATTTGGTTGTGCTTACTGTTATGTAGCTAAAGAAAATAGCGCTTTTTAAATAATTGATGAATACAAAATATATTTCCTGGAAAAATATGTTGCTGAGAGGTTCCTTTCTCGTACCTTTGGTCAGATCAAGTGTTTGAGTGATGACAAAAACCAGCATGGTGCAAGAGCAATGATGATCTGTGCACAGTGCTGACAGAGAACCTGTTCTTGATTTGTGCTTGTCATGGTCAGGCATCTTGGGCAAGCTTGTTTGAAGTGTGATGTTTTGCAGGTCAGCTGGCTCATACAAGTTGCTACCAGGAATTCATGGGCAGCAGTGGAAGGGTGGCAGAGTACTCAGAAATGTGGTTTTATCCCCAGCAGCCTTGTTCTCTTCAATTAAATAAGAGGCATTTTTGCATTAGCATACCAGTGGGTTATATCCAGTGACTTGTGCCTCTGAAGATTCTTTAAATTTACACTTTTTTCTGAGCATTTGAACATTTTGAAGACATTCACAGAATTGTTGGGAACATCTGCAGCGTTATATACTGTTAACCTTGGGGAAAATTGCAGAGGACCACTGCCCAGAAGGAAGTCAATACCAAACACTCCTCTCTAGCACCAACCTTCCTTTTTCATCCTTTCATCCAGTGATTAGTTTAGATCCTATTGCTCACACAAATCCAATAGTCTGATGAAATGGAGATCGTTCCCGTTGCTTCATCAGTTACCTGGAATTATGCTAGGATGATTCCGATCATCATTAAATAAAAATACAGTTGTCAGCTGTACTGATCTTTATTTTATCTTTATGCATACTGCTTGTCATTTACTAGAATATAAAAATTTTTGCAGTTTGTATATTATGAGCAGAGTGGTTTCTAAAGTTTGAGAGTTAATAACTATAACGCTGTTCAGTTCTATCCTGTATTTCTTATCAGGAAAAAATGCTAGTGGTTAGTACAGGATCTCTGAAAAATGTTATATTTCTCTATATATTTCCTATCACATTCACTTTATCTGTAGTGTCATGTTATCTTAAGTTGCAGCATATGTAGGCCAACAAAAACTGACATAAAGGAAAGCAGCATAATACAATGTAATGATATGTGACACATCATTCAGATTGAGAAGGAAACTCACTTTCTTGGAATTAATACCTACTACTTACTGTGTTTGCCATTAACATACTCTCCTCTATGAATACACTCTCCCCTATGCAATGAAGGTGTGGTTTACTGTATTATATCAGAGAGTATTAACTTGTTCTGAAAAAACATTAAAATTATCAAGTATTTTTTTAAAATGTTGGTTCATAATTCAATCCTGATATTGCTTTCTGGTTTTCCAAACTTTTCCAAACTATTCTTATGCAGAAACAACAAATTAGTCTTGATAGTTTTCCCCTTACATTTTTAGTTAACAGACTAATATTTAATGATATCCATATTTGTGATAGGTGAAATTATGTACTCTTATTCATGTAAACCTTACCGAAAACTTAAATAAAATAAAACTATGTCAATAAGAAGTAAAAAATAAATTTTAAGAAGTATACTGTTATTTACTTATACTTTTTATTGACTTATAAGTCAATTATCAATTCCAGAAAGTAAGCAAGAGAAGCTAACAGTGCTGTTTAACATGCTCTGATTTTTGAACACGTATTTCACAATAGATTTCAGCATGTGGTGTGCACTGAAATCCAAATGTATCCTAGACAGGGTGGAATACGTTTTGAACTAGCAATAAAACTTTCCAAAGTATTGTATTTGCTTAAGGGCAGAAACTAGCTGGGAAATGATTTTTCTTGTTCTGGGAAGGCTTGAGGATTTTGTTGGATTCTGCACCGGGGGGTTGGTTTGTTTCTTCACTTCCCTGAAAAGGAGAGGTTCCCTGGAATACCTGCAGAAGCTGTTCGGCGTAAAGTGGGTGCAGATCTACAGCCCTTGAGCTGGATCAAGCAGAGACGGGGACTCCCGCACCAACATCCATGCTGCCTGGCGTTCTGGCATGAGTGTGCCGCCCAGGGAACAGGATTTGAGTACACATTGTGGGTAATAACTATCATTTTACTGTGTTAATTTTAACTTAGGTCACTTCTGTTTGTGTTCATTACACGGCTGCCAAATGCTTTCTTCTGGCACAGAAGCAGTGGTGGCATGAGGTTGGGTGGAAAAGTGAGAGAAAGAAACCAGAATCCCTTTTCTCAGCAGCACTAAGTAAAGTGAGCGTGCAGTACTTGTAGAGAAAGACTTTGTTATTGATAGAAATGGAATCTTGGCTCATTATTCATGCAGCCAAGTCTGAAAAATATGCCATGAATCTAAGTCA
Source organism: Dromas ardeola (assembly GCA_013398915.1). NCBI lineage: Eukaryota > Metazoa > Chordata > Aves > Charadriiformes > Dromadidae > Dromas > Dromas ardeola. The sequence continues at coordinate 95,454 of VYZM01018132.1, forward strand.
GCGTATTACATCAGAATTAAAACACAGATGGAGCTATGAAGGAGAGAAAAGTTTCATCATATACTGTCTATACAAGGTGATAAACAGTAGAGGAGTTAGTAGTATGGATTGGTGAAGAATTTTTTTTCCCCTCAAGAAATAAAAGCATCCCACTGTTTGTACTCTTGCTCTTGAAGGGATTTATTTTAAAGTAAAATACAAGTGGTCCTAAATTGAAAATATCTGCACTCATGGGAAAAGGCTGCCAAAAGGCTGAAGAAAAAGTGATGCAACTGAAGCTAAAACCTGAGCTTTATTGTTAAAAATGTCTAGTAAAGTTCAAGATGAAAACAACAAAATATTTTAATATTACAGAGTATTATTAAGATATGAGCAAAAGTTGCAGAACGTGAGGGTAGGTTTCAGTTTTGGTATTGTGCTTTCCACCTGAGCTTAGAAATTTCACTGAATCTATGGGATGTCCATGAACCAACTTTGGAAAATACGCCCAAGTGCTTAAATACTGTAATATTACCTGCCCTATGAAATTGCTTATGTTTATTCACTGATGAGTGATGGAACAGAAAAAGATGGCTATTCCTGTACTTGTGAGGCACATCATCCTGTAAAAATAAGGGTTTAATAGATTGATTTCAATTTGTTAAAATATTAACTGTCGAAGTGTTTGAATAGCTCTATATTTACTCTAATTTAGTGTAGTTAATATCTCTACGTTTTCTATTAAAAATAGTGCAGGTTCTCATAGAACTTTGTACTACAGTTTTCTTTATAAATAAAAAATATTTCATATAAAGGAAGATTCTGCCTACTTCATCATGAGGACACTGGACTAACTACTGCTTGAATAGAAGCAGCACCTGAGAAGCTGCAACGCAGTCATTTCACGGATTGAGCTAAAGAAATAAAACTTATCACGTTACCATGGTACAAGATCTGGGGCTTATAAGGTTAAGTAGCTGAGATGTTAATGTCTCAAATTCAACAGAATGTAACTGTTAAGGTGTCATTTTTATTTTTTCGGGGGAAGGGGGGCACATTTTGCCATGTAAGCAAGGATCGAAAGTGTTAAGAAGGCAATTGACTTCATTGATGAATTAAAGCAGTAAATTTTTTTTTGTTTCAAAATCATCAGGAAAGGCTTTTTCTGCATGTGATGCGTCTCGATTTCAGAATACGTTGTTTTAAATTCTTTTAATATATTACATTGAAATGCATACTTAAATGTCACCTATGCTTAATTAAATATTACCTAAAGACAGGGATTCAAAATTTTGTTTCTTCCTATTATAGACTCTTCATTTTGAGAGCTGACAGTCTTTATTCTTAAACCGATACATGATGTTCAAATGTTCTATGTGTTTTTCACTTTAGTGTGTACGAAAAGGTCACTATTTAACTCTGACTTTGAAAACTTTGTGAAATACAAAGCTATTTATGCGCAGCAACTTTTGTGACATTGGGTACATCAACACCTGCTTTTCCCATCGTTCCCGGTGTTTAGACCGTTGCGATTCTGCTGATGTAGCTGATGTTTTTCTTCATTATTCCTCTGCCTTTGTCCTTTCCTACAGGCTTACCCTGAGTTTTTCCTGACCTACCTAGAGGAACTAAATGAAAGAGAGGAGGTGACCCAGACAGAAAACCGCATTCACCATGGGGCCTGGTCTGCAGCTCATCAGGAGATAGACAGCAGCTCAGCAGAAGAGGTCACAGTATTAAGCCAGAGGCAGGTCAGAGACAGTCCTTTCAAAAACACGTTTTGAAAAGAGAAATATCAGCGCGGAAGTCAACTTATTTCCTTAAATAAATAACCTCGTTTGATTTCTTAATTTAATAAGGTATTTATGTATTAGACAAATGATAGTCACAGACAGGATTTTAATGAATAAAAAATTATATATATTTGTGTCTCAGAATACTCTAAGCTTATAGCCCATGTAGGAAAATTTTTTTGAAGTTTCTTATTTTCTATGTGGAAAAACCCAAGGAAGGGAAGGAAGCAAACAAAAAAAATCATAGATCTCTAGATTTGTGCTTCTTGATGCATCTTGACATAGCTATTTGTATTTCTGACATTTTCTGCTAATCAACAGCCTTACTTGAAAAAGTAGACACACATTATTTTAATTAGCAATATATAAATTACATGGTTGTACTTCTGTCTCCTAGGTTCTGCAAAAAAATGTCAGCAACCCCAATCAGAAACAACTTTCAGGACCTTTGGACGCCCATTTAATGCCTGCAGATCCCCTAGGGGAGACTACACAGCTGACAGTGGCACTGGTGAGGAAACTAGAAGAGAAACATCCTAAGGCCTCAGCTCAAAGGTAAGCCACTGACAGAACTGATATTTATTGTTCAATGACATTAGATGTTTTCCTTCAGTTTCATGTAAGATTGATTTCCTGGATATTATTGAAATATCTCAGAAACCCTCTGGCTGGTAAGCAAACGGGGATTTTGACCAAAATTAATGAAAAGGGGTGACATTTATGTGCTTTATTTTTTTTTATTTTGAAGATTGATGTGGATGATGTTTGGTAGTAATTGCAAACTTACTTTTTAATTTTTATCTACAAACCTCACATCACACAAATTGAGTAAAGAAATAGGATTAAATAGGACTCGTATCAACATTATGACACATTTTGTGCCACAAGACTTAAGTTGAAATGGTAAAGGTTTTGTTAGAAGCCTGAAAGTCATGCTGAGCCAAAATACTGTAAGTGATGAAGTCACTTTCAATATAGGACTGTATTTTAATTTCAGTAAAAGATAAATAGTAGCGTTCTTAATTACTTCGGTTTATAACAGGCAGAAGACTTTGCCCTTGTTTAGGTAACTGAAACTCTCCTTTACAAATGGCATTGGGCTAGTTATTTTTGAGCTTTTGGGTACTCTTAGATCGAAATACTTTAAAAATGGACCTCCCATTCAGATGAAAGACCATGAGACACACCTGCTGTTAGAATGGAAGCTGAACTAGTTAATGCTGTTGTTACTACTGTCAGTAAGTCAATACTAGTACCTTACAGGTGACTGCAAGCAACAGCCGGATTCAGTTTATCTAGGTTATTGTAGCTCTTCCCTTGGATGTATTACCCTTAGAGAACCCATAGATTTGCTCCTCTGGTCCTCCTTCAAGGACTAGTGCTTCTGGTGTTTCATTTATAATGTTACCTTGCAAATATTTAGTCTTTGAGTATCCAAAATATTTCTCAAATGTGTCTGAAGACTATGACGTGACTGAGGTATCGGAAAGTATTAGCTATCAGTAGTTTTTGGGCAACTGCATAGGTAGAGGTAGGTTACCTCTATCTTAGGTAATTTTTGTTTTTGATGAATCAAATAACTTTAAAGCTTTGTTAAACATAAATGATTTAAATACTAGTAAATACTGTTGTATGTTTACAACATAAAATTAAGTACCAAAGTTAATATTGTTCATATTGGCTCTTTCAAAAGATGCCTCCTGCAAGGTGAAGGTTTATAAAAGATCATTTTTCTCCACAGTGCTTCGAGTATGAATTGTTATGCTCTAACCATGCAATGTCATGTCAAGGTCACTACAAAGTATTTTACTTCATTTAATTACAATGGGATAAGTGAAATTTCTTCAACTAAGTGTCTGTGCTTTTAGCCTCAGTTAACAGTATATAAATATTAAGCTAAAAACATCTTCTTGCAGAACGCAGACATTTGATTTAGAAAGCTACCTGCAGCCAAGATAGCCTTTAAGCACTGAATGCTTGACTTTCTCTGTCTTTATGTATCTCTTCCCACTAGAAGTGGAGTTATGCAGTCTAAAGCATTTTCCTGAACTAGAATTAAATATAGAAACAATATATTTTAATAATGAAATAACAGTATTTTACTCTCAGAAACATTTGGCATTAAATAGCAATGGTAACTAATTCAAAACTTCTGCAGTTACCTCTGTTATGGAAGGTAATAAGTGATTTAAATTCTCTTTTGCTGCTATTTTTCACTAGACTGTGATATAAATACTGATGTATTCTGTTAAATAACTGCCACATTCCACTCTGTAGTTTCTAGAAGGCTTTCAGTGCCTGAAAGGTGATGTAAGAAGCAGGAGACAGGATTTTATTTACCCTTTGTGATTTGAAAAGATGTTCAATTTCCAAGTAGCAATAAAATTTGCCTTCCTTTACAAAATAACATGAAAAATTGTCATAAGTGAAAACGTGGTACAAATTGTGTGCTAGTAGAGGAAACTGTCCCGGTGTCCTAGAGTTTTTGTTTCAGGAGTTGGTCCAGCTATACAGGTTGATAAAGTGAAGGTTATGATTGCTGTTCCTCCTAAGAAGTTCAACTGGTTTTTATAAAGCTCTTTTTGGTTAACTGCCTTGCTCAACACATTTGTAGATTTTTGTAAATTTTTGGCTTGCTGAGAAGGTAAGAGAACTGTGGCTCTAAAAGGAGATTTAACTGGCCAGAAACAGAAGTTTAGGGTAATTTTTCGGCGTTGAGGGGTGTATCACCAGGCTTCCAGCTGCTTCAGGTTACTGCAAATCTCCTGCCAGCCCTGTGTTGTGTCTGTGAGAACTCTGCAGATCCTTTGGGTACATTGGCAGTCTCAAATATCACCAAGTGTCTAAAGCTATTGAGTCTTGCCCTAAATGTTTCCTTTTCCAGCTTAGTGTTTTGGAGGAATATGCCTTTCAGAGCTGTCATTCTCAGTGTTTTTCTGGTTTGGTTTCTGAGAATGTCACACTTTCATGGTGAGCCACAACAGCATGAAGTCGGCCCCATGTTGAAAGAAGTTATTCTATAGGATGTTGTAAGAAGAAGCTTATGAAAAGGATGAAGTTTGAACGAATGTGGTTAATTAGATGGGAATTTTGTCCATTTGCAACAATTTTCATATGATTAGACTTTCTTATTTATTTTTGCTGGTTGAAGGCTGCAGTCAACGCCTCTTTTCTTTTTTACCTGCATGCTGTTTAGCCAGTTGCACATTATCCTATGATACATGATAGTAAAGGTGATGAGGAAATGAGCTTGTTTGCTTTTTGTTTGTTTGGGTTTTTTTTGTCCCCTATCTTAGTGGTCTCAGCAAGTCCTTAGTATCTTTGGAGACAACTTATTTGGTGTTCTCTCTGGTGTTGTTTTTTTGATGTATCTCATACTTTTGCTAACATACATGATGCCTATAAGATACGAAAACCTGAACCTCATCTCTGAATTACCTGACTGAATCCCTGAGTTTCTATGTGAAAGATGAAAAACTCATCCATTCCAGCAGATACTGTTGAGGAAAAAATCCTTCCTAAATGACAAGTATTGCTCCAAACAGACCAAAATCCAATTATAAGATAGCTGCTAGACATGGAGGGTTCGAGTTACTGAGAAGATGTGGCCTTTAGGATAAGGATGAGTGGAGAGGTGAGCTGTATGACTGATTTATGTACTTCCCTCAGTGCACAAGAACTAACGACTTAACTAAGTAACTAATGGCCACTAATTTCCTTCCCATACTTATTCTCATCCTAGCTGTTCATATATGGGAAACAGCAAATCCGTTGCCTCCTTTCATCCCAAAAAATTTTTTGAATGGACACTTGCAGAAAGACATTATTTAGTATTATCTTTGCCTGGGTCGAGATAATAACTTAATGTTTTGAGTGTTACCTTGTGGAAATGTAACCCCTGTAACTTCTGACGGCATTTTAAATGACTTCGCTCATTCTTATAATCTTACTTGTTGTGCCCAACTGGGAAAGGAAGAGAGTGCTCTTGTACCGCCAACTGTAACAGATTTGTGCTGTCCTAGCAGAACATTCAAATGGTGAATTGTGCCTTTAAAAGGCACTAGGCAAATTTCTAAGATTAATTACCTGTTTTTTAATGTAGTTTTGGTTGCGGGCCTTATTGGATCATTTGCTTCCATAAGTAAGTTTGATTTCACAAGTTTCTGAATATTTTGTCTTCAGTCCAGATGCACATTTAAGCATGCTCCAAGTTAAGTACATGCTACGTACAAGCATTCTTGGATCTGGGTCAGAATGCTTATGACCTTGTCATACTTAATACTAAGAAAGATACATCTGGGACAGTTGGTTTCGCTTTATTTTTTCTGAATCAGTTTGACAAATTCAGTTATTACGTTTCTTAAAAGACTTATTAGTGTAGGAAAAATGACTAAGGAATACCCTTAAGGAGATGGAAATATTCTCCCGCTTCCATCAATGACAGGGCTACGAATAGGTACAATTGTTTGTACCAGCTAAGCAAATGCTTGACCTTGATTTTTTTATACACTGTTCATTAATTTTAAATTCCAAGTGGGCAAAACGTAGGTAAAAGTCATAAGCTACGTCTGTATTGTAAATTGATTACTCCATGAAGACAAATGAGAATGTATAAAAAAATTAAGTCGTGACTGGATTATTTTAAAAATAATTTTTAAAATAATTTATTTATGTTCCACAAAAAAAGCACTTTAGACTGTATTTTCTGCATTTAAAAAGTCTGTATTCATTTTAAGTACTCCCTCAGATTCCTATTTGTGAAAACGCCTAGATGAGAAAAACATCTTTTCACTGAGTTGCAATGATTTTTCCATGATATATCTGCCATGTAAGTGTTCTAAAGGTTAAAGCTTTGAATTGGTGACAAATTAGCTTTCATCATCTGCTTTAGTCACATCTTGACAAAATTATTCTAATAGCTGTACCTGCTACAGATACAAATCCAGTTCTCCGCTCATCACAGAGAGGAAATGTTATATATCCATCTGAAAATGAAAGGAAGGTATAATAAACATTACATTCCCATTTTCAGAAAGCATTTGAAGATATTTGTTTACTTTAATATGCCAATTTGAACGCCTTACCTTTATTTAAATGGAATAAGAACAGGGGGGTGAGGGGGGGTGGGGGAAGACTGTAGCAGCCGACAAAGCATGGTGACCCAGCTTGTCACCCAGTGACCTGTGAGAAGGAAATAATGAACTGTGAGTAGCTGTCATCTTAACTGTTTCTGACAGTTTGGCTATGGGCACATCTGTGTTAGTTGCATGGAAAGGCCTTTGTTGTTTTCCCACTAGTGACTTTGCAGACCGCTGTGGGGTTTGCTGGCTGCCCTGCTCTTACACGTCCCCTCCTTTTTTAGTAGTAAGAGCAGCTGCCACTGATAGAGCTGACATTTCTTTTAATGATTTACTTGGCATTTATACCATTAAAAACAAGAAACTAAATTGAAATAGAACTCTTGGTTATTATAAGTGAAAATATTCTCTATATTCATGTAAGATCTGTTGTAAGCATGCCTATAATCATTCTGTCTTACCTATGTTGCGGCAGTGTTTGATGTCTGTTGGTACCCTTGCTTCTTAATGTCTTGTCATACTTAACTATTTTGATTGAATTATCGAGTCAACTGGTAATAACATCCTGAATAATCCTGCGTACAGTGAAACTGGGCAGCTTTTCATGGTTAAATGATATATTACAAAACAAACAAACAACCCACCCCCCACTCATTTAGTATTATAGGAAGCAATTTTTTCCCTTTCCAGATTGACCGAGGTATGCGTCTTCTGGTACAGTAGTACTAAATCTTGGATAACTTTGCTCACGCCTCCTATTAACATTTTCAGCTAGGACGCTGTTAAATATAGGCATGCCTGCTCTCATAATACAGTTCTTCGTTGATTCGTGAAAGATGATTGTTAAGAAAAACTTGAAATCATGACTTACGAAAAATGAATGACTAACACAATAACTCACAAAGTGTAAAGCTATCTATTTTAACAAAGTGTAAATATTTTACACGGTTGATATACCTTATTGCTTTTATGTTATGATATGCTTGGAGTAGGTTATTACAAATTGCTTTGCAGGCGTTGAATATTAAAGACTTCACTCACTAGACTGAAAGTACAGCATGCTGAAGCTGAAATCTTTTTTGTGCTAATTGTTTTCCTGCTGTAGGTTTTGGGGAGCTTAAATTTGTCGTCTTATGTTTGTACATTTTGGCTCGTTCTCTTTAGATGTTTCATGTTCCAAGTTCGACTGGTACTTGATAGAGTTCACATGCAAGGGAAAATAAATTTGTATTTGAACTCTGAGGACACAGACTTGTGAATCGGTTCCTTTGAGGGCTGTGGTACAGCATGCAGCATCATCTAGAATACAGGTCACAGTCTCTTGTCTAATTGTGTGGCGACGGAGCCGTTAGATATATGTAATAATGAGTCCTATTGCTCCATTTTTGGTGTATCACTCACTAGCGCAATCCTCTGTCCTTGCTTATTTAAAAGCGGTGCAAAGACATGTTGTGGTGAACAGAATGTGCAAATGCAGCATGATTCTCTACGGTGTCATATATAGTTCAGAGAAGTATTGTAAGTGCCTTTGAATCCATATTTTCACATACGTGCACCAAAAAATCCAAACTAAACGTTTTCTTGAATGTCAGTGCTGCTGTTCTAATCACAATGAGATCCACTTTCCTGAGGATGTAGAAAAAGATTGTGTGTTCTCTGAGTAGAGAAGTTATCTCTATATAGGTGACGCAAACAAGGGTTAGCTGGAGAGGATGCTGGAGCAAAGAGATGACCTGCCTTGATTTGGTGAGCAGTGACCAGCAGAGTCAGGGTACTCTGAAGGGATGCTCTAGTTCCCCGTCTGGTACCTGCTGGACCAGGGTGTCTTGGCTGTTTAAAATTCTCTTGTGCCTCCGTGTAGCGCGTGTCTCCTGGATGTGATGGAAGGGTCAGCGTGCCTTGTACCCCATCCCAGCTGTGTAACTTCCTTCACAAACTGGGAAGTGCAGCAACATTTGCAAATAAACCATTTAAATTATTATTTTTTTTCTTGTGGTTAGGTAAATGTGCAGGCCAGTCCACAGAAACCTGCAATTTACAGCCTTTCTCTATAGCGTATGAAGTGGTTAACCAGTTCCACACCTCTGCATTGAGCTATTCAGCTCTAAAAACACTTGTGAAAGGAAGGTATTGACAAAAACTTGAAATAATACATTACTTTTCCTGGTGGAAGTAAACAAGATCTGTGCCACCAAGAGCTTTTTTTGAACTCGCTGAAGTCTATTATTTCTCTTAACAAATGTTAGTGCCATAGAGAAACTTAAATATTGATTGAAGCCATGGAGTTGCACAGAAACATCCATCAGTTTCTAGAACTTGCTTATTCTTTGCAGAGATATTGCCCTGCTATCATTTGTATATATGTGTATGCATTTAACACAGCTTGGCTAGGTTAAAGGTGTTATTTTTCTCACTAAACTGTTTAAAAAATAATTGTACATTAATACATATTACAATGCTGCAAGGATGGTGTGCTGCAACTTTTTTTTTAAGAAAATGTTATTGTTTTTATTTGTGCCACTTGCAAAAGCAAAATGCGTATACAGTAAGTGTTGTCCTCACTGCTAAGTGTCCAGGCCAAAAAAAAAAAAAGCCCTGTGGATCTTAGGACCCTAGCCTGAGACTTTTGGGGATTCAGATACCTCATCAGAGAAGTGATTAATTTGGGATCTTTAACTGGAAGACAAATTCATCAGTCCTCTGGGTACGTGATTCCTCCGCAAAAAGATTTAAGGAGAAGCAGTTAAAAATAAGAACATCCCCTATGGGTTCTTTGTTTTCTTTTCCAAGATGAAATTAAGAACAAATAATTTGCTAGGTAGTTTGCAGCATCTTGGTAAGGGTCTCTTTTTAGTTAGTTATTTGGTTGCAGGGGGGTTTTTTGTGTTTTCTTTTTTCCTGGTTCTGATGAATTTCTAAACTTGACCTTGGGGAGACATTTGCAGTATGAAGTGTGCTGGCTGAGCCAGAGGAAGGACACTGCCTGTATTTAGAAAGCACAGGGGCCCTTTTTGGGAACTAACGGTCTCTGTACAACTCCCCTTGGGTTTCAGCGTGTTCACTATTTTTCGTACAATTCAAGGCTAAGGGGTTCTGTTAAAGTTGTGATGTCTCTTTGTCAAAACTTTATTTCAGCAAGAAATTGAACAGAAATGCACACTTTGACAGAGTTTCACTTGGAAGCTGTACCCCTTCTTTTTCAAAACTTTTAAATATTTTTTTGGGTTGCCAGTTCAACAGATTTATCATGGAAACAAAATGTATTTTAATATGAGCACTAAGCTGTTATGTAGGTAACGAATTTGAAGGAACTGTGATCTGCTGGCTAGTTGGACACTTGCTCATATAACTTTTATTGCTTGCAATCACTGTCTTAACAAAACACTTACAATTAACCACCAGTTATAAAATATCAGCTGTTTGAAAATTGGTAAATTGATCTTAAATTCCCAAGTGCAACAAGTACCTCTCCTGACAGAGCCTATGAACCATTTAAGCTGATGTTAGTGGAGTAATATGTATTTATCAATCAATCTTGAAGGATTTAAAGAAAAAGAAAGTTGTCAAGGGAAAATAAGGGTACACTTATTTTTCAGAAAAATTGCACAAATTTCTGCATATATACACACACATATATTTTTATATAAAATGCTATCTTAAATTTTTTCCTGTATTTGAAAGAAAACTATGAAGAAGGTAGAATCTGTGGTGCTATAAAAATTTGGAGACTGAAATCACACAAAATCCCCTTGTAATATTTAACAAAATGAAATGTCTTGCTAGGTAGTTTATTACCTTTTTACAGATTCAATTTATCCACAGATAAGTACATAAGTCTATGTAGACTAAAATATGACTTGATTTATATAATTTCATCCGAAGTAACAATCCAATTTTTTAACTTTTGAAATATTTTTTCATGGCACTTTTGTACAGAGCTCAATCATGTTCACAGTTGCTAGTTAACAGATAACGTAATTCATATGATGTACCGTACTTACCCTTCAAATTAGCTTGAAATAGGCAAACAAATTTTTAGGAAAAATAAAAAGTCGGCTTTTATAGGTAGGTTATGCTTGAAAGCATACACCTATCTTCATCCATGTTCCTGTATTTATCAAGTGATAATAAAAACAAATGGAATGAGTTAATGAACTTGAATAAGCAAGACCACAGCAGGAACTGAGTCACTGACAACATAACTACGGTTAGCAAAGCTTGCTGCTTTTTTAATGCTTAACATGTTGAAATAGGAGACAGAAGGAAAAAAGGGTTTCCTAGATAGCCAACGTGTGTCAGGTATAAATTGAGCCACTGTTGCAATCCTTACCGATTTGTCAAAATTGAAGGGGAGATGCTTTGGTGGTTATGGAATAGAAATAAGCTTACAAACAATCTAACTGCAGTCTTGTCTTATTTGAGTTACAGCCTCTTAGCCCATGGCAGTCATGTTTCATTATTTCAGTTTTCTTTCCTCTTGTATTTGAGATAATTCATTAACCAATAACAGCAATATCAACTTATTAGTTGCATTTAAAGGAATCCTGTTTTTTTTAAAACAAACAAAAGAGAACACGAAAAAACCCAAAAAACCAACTCCTCTAAAGATATAGAGAGGGCATAGAAAATACTGTAGAAATTTATTTATGAAGAAAAATGGGATATAAAGAATACAAAAGAACTAAATAAATAGGAAAAACTTTAGAGCAGTGCACAAACACTCTCCTGAGTTGTTTTTTGTCACAAGTAGTAGTTTTTGAGATTTTTTTTTTTTGCGGTGTTTTTTTTTTTGTGGGTTGCTTTTGCTGGTTTGTTGCTTGGGAATTTTACAAGACGTAAATTTATTTCTGGGTAAAGTGATGCACAAGACTAAAGAGAGAAAGGGAAGCATGTTTATTCTTACCTTATATTTTGAAGTAATCATATCTCACAATCCAAATTTAATTAATAAAGGTAAAGGATGAGAATTTATCCTAAATTACAGGGCAAAGTAATTGACATTAGGTTGCATAATAGTTACATAATCCTGGTTTCTTGCTAAAAATTGGTTTATCTGGAAGCCACCGTGCAACTGTTATATCCGAGGAATTGTGCTGAATTTCTTTTGAGATCAGCTTTTAAATGCAAGAGATGGAGTGGTATGGGTTTGGGGTTTTTGGTTGTTTCTTTTCTTATTTTTTCTGGTAGTATGGGAAAATCCTGAGATTTAAGATTAAGAAACGCTAGAAAAAGTGTCAATGACTCTGAAATGGAGAGAATCTGATAGACTTGTAGTACAGTATGTGACAAAAGGATTTTATAAGAAAGCTTCATACTAGTAATCCTCATGTCAGTGAAAAGTCTTAGGATATTAAAATTGAGAAATATTGTTTTACTTATCTCATTATACTGAGCATACACCCCCCTGACAAAGCTAAAATTGACAAATGTGCAACCGATCTTCCCACTCCCAACAAAAGACAAGAAAATTAGCTCTATGTGCTGTTGGAGTGCAACTCCAGGCTGCTGCAACAATAATAGAGATTAATTTGTAGTTGTGTGTTGCCCCCTGCTCCTCTAGCCATCTGTAGATGGTGGAAATGGTTGTGAATGGCAAGAAACAGGGAGGCTAGCAGGGAGGAAAACCAATGACAGACTGAGACTTCCCTCCTTGCTATGCATGGTCTATTCTCTTCATATTCATAAAATGACAGAAATTAGAGCTGAGAAAGATGTAACGGGTCATATTAAAAAAATCTTTCAACAAGGACTGGGTTGTTTCCTACAGTATCTTTCTTCTTGTGCATTACCAAATTCATTTTTAAAGGACTGAAGGAATGAGACTTCTATCACTTCCCTTGGGGGTGTCTTTTCTACAGTATAATAGTCGTCCTCTCTGTTAGGAATATTTTTTCTGACATTCAGCCAAAAAATATCGTCTGCTCAATTTACTCCCATCACTCCCTTTGTGCTACACAGGTTTGCACCTTTCCCATATTTTTGGTAGGAATTTATCCCACTTGACCTAATGGTGAAGCTTAGTTAAGTCGTACGTGGTTACTTTGCTAGCCTATTTAAATGAGAAATGTGTTTTTCTAAATTTCTCACATTACTTTGACTCACTTCAGTTCTAGAGGAATCTTGCACTTCATTGCAAGGGTGCGTACCAGGGAAAAGTTTGTTTTCTGAAATATCGTAACCATTTCTTTTTCTGCACTGCAACTCACGTGCCTTTCTTTATGCTGTTTTATGTTATAAGCCCACTTGAGAGGTAATTCTGGCATTTAAGAGCCTTAACGGCAAGTGGGTTTTTTTTGAAGTTTATGTTCGGGTTTACAAATATGCTTGAAAAATGTAGGGTCCAAAATTCAGTGTTCAGGAGTGGCTTCAATACTCTTATGCACAGCTTTAATTGAGCTTTCAATAGGGCCAATATAGGGTCTTAAATATTTATATTATATTCAAAGTGAAAGGTAAACAGTAAACACTGGCAAATACTTGTAACATCTCAGTTTTTTGTCTGAAAGCCTTATTCAGGCTGCTGTTGCCCTTCTCATTTTGACTCTTATGCTCTAAGATCACTTCAACTCACTCAACCTGTTTAACAGCAGTTGTTTTTAATAGGACTGAGCCAATATATTATTGTTCCAATGCAGTTTAATGTCTTTATGTTAGCAGAAAAAAAATCCAGTTAATCTAAAGTTTGTTCTAAACACATCCTGGTTTTTCTATCAATATGACTTCATATGAGAGTACTATACCTACTAGGACAGTATTCCTGGTGCAAACACATTTATTTTAACTCGTTTAAGCTTTGTGTCACTGCAGTAGTACTTTTTTCTATTCCCCCAACCCTCAAGTGAAAGGTTACACTGGTGAAAGCATGTTTTCTGTTTTCAATTCAATGTTGCTGTATTTATCAAAGAATCCTGCCTTTTCTCATTTGTGAGTGATTGACTGTGCTGGCAGAACTTTGTAGTGTAGATGTGGTCTCATAGACCACGGGGATCACTGTTCTTGGTACAGCAAGTTGAGAGGTCTAAATAGCATTTGTCTGAGGCTGACCACAGTGAGTCATGGTATTAATCATAATGGTTTTTCACTCAAAAAACACTCAGAAATTATCAAGTCAGTGGATAGATTATTTTGATAGTTTTATTTTTAGAGCGCTAACAATTCTCCTATATTACACAGAATAAAATTGAGAATAAAATTGTGAGTTTCTTTTCCTTCTATAACACATTATATTTTCACCAACTTTCTTTAGGGATTTCAACATTTCTTTTTTTGTTCTTTGTTTTGTTGATTTCAACACTTCTCTTTTTGTTGTTCTGTTTTTGTTTGTTTGCTGTCATTTTGTTGGTCATTGCTGTAATAACCAAAATCATTACAGCAGTTAATAAATGTGTTAAAGATTAAACTGGGCTTTCAGATGCACTTTTATTTTTTTATTTGACTGTTAGAATATGGGGGTATTTTTAGAAATAAAAAAGTCCAAAAGTCCAACACTAAAGAAGTTGCCCATTTACAACGTTAGCTATTAAAATAAGTAAGTGTGTATGTGTTGGCATTGCTGGGTGTATAGTTGAGTGTGCATATATAAAGGTCCCAGGCCTGTAAACATTTATCACAATAGGTGGCTTGATTAGGGGGACCTCCGCCCACCCCCCAAAAAAACCCAAAAATCAAAACCAAAACGAACCCCAAAACCACTCCAAAATCCAAAAACCTCACTGCAGATGCTCAGAATCTTAGAATCCTGCAGGATCTTGTCCTTCAGTGGCTGATTCCCTGTATTATGTTGTCCCTTTGGAGGCAATAGCACAGGGACCAGATTTTGCAAGTCTATACTGAAGGAATCTGCAGACTCATAAATCTTTATAAGCAAGCAAAGATTTGTGAATTTAAATTATAATCTTCTATTCTAGATTTTTTTTCAATGTGATTACTCACCTCCAAGTTTTCTGGGATGTATGGGGAAGTGCACTTTCCACAGGATGTAACTGCTATTTATGTCTTTGAAACACTTTCCACTTGAAAAAAACCTTAAATGTCTCATTAAAGACAGCCAGTAGGGCATTTTCCAAAATACCATTATGGCACCTGGCGAAGACTGTAAACTTTTCAGGAAACATAGAAAATAAAGATTATAGAAGACTTATCCCTTGTAAATAGCACGCATCTCGCTGTTTCTGCTGATCAGATTAATTTTCATTCTGACTTATTTTCCTGTTAACTCTCTATCTTCTGCATCTAATTATTGAAGTTCCACCTGAGCTATCATGTACTGCTCCTTCTGGCTGTTGCATATCTTTCCCAAAATATATCAGCAAGAATGATTACTGGTATATTTCCTGCTTAATGTATTTCATCCACCTTCTTTTTCTTTTTTTCAGCTTAATATTATGGACTTCAAAATAATGTTAGTTGTTTGCTTTCAGATAAGCTTTGTTCTTAATTTAGTCCTCACTGAGTTTTCACTAAAAAGTTGATTTTTAGGTATCTTTCACCACGCTTTTAAAATAATTTTCTTACAAACTGAAACACTTGTTCACTAATAACTCACTACTAACACAAAGACAGTAAGTTAATTTTAAAATGTGAAAACTAAGACTCCCTCTTAATCTGGTTCCCAAAAGAAAAAGATAAAGGTTACTTAATTTTTACTCAATTATAAACCTTGATTTGTGTTAAGAAAAGCCACATGACTTTTAATAATATACAGGTTTTATATTGTAATTATTTTGATAGGAATTGATAATGAGATATGGAACTGACAACAGAAATATTTTTCTTTTGCTGGACCTTCATAAATCTTGTAGATAGATGTAAAACAAATTTTTATTAGCTAAATAATAAAACTATCAGAAAAAAATTTATTAGCTAAATAACAAAACTATCAGCACTCTAGCTTTCTTTCTGAACTCTAGGGCAGTCATTTTTAAAATGCATTTTTCACAGCGGAGCTTTTATTCCTTTTTCATTTGACTTTGCCAGTAGGGACCTCTGTTCAGTGTTTCATCCAAAGAAGACACCTTTGACAGTGTGGTTGCTCTTCCCCTACGAGCGCTGTGCCTCTGTGTCATCGCTGAATTAGAGCCTAAGTTTTTATGTTGTCCTTCAACCCCTGACCTTCTGGCCTGAAGGCAAGAATATTACTAGCGCAGCTATGTTGAAACAGAAAGCAGAGAGCAGACAAAGATGAAAGTGTGGAACCAGTAAAAACTAACTGTTTCTGTACATTTTCCTCTTTAAAAAATAAAAAAACAAAAGGCAAAACCTTCTTTCTTTTCTCTTGAAGCTTGTGTCTGACTTTAGGCAGCTTTGGCTTGTTCGCTGACCCAGGAACAAGTACCATCATCCTATTAGTACCCTGAATGTGAGATAACCGTACCATGACAGTCTCTTGAACTACAGTGTACACATATGTTTTGAGGCAGAGGAAGATAATGTATTTGGGTTTTTGAGGGGGTGGTGGTACATCTTCATGGGGGCAATTATGATTATTCCAGTCCATTAAAAAGAATTAAAAAAAAAAATCTTACGTAGTATACATAATAAATCATTCAAAATAATATTGCGGTAGTGTTTGTTAGAACATACATCTTTCAGTTTGCTTCATATTGTTGAAATGAACCATTACAAGGATTTATCAGCATAATGAAGGTACCACAGACTTTTAAAAGCCCAAGAAAAGTTTTACGCCATGACTTTGTTCAAAAAGTATAATCCTTTAGTAGCTACAACGTTGTATGTCAAGTTATTCCACAAGTTAATTAGGTATTTGCTGAGAAAAGTTCTGTTCTTTGTTCTGAAACCTGTAATGGCTTGCCCCATCGCATGACCTCCTACTTCTGATGTTGAAACAGATGGCAAACGGTCAGGCAGTCATCCCTTAGTCCTTTCTCCATGCTAATCTAGTAGATTTCCATCGTATTGCCTGTCTTCTCTTCCAAACTGAAGAATCACATTCTACTCTACACACCTTTGATCACACTTGGACCACTTCACGCTGTTTTCAAGGTTTTCCTCTACATTCCTTTTCAGATGGCAAGAATCAGAACTGCCTGTGTTTTTTCAAGATGCCGATTCTTCATGGATTTAACAGTGACATTAGGGATATCTTCATTTTTGTTCAATGCTCCTTTTCTAATGATGCATAAAATATGATGCGCTGTTGTGACACTGATGTACTGTGCCGATGAAATTTCCACAGGGCCTTCTGTTATTGCAATATCTTAGAATCATAGAATCATAGGGTTGGAAGGGACCTCTGGAGATCATCTAGCCCAACCCCCCTGCCAGAGCAGGGTCACCCAGAGCAGGTTGCACAGGAACGCGTCCAGGCGGGTTTGGAATGTCTCCAGAGATGGAGACTCAACCACCTCTCTGGGCAGCCTGTTCCAGTGCTCTGCCAATCTTGTTCTACTGCAGGCAACTGCAGGTAAGCCATTACAACATCTGTGGAGAATGCAGTAAGGTAATATTCTACAGAAGCATAAGCCTCAGCAAGGAACAAAAAAAAATATTTTTTTTTTTGATGATTTGGTCTAATAAAGAAGGTAAAGTTTGGTAAACACTGTAGAAGCATCTCTTCACTGTCTGGTTAAGCTAAAACTGTGATGGCTGTGATATGCAGAGGTGTGATAATGGAAGCTAGGAGAGGGGGAGTGTGAGGCATTGCTGTAAGTATTCCTTTTTGCTTACAGCCTCTCAAAGACACTGCTCCAATGTTTAGTGTTTTGGAAATAAAGATAAGCAGTAGCAGATTTACAGGACTACAGGGCAATCTCCTGGAATCCAAATCCTCCAGCACATCTAAAGTGCCAGAAAAACTGCAAGATAAGTAAATTAAGGAAGCAGTATTTAAGTAATCAAAATATCTAGACTAAGCTTTTCAGCTGATTGGGAAGGGTTTGTCTGGCTATAAATGGATAAGATTAAAATCAGTTATATAAAACAAAGGAGCTGAAGGTTGGAATTCAGATTCAGCCTTAGTTTCCTAACTGTTAGTTGTTTTAATTGAGTGGTCTTATTTTCCAAAATATTTGTTTTTCATGGATTGTAAATGACATTTTACATCAACGTATGAACTCTTTCTTCTCTAACCTGGTCTGGTACTGCACAACAGTTGTAAAGCTGATGAGTTTGTTTTCTGGGGGCTCCCAGCATTACTGGAACACTGAATGCTTGCACCAAGACTGCTCTGGCATTTTACTTTTGTTCTGTGGTATAGCTTGACCGAATTCAAGGGACTGAGTGTAGTTCGTGATTGAAATTAAGAAGTGGCGGTGAGATGGAGAAGGACGAGGCCCTTTTTATTTTCCATTCTAACTCTTTTACTCTTAAACACTCCCTATAGCTTTAAATTAGGGTTAATGTAACAAGATGTATTTTCTTCTTCTAAACCCTTAGGAAAGATTCAATTCCTGGGACATTCCCTTCCTTCTTCCCTGATTTTGGTATTAGGCGTACTTAGTTTGGACTTTGCAATATACTTGTGATAGGAAAGTTTTTTCTTAGAATGCTTATTTCTCAATCTGAAAGAATTTTTACTCATCCTCCCTCTAATCTCATCACTTTGGGGAATGGAAAGTTGGGATGGAAGAGAAGCAGGGAAAGGAAGGTGTCCTTTTCACAAGGTCCTGGTTTTCAATGTAGAGAGAAATTTTCACCAGAAGAGAATTGATTCCTTGCTAGATTATGTAATTTCAAAAGTGAGATTCATCAGTCATTTAATAACGAAATTTGTCAAATACTTTATATTGCTAATAAGCATTGCTAATAATTAGATGCGAAAGAGCACAGTAACACAAAAATAAGAAATGTTTCTTTTCACATACGTTTATAGAGTAAAGATCAGAACAATGTAATTATCTGAGGAAGGAAAGCAATATATCTAGCACTCTCTGTAGTTTTGTACCTAGATACATATGCTTGCAATAAATAGCGGAATTTATTGTAATTCCAAATTCTCATTAATTTCTTAACTTTATTTCTGAGAAGACATTCCTTTCACATTTTATTTAAATGTACTTTTTTTAAGAACCCTATATATATGTTTAGAAAAAAGTTCAAATATTTTCAAAAAACCCTCCTAAATCTAGGGTTTAAATAGATGCAGCACTTGTATGTGTACTTAAAATGAAACAGTTTTAATTATTTTTTTAAAGAAGAATCTAATGCTTAATTGGGTTTTGTTTGTTTTGTATTTAAAGAACTGCTATATTTTCCACTGTAGTGTTTTCTGCAGACAAGGTAATTTCCTGGAATGTTACAATACCTTGCATGCATTCTGTCCAGTTAGTTTAAATGAAAATTCTGTGTATCATATAATCTTCTTATTTAAAATGTTGATGGAAATGGCTTGTTCAACTGTTATGACCTTTATCCTTATGAAATGTATAGTGTCTAAATGATTAATCCATTCTGCATATTTTCTACTGTACGTTGTAGCAATGTAAATGCCTGGAGAGGTATGAGCATTTCTCTACCAATCATCATTTTCAATGTAAAATATATCACATGCACACTGTAAGATTACTTTTTATATGCACTTATTCTATATATTCGTGTTTTTCTAGGAAAAAATATAGAAGAGGTTAGTTCCTTACCGCATTTTCCTAAAGAACTCAGTAACACCTTATTACTTTCAAGCTTAGTTGGAAATAATGTGTAGACAACATATAGAGATATTATTTTTTATGCGTAACAAAAATGAAATAGATTAGAAGGAAAACTACCTAGGAAATACTACATGTTCATTGTGTTCCAGTGTGGTTGGATACTTAGATCACAATGATAGTTCAGCATTTAATGGCAATTTCAAAAATAATTGTATGAATAAGTTGGATTTTAGGAAACCCCCCCCCCCTTTTTTTTTTATTATGAGCAAGGTAATCTTGCATTTGAAAAATCTTACTAACCCTAATGCTGATCTGTGGCCTTCACCTTGTAAGATTGTCAGCTTTTTTGTCAAATATAGTACAACCTTTATGCATCTGGTTAATTGAATGACATTAATGCTTGATTTTTCGGGAGGCTTTTCAGATGCAGGCATTTGCTTCGCTTGATGATGCCGGTTTGCTCAGTACCAAGCACTTTGTGTAGGACTCCTACTGGACTCTGATTTCTCAGAGTGCAGAACTGCAGTCTAGACAGAGAGACCCAGACTACAGGGAACTCCTAACTACAGAAAGCTGTGCTTAGATCTAGTTCTTTTCTTCTTCGTTTGCCTTTGTCCGTGCTCCTTCGTTTGCTTAAATTATAAGGCAGAGCTGCCCCAGGTTACTACTTTCATTGTATTGCTTTTCGTTATGAAAACTCATGGTCAGGAGTCTTGGATCACCCTTCTGCATATTAAATATTTCTGTCTTTGCTAATTCAGCAAGTTTTTATACATCTGTGTTGGATGTTTGATGGACTTAACTCTATGTTCGTAGCGCTGTCAGTAGAATGCCTGCTGTAGGACTGAGACTATCCTAACTTTTGATTTGGAAGAGCAAGCTTAAAACTTACCTTTTTCCTGAGTACTGGTAGAACTGAAACAGTTTTTAATGTGTCCAAAAGGGAAGCTAACTAGAGCTTCTTCTGTTAACGAACACAGGAAAATCTGATCCGTAATCCTTTTGTAAGAGAGAGACCGTACCAATATTTTCCTTAATCATAACGGGCTCCTTGGTATGTCAAGTGAATATGGAAGTAGGGAGGAGGGAATTACATTTTACACTTTTAATACATAATACATCATCATACTGTGTTATAATTTTGTTTTGCTTAAGCTCATAAGAACCCGGGTAAAAATAACCGAGTTTAGAAGTAGTCTCCTCTGCTTAACAGACTCCAAGGGAGGAATCTCTAAATTAGTTTCTTCCCCCCAAGGAAACACGCAGCCCTTTATGTTAGTCCCATTAACGTTCGGTAATAAGTTAGTCTTCAAATATCAATAAGATGATGTGGTCTTGATGGAAGTTAAATGTCCCTAAATCCTATGAATTGATCTGCAGGAGCTGTTTTCCACATGAGCGGTGCCGTCACCCAGGCGTACATCCGCAGAGCAGCGGAGGTCAGGGTGAGGAAGGAGGAGCGGGCTCGGCGGCACACATGCACTCTATTCCTGACAGTGTCTTGCTTCAGCAAAGGGAAGTGAAGCGCGTATACCATGCTCAGTGGCATTTCCAAATGCAGCTCAGCTGGGGGCCTCTGCTTATTGCATCAGTGGCACACACGGAGAAAAAAAGGAAATACATAATTTTGTCAAAGTAGTAGATCACAATCTCCCCCTCCTCCTTCAAAATCATCACCGGCACACACTAATAGCTCTAATAGATACAGATTTTATGCATATTTCAGTCACAGCAGTATTTCTAATGCATATGTGAAAGGGTCCTTAATTTATGTCTACCAACTGTGTGGTGCCCTTCTTTTGGGTAATGTCATCATCCTAATGGTGTTTCTATTATACTCAAAGGTAGCAAATGAGGCTTATTGCAGGAAGGTAATTGATTTTCACTGAGTGAAAATGTAAATAGCCATAAGAAATCCTATGAAAGACAAGCAGTTCAGAATTGCCAGAAAAAAACCTATTCATATACATTACTTACTGGTGTTAGTACCTGTAAAATGTTTCTTATTATAAGAAATCCACAATGACTGTATTTCACATTATTTTATTTCAAATGGAAGTAAAAATTGGAGAATTTAGGTGATTTTGTCTTTACCAGTTTGACTGTGCATTTTGTGAAAATTACCATCCTGTTCAGTAAGGGTGCTTCATTTTGTCAGGTTTCTCTCAAGTGGAAGTGAATAAAATTCCCGATATAGACGTGTTAAAGAAAAACAGTTCTTTGGGATTTCAGCAGAAAGAGGTAGTCATTTAATGCACCCTCTTTGTGGATTGTCAGTGTGAGCTTTCCTTTGCATCTTGAAGGGTTGTTGGGGATGGTGTGGTTTACTCAGACCTCAGGATTCCAGAAGAATGCATGAGTTAAAAAGAAAACATGCCCTTCATGTTCTGGCTGCATCACAGCCACCGTTTTAGAGAATTGTTTTAGGTCAGCAAAAATATCCACCTGTGGTTACAGTCTTTCTGTGTATTTTGCAAAGTATGTCTTTTTTTTTTTCCCCACTCAGAATATTTTCTTCCCATTATTTGTGCTATCCACAGTGTGCTCCTGATTGCCAAAGTGATACCTGCTACGAAGGGCAAAGCTGATTAGATGCACATTTATCTCCTTTCAATATTGCACTGAGAATTTAAAGTTCTGTGTGTTTTATGATCAAGGACTGATAGCAATGGGTTATTTTTCTCCCATGAATAAACTGATTTTCAAATCTTCCAGTGAGTAAATGACCAGGAAATCCTGCACATTTTAATCCCTGCTGGCTATATCCATTATCTCCTAAGTCATAGTTTTGTCCCAGCATAATTGTTTGGAGGCTTTTGCCATGTAATTATCATTTTCATAACAAAAACCTCACTCTACAAATAATTTATTTTGTTTAGAATTGGAACACTTTTGGCTTCCTCACTAATGAGTATTTATCCTTCTGCAGTTCGCTTGGAGGAAAATAAAAAGCCCAGTAGAGATTTAACTTAAACTATGGAGTTGGGAATGCCCTGAGTTTTAATATGGAATAACAATACTGGTGTTAAAAATGAATGTAAAAGGTCTTATATTCAAAAAGTCTTAGACAGTTACAGATGAAATTGTTATTTGTTCCTTTAGCTTTAATTGGCCTCTGCATTTAGTATTTTCCTGTGCATCTGTCTTGTATGTTCTGGCTGGTATATATAAACATAGGTCAAGCTTTGGAACTCATGTTAACTGCAAAGCAAATGAGAAAGCTCTCTAATTTTACAATAGCAGAAAACAAAAATTGTGGGGGGTTTTTTAATGTCAAGTACTTGCCTCCAGTTTTATGCAGCCTATTGCTTGACTCTTACTAGTGCCTACAGTTTTTTTAAAGAATAAATCCATTATTCTTACAAAAAAACCTGCACCTTCTAATCCAAAAAAAATTACATCATGACTTTCAGAAACCCTGTAGAATTAACAGTATTGCAGTCTTAACTCTTTAACATTTAGATGTACAGGGTACCTGCCCGTTATGGCCTGTTTCAATTTGGCATTAATCAATGAAGTTTGAAAACAAAATAAAAATACCATCCATGAGTGTTGCTTACATCTTCATACGTGGTGTTACCAAAGCGGCGGGTCTGGTGCTTTTTAGAAGTATTTTTACAGTAAGTCTATTTTTTGTCTCTGAAAGAAATTTGCAGATTGTCTGGTACACTTGTTTACAGTGCACTTGACAGTCTTTTAATTTGTAGGTCTTCAGATTAAAAAGTAGAAAAGCTTTTTACAAAAACAAATAAAAGGACCGAGGGAAATGAATCTGAATTGCACGTTCTGTGTCCATACTGTCGGTAGCATGGCCTATTCAGGCAGGTCTCTACTAATAAAGCCATGGAGGGATCGAATACAGAACAAAAGGAAAACTTCTGTGCAGAAACATTCCACTGTTCAGCAGAGAAAAACAACTCGGACACAGCATTTTGCTAAATGTTTGCTTATCTGTCCAGGCATTACATAAATACACAGCTGTACTATACAGCCATAGGTTTCATTGTTCTAATTATTGCAATCTAACAATAAAGTTCAACATCATGTATATTTTTTCTTAAAACTGAAAGAATAGCTGGCAGTGTGTAATTCTATGGGAGGGATTTGAATCTAGAAACTTGAATACTAGTTAATTGAGAGTATTTGAAACTTGAATCCAAATGCTCTTAAAAAATCATGCCATTTTGTTGTTTGACACTAATTTTCTACCCAGCATGTATTAGCAATGACTGAAATTAGCTCCCAGTGAATTGTAGTTAAGCTATTTTATGCCATCTGCAAAGAGTTTCTGATGGCAGCACTATCTGTTGTGTTGTTTTTTTTTAATTTAATTCTCTGAGAATTTAGAGCTCATGGAAGGTGAAGGTGACAGCCTTGTAGACTTCCAGCTTCACGATACCAATACAGCATCGTTAGTGGAGTTTCCACCGTTCTAGGTCTCAGCCCTGACCTAGAGATACAGGTTTAGACTCTAACCTGATACTAATTCTTACAGTTGCACTGAACTCGACTAATTCGATGAACTGGCAGTTTACACCAGGTGAGGGTTTGACCATCACTTCAAAGTGCAAGCGGGCTTTACGAGGTCATGGGTGAAATCACAACCAGACCAAGATCAATGCGGGTTAGTTAGCCTTTGACTTTTGTGCGACCTTCCAACTGAACTGTTAGCAGTAACGAGAATGTCAATAGTGCCAGGTCTGATGGCAGGTTTCATGATATAATTCTTCACTAGAAATTGCACTGTTTATCTCACCAAATCTTTATACTTCACTGACTTTTCTCAGGCAGTATCAAAGTACTTAGGTATTAAAGACTACGTGAAAAAATAACTGGAATTAGATTGCTGCTATGTTGGTAGTTGTGTGCATACCTTCTGTAGTTTTATTATATTTTTTAGTCCTAGGCTTCAGAAGTTTAACATTTCTATAAAATCTACATGTCCTAAATTATCCTGTATTAAATGATACTCAGTGTGCACGCATTTTGAATCATATTGCATACTATGATCTAATAATTGTCTGATGAATATGAAAAATATCCATATCTATCCCCTGGAAAAAAGGGATGATTCTTCGAGCTCTGGACATGCTTGGGTTTTATCTCAGGAGTTTGAATCTGAAACATTACAGTAAAAAATTACAAAAGTTCTGTGTTTTCGGATCAGGACCTTTATCAGGCAAATGAATTTGCAGTGGTAAGGTAAAGGCAGTATTTTACTTCCTCCACTACTCTCCACCCCGATAAAGAAAATAAATTACGGTAGCTAGTTATTATTCATAAGAAGACACCAAAGAGATGATTTGCCTTAGAATAAGTATGATTGAATTAGAAATGCACAGGACTGATACCCTGACCTCAAGTAAATGGGTTCCTTATTTATAAAAATGTACTTAGATATACTTCTCTGTTAGTCTGTTAATTATGTTCGTATATTAAGTAAATATGTAATTCAATTCCAAACTTAATTGCAAGGTTTTGTATAGGAAGATGAAAGGGGAATGGCAGTTGATTCAGACTTTTGAAGAAACTCATCAGACTACTCTGAAAATTGATACATATTTGCATTTTAAAATATGAAACGTGTCTGCTTTTTATAGAGTAGGTCTATTATTTTTAGGACTTCAATTAAAAAAAATGATTGCAAATTATTTTGAACTTTTGTAAGGAATTAATGCTAAGCTTTGGCAATGCTGTTTCTTTAATATTGTTCTGCAGTTAACATTTCTAAGCTCTGAAACAACCGATAAAGTAGTTGAAGTAAGTAAATAAGTAATAAAAAGCACATCAAAGTAGTTATGATGAGACAGCCAGATGGCAGAGAATTGCAGTTCTTGCTGTAATTTTATCAAAATTACTATTGTCATGGCATGTTAGTTTTCATAAGAATTTGTACAGTCACTGATCTTATACAGACAAATTAATTTCAGGTTCTCTCATGTGTAGTCACATAACAGCTATACTTGAGCACGCACAAAGGAAAATTAAATAATCATAGTCACATAAACTTGAAAAGCGGCACAATTTAAGTTTACTATTCCATAACGTCTTGGGATCAGTGATCATTTTTCTTATGGTAGACTCAATTTGATCTACAGCAGTTCTGCCATTATATAGTTTCTGCTGCATTTAATCTTCATTATGAAAAGATATAGTATCATCTAATAGGGTGGAATTAGTAGTAATGCACAAGCATTGTAATAATTCCTAGGAGTTATATCATTTCATGGAGTTTCATACTTTTTCCTCTCTCATAAAGCTACTGGGATGAAAATAATTGAACCATTTAAATTTCATAAATATGTTATCATTACGTGTTCTCTTCTTTGGTAAAGGATGTCCTGTGTCCTATAAATGCTTGCAGAAGAGAAAAGATTGAGAACTGCATCCAGTGAGGGTGTAATCCTGTTTTGATCTGAATCCCAGGTAGGATAATGGCAGGCTTGAACCTGCTTGTTTTCTCCACCACCATGCAGCCTGGAGGAGGAAGCCCCATGGCACATCGTCACAAGGGGGTTCCTCTCCTGAAGCTGGGCTTTTTAGGCAACCGGTTTTTCCTGCTGTTTCCATTGCTACATGTTTCCGTGTGAATCCCCCTCCATTAAGAAACGGTGGGTAAGAGAGGTGTGTAGGTATATAGCATCTAATCTAGTCTTAAATATTCTTGTAGCCTGACTGCAGTAGATGTCTACTGTAGCCTTAATCAATTTAAGGCAGTGTAACTAAAGACCACCATTTTTTTTTGAGTTGCTAGTCCTGAGGCTTTGGGACTAACTTCTTATAGACTCAAACTTTCTGTGTTGCAACGTGATCTCCTCAATAAAAAAGTCGGAAACCCATTATGGAGAAATAATCAGGCTGATGGTTATAGACCTTTATGGTGTTGGAAGCTCATCAGCTTTCTTAGTAATGCTAAGGAAAACAACAGAAGTAGAAGAAACTGAAATCTCAGTTACGTTTTTACTTTGGTGAAATTTTATTTACTTATTCCAAAGTTTTAAGTAAATTATCTTTTATTTATTGTTATTGTAGTGGAATTACTAAATTAAGACTTTTGACTGTTTCTTTAAACATCTGTGTCAGTTAGGTTTTTATGCATATACCCCTTATCTTTATCACTTTCTGAAAGGTACAAAAGCATGTCAGTGCACGAATCAGTTGTTTGATGGGACGGTCATAGCGTTTGGCCCAGAGGGTAGCACCGATGAATTAAAATTGAGGGTGTCTCAGTACAGACTGTAGTATGCTGTGAGAGTATGAAGATACAAATGTACCTGCCTCAGAAATCCACGTGGTATTTGTGCTGGCTTTTTTAGTGTTTTTGGCTAACTCCTGTTCCCATTGCTTCGGAGACATTCTTTATCTACAGATATTATTGGTGTTTTTTTGAGACCTTACGGTACAAAGGGAAATGATTAAGAGCATCAACACTTCTCTTAGAGAATGATAAATTAAAAAAAATAATAACAGCACTCCAAGTAAGCATGAAATATTAACTAAAAACAAAAACGTGGTTATCAACAGATTACTCCTCATGGCATTAACATTTGAAATGTACCAGAAATATCTCTCTGTATATAGATAAAGGCATACATATTTGAAGGCATAAGAATATCTACGTGTATATGAATACATACCTTTAAAAATTTTATTCACATACATATAAATGAGAAAATGTTATGCTGTTACTCTAAGTGTACAATCAGTGTAAGGACACAGATTTAGTGCTGCTCTTTGATCAGGTTTCTTTTTTCCATCCCTGTGTAGCTCCTAAATTTTAAAAACTTCTATCTCTGCAAACAGAGTTCTGAGATCCCTGCCTGTGGTTCTCATGGATGTCAAAATACTCTAATTATAAGATGACTTTTTAATCACTGAAATTCATTAAGTTCTAGTGGCTGTTTAGTGAATACGTCATCACAAGAATCTAGCAAAATACAATGGAAGCATATTGGAAAATCAAATTATTTCTACGTAAACAGTTTATTATTGACACATCTGAGAGTACATTTGGCATGGGAAATAGTTATTCATATAATTCTAAAAGCAATTGCAATTTGCTGGGCAGGCTGTTTCATTTTAGTCCACTTCACTTGTGAAACTGTCTGAGGGACACGAGTTCTGCTGGACCGCTATAATACTACAGGGCTGGACCTTATTGCTCCCTGGAGTACCACACTGCAGGAAGCTTACCCAAGTAGGCTTAGACTGAAGCCAAAGAATTGGCTACTGAATGGATTTTCCCACTGCTACAGGATGAAATAGCTTTTATAGACAGCAGCTTTATTTGTCACGTACCTCGTGCAGTTTTTATTCTGCTTGTGGCGTTTACTTAACGTGACTACGGTTTCCAGTCTGCAGATCATCTGCAACTTATGTGTGCAGAGAGAGAGGGAGAAAAATTATTTGCTACCATTTTAAAAGCCCACAAGCTAACTCAGAATGGGAGCGAATGTTAATGTAATTCTTAAATATAAATTCTTAACTATATTGATTTTTATGAGCTGATGGTATGTTTTCTTGAGATTGTAACCAATAAATAGAAAGGTGAAATTATGCTATAAAACAAAGCTGTGTTCAGCCACATGTTAATCTCATGTATATTTATGAAAAAAAAAAAACCTCTTTAACAGGAATGACAATGATCTGATGAGATTATTTTAATTTAAAATAGCAACGATAAATACGCAAAGCCTACCGACATGATGTAAACAAATCCCTGCCTGAGAAATCTAGCAGGAAATAGAATAGTTGAAAACTAGCACTGAAACACCTGGAGGGAGGGAAGATCGAAAGAGAAAAAGGAAAAATTAAGCAAGTAATAACATGAACAGCTGGAGACAAAAAGAGAAACAAAATAGCAGCTGATGAGAGAGAGAAAAGAAAAAAAAAAGAAGCATTTGGTTGAAAACCTATTATTACCAAGAAACAATTTTCAATGTGGCTAAAAATCATGTTTAACAACAAAACGAAGACTTAATTCATTAAATACCCAAAAGCTGTGAACTGCTTTTCTTGGAGGTTGGTGAAAATAGTTTTAATCCTGTGCTTTTTTTCCTGTTAAGTTGTGTAAAATTTAAATAACATTTATTTCAAATAAATGCTTATGTTTATCTGTCATTTGGTGGCTAAGTTAATGGTAGTAATGGAAAATCAACAACAATGAACAAATAATCGTTCAGAATTATGGGGACAGAATGTCCCCAACATCCTGGATACTGATTCAGTAAATTTTTACTTGTATAGTCAAGACAAATATACAGCATGTTTTACTCTATTAATTTAGCTATATTGTTAACAATTGATAATTGAGCTCATAATGCGATCTAAAAAAAATTAGACATAGGATCTGTAACGTGACTGACTTTTACCTTGTCCCAAAGAATCCTGAAGAAGTCAGGGCAGATCCATGTTTGAACAGCAGTTCACCTGCAGGACACGCATTACAGGATTATGGTTTACATATGTCTCCTTTGTATTGGCATATATGCTTACTAGCGTGACTATTACCACTAAAGCCTGGTAAAATTACTTTTATATTCCGCTTCTCTCTTCTATTCTCTGCATCATCACGCTGTTGCTCTGAGACTGTGGATATGTATGGATTTGCCTTCTTTAAGGGTAAGGTTGCAGTGCATTGGCACTCCATTTGAAATTATTTGAAACAAAGTTGGCAATAGGGTAGTGTCCTGGTTTGACATAAAACAGAACCAATTTTCTGTTTTGTAATTTTACTTTTTAGCTGGGTGTCTTCTAACTGACTAACCTCTGAAATTAACCGCATATTGTTCAGAAACTGTTCACTCTCAGGGTGAATAAGACCTGATTATACCAAGGAATGGCATGCACAGAGGCTCTTGCTTATACTTATTGCTATAACAACCAAGGTCAGCTAACTTCGCTATTTGCCCCATTAGAGGGTCGGAAGTGGAGAAGCACAGAGGGGTCTCACCTGTAGGGAGGAGCGGACAGGACAGGTGACCTAAAACCGACCAACAGGGTATTCCAGCCCATCTGCATTACGCTCAGTATAAAAGCTGAGGGATCAAAAGGACAAGTTTCTCTTTCTTCAGTGGCCAGCATCCAAGGAGGACTNNGTTTTGTATATATTGTATACTTTTTTTATTATTCTATTATTATTTACTATTTCCTTATTTATTATTATTTTCATTAAAGTAGTTTAATTTTTTTTCTAAATTCGTAAATCTCTTAATCTCTTCCTCTCCTCTCTTTGGAGAGAGGTGGGGAGGACCATCTATCGTTCTGATTGGCCAATCTGGCCAAACCACGACAGGTAGAAGGTATCTGATGTACTTCAGGAGGTTTGAAGTAGACATTTACTGCTATTTCCTATTGAGTGCCTCCTCATGGGGAATCGATGTCCAGTTTTGAAAACTTCTCAGGGAAGCTTCTTGGTGATTCTTCTCATTTGATCTATTAAAAAAAAAAAAAAAAAATCTTTTCTGTGCTTTTCTCCCTTTAGGAGTAATTGTGAGTCCTAAGTGTGGCTCAGGGTGAGTGGAATGTATCTTGTATAATTGAAATATCTTTATGCAGCTTCATTCATTAGCTTGGTTTTGGTCTTGGATTTTTGTTTCAGTGTCTCCTGAACAAATACTGGATTCTGGGTTATTGCAAATACCTGACAAGGTGCTGTCTGACTAGCAGCAAAACTTCTCCTAGAAAACACGCAGTTTAGCTTAGAACTCTTCCAAAATGTGTATTAAAAAACAAACAAAAAAACCCCCACCCAACCAAAAAACCAAAACAAAACCACCACAAAAAACCAACCAACCAAAAAAAAATCAGACACAAGGTAAATCTAATGAATGTCCAAAGAAAGCAATTGAGATGCAAAATTGATGATAAACAAGGACATGCAGTTTTCCTCATACAAAGGCTATGTTAGTTCTGTAAATGTTGCGCTGCTCATGTGTTCCTAGAGGATTTGTGGCCGTCGTTTATGGAAATGGCTTTGTATCTGTAAGTTGTCTTCCCCTCAGCTCTTCCTCCTGGCGTTTCCGAGAGCAGCAGGGCAACTGTCAATGACGATCAAACTTTCTCCAGGAGAGGCCGTGTAGAGAATCTCGTGTTCATAGAAGGAACAGCCGGCCTCTGCCAATGGCCGGTGCCCTGAAGGGCAACACGGGAAGGAGCAGCAAATAACGTCAGCGATAAGGAAGCAAAGCAAACTGTGGAAGGTATGTTTTAGCAATGCTGCTTTTTGGCACATTCTATGTCAGAAAAGTATATAAGCCGTTATCTTTATACACAACATACACTTCTATATGATGTTTTGCCTTTTATATAAAAATATGTATTTTTCTTTAATTCACCAAGTTGAGGGCTAAAAAAGTAATTTAAAATGTTTTGTGTTTTTTTTTTTTTTTTAGCAAAGGACCTCATCAAGGAGAAAAGCCAAGCTATATAGCTATTTTGTGTCAAAATGACTACTGTTTAGATGTATGTAGTCACAGTACCCGATACTGATTATTAATTACTGGAATAACCAGTTCCTAATGCGGTAGATCTTTAAGCAGGAGCCAGAAATCATAGCAACGGACAGTGAGATGTAGAGAGACAATCCTCAATGTCTCTCTACATTATGCTTTATTGGCCTTGTGGCCAGCTACAGAGTGCCTGCTTGCAGTTCCTGGGGGAAAAATATTTTTAGATATGTTAAATGAAGCGTACTAGTGTTGTAGTGTTGTTTATTTTTTAAAGGACCAGAAGTACACATAGCACTTCACAAATGTGTACCAAAGCAAAGTTCCTGCCCTTGTAAGCGCCTGATGCACAAAAAAATCCTTTAATTGTATGGACTAACTAGCAACAACTGCCTGGAAACAGCAGAGAGAGAGGAAAAAATACCCCTTACTGTCTTTTATTAGCTACACTAAAACAACACATATTTCTACTCTGTATGTATTTATCATACTAGTTATCTGTACCAGGACCAAAATACTCTCTTCTGGACCTTGTGCTGATTTGTTTTTTCCCCACAAATAATAATAGCTAAAAAAATTACTTCTCTAGGCTACATGTGAAATTGGGCATTATATTCTTTATCACCAAATTTAGAGAAAATTCACGTATATTTTCATCTGCAGAGACAACACCCTGAGTGAATCACTTATCCGGAGGCACATGGCATCCTTAAATAAGATCTTAATGCACAGATATGTACTTTTGAGTACATCTAGCATATACTTTTAAATTTTATTTTAGATTCTCATGAGTACCTGTGCTTGACCCACTTGTGTTGCTTTATAGCTTGTGTGACAACACGACTTCTGGGCCCTCAGGCAATCCAGAGAGAGAATTCAGACAACTGCTTATCCTTAATTTACTGTCAACAGGGTCTGTTTCCTTAGAAGTCCCCAGTCAGTTGTTTAGGCACTTGGATTCTTAAGTTTAGAATTTCTAACTTTGAAAGCATAACGTTTTGTTTTTTTTTTTAAAATGCCAGAGACATGTTAACTTTTGAGTTGAACACTCCTTGATGCACAACGTCATCTTCATTGGCGTCATGAGATAGCTACAACAAAGCGCTCCTACTGCTGTGATGGTATGCAGTAATGACAATTTCTAAGGAGGAAGGTCATACTCCAAAATCTATACCTTGTATTTTTCTGCATGCTTGCAAATTGTTTCTTTAGTTGTTTACTGTTTTCATAAAGTCATCATACTTTACTAATAGAGCGTATCTGCCATTCCTTCCAATGCTTTCTTATTGAGTTTTCAGTCAACACTAATTGTTTCATCAGATGTTTTAATTAAGAAAAGAAAATGTGTGACTGCTTTTGGAAAATCTACAGAACTTAGTAGAGACAGATTAAAAAAAAATTCTTTCATGCCTTTTAGCCCTTTTGGGTCAACAAAACAGACAAAAGGTCAAGAAAGTACGATAATGTTACTGTCAAAATATCCTTTAATTAGGTAGAAGTTTATGACAGCACAAAACAGCGGTGACGAGTCTACAATTTCTGAAGTATTTTAAAAGTAGTTAAGTATCAGTACTACATTCACGTTCATCCTGTAAATGGGATATTTCTCCCAGGCCTAACCTACTTTTCTTTTATTGGTAAAAAAAGGTATGGACCCATTAAATTATTTCTTAGAACTCTTCTATTTCTGTTTTGCAAAGACACAGCCAGATGCTTATTGAAGTATATGTCTCCATCTTTGTGGTTTCTCTTAAAATTCCCAATAGGATAAATATATATCCTTTGTAGTGTATTTTAATATTGAAAGTAAATTTTAAAGATATACTTTAAAATGAAAATTACTTTCAAGCTTCTTAAAAAATTTTATCTGTTGCATGCAGTCTTCCCTGTTCTCGTGTGCAGGGAAGGCTCTTCTTGGAGATCAGTCTTGGATAACCTGATTCTGATTTTGTAGTTCAGAGAACTGAACCTGACAGAGGGAAAAAATCCATGGATCTGATAAAACTTAATCTTACTATAGAGCCTCTGGTAACCTGTTGTCCTCCTTTCATTAAATATTGCTAAGTCTATAGGGAATGTAATCAGTGAACAATAGGAAACTTAGTGGATGGAGGTATTCATATAACACACCTATTTCCTTCTGGATTCTAGTGAGCCCCAGTACTGACTTTTCCTTCGAGGCAAAGGTCCCCTCCTTGTGGAAGCCCTGACCTGAACCTGTCTTTTTGTAGCCAAAGCAAGGAACAATCAGATGGAAACACTTTTCTTCCTGCTTTTATTACAAGGCCATAGCTATCGTTAATAAACTGGTTAAGCTTTTGTTGTGTTCAATAAAGGACACTTGTCTACTTCTCTTACCAAATATATATTATCTTTGCTCAACTTCTACAAAATGTTCCCAAACTTGTAGAGACCCTCCCTCAAATATATAAGGACTCTCCTGTGTACAGCTGCCCAATGCTTCTTAAAACTGGTCCTGTGCCTAAGGAGGGATGAACTTATGGCTTTGGTTCCAAGGATCAGGATGAAAAAGTGGAAAATGAGTTAATGTTTGAAACAGATTTTTCATCCTACTGTATGTCTGGAGTAACCTCAGAGTAACTGAGTCACTGGGCTATATTAGTCATTTTCTTTTGTAATCTCTTTGTTAATTTTCATCCTTCTGTGAACATTGCCTTCCTGGCTAGTCACATTAATCAAGAAGAACTCATGATGTTCAGGCGCTCATGATATAATGATTTCACAGAGCCCAGGCAGCTCATTTGATTATAGAAAGAGATTATTATTATTATTTAAGTCATCCAACCATTCATTTAATCTGAAAGGTCCAAAGCCTAAGTGCCCTCAAGTTCAGGGTCTGCCTGGATGAATTAAACTGTATACCAAGTTTGAGGTACCAGAGTTCTGGAATCATGAAGGTTTCGGTTAATTTTTTTAGGTCTGAGTTCTCGTGTTCACTTTCTCAGTACAAAAACTATGGAGTTCTTGTTCTTCCCAGTCCCCCACCTTTCAGACTTCTTGTTGATTTCCCTATCAGAGATCCAAAGAGTTTGTCAGAAGAAACGGGGAAATAATTTGGCAGAATATATTGCTGTTGCAAATGGTGCTTTTTCTCTTCTTGGTTCTTCAGACTTCTTGTAAAGAAAGAGAAGTGGGCTGTAGGTCTTTCGTAACCTCAGGCAGGACACTCAAATCTACACATGATGTGCATGACTGGCCCCAAAGTCTAACTGCTTTTAAATTGTTCATAAACTGTATGACACTCCTGTTACTGTATCAGTGAGCAGAGACGATAACTTTGAAGGAGTTGACTAAAGCAGCTATAGCATGATAAACCTCCATGTAATAAGCACATTCTTGCTAACTAGACTTTTAAGGACAAATTATTACTGCTAACAAGGAATTTGATTTTCTATAAAATACTTTAGCTGAGAACAGAAGAACATTCTGACAATAAAAATTAATTTCTCTGTGCGGTATGTGGGCTAATAAATGAAATTTATTGTAGAACTGTATAATTGGGTACTACTGCTGGTAATATAGTTCTAATAGCTCTAATCCCTAGAAATATCTATCAGAGACTATTGTAAAAATTAAGTAATTTAGAAAATGATGTAAGCTATAGCATTGTTCCTGTGTGGAAGGTACTACATCCCAAGCCATGTAAATTTAATTATGACTGAAGCCAATATGTTAAACAGAAATCAGTGTGCTACACGGTAGGTAATGCTATAAAATCGACTGACTCCGACAAAAATACACTCAAACATATTTTCCACTAGTTTTCTAGCGTAATCTCAAGTGAAATGAATTGCAATAGTCACTTTAGTAATAGTAAAGGTAGAGATCAATTCTGAAAATCTGTGGTATTAAACAACCATTAGAAATCTGGAGTCCAAACTAACTTTAACACAGGGTGAACGTGCTCTGTCTGTAACGTTTGATACTTCTTTACTTGCTTCTACTCTTTACAGTCCTCTCTCTCTCATCGGTGGTAATTATCACTATGTATATCCCATTCTGCTAAAAGGAATATTTAGAGATGAATGCCTCATTCACCTTCAGTGTCTTAATGATACCAGAGGGTAAGCGAGCATGCTTCACATTCTCCATTTAATTTTTGAGGTTGGAAAATACTGGTCTTCAGCAAAATAAAGTGGTATTTGCAATGCTAGTCAGTAAAGCCCAAAAACTTCCCTAGGGGTTTTCACGGGCCATTGGGAGCAAATGCCCAGCTTGCAGGTCAAAATCCGCAGCACTGCTAGAACCTATGTACATAAAATCTGACGTGCTCCATTGAACACTGTATTTCTCCTGTCTTGTTTTGACATTACTCACAGTGAAACAGCCAAATCAATCTAGATCAATTCAATCCTTTCTGGGTGGAAAGCAAGAAAACTGTTCAAATCTGTTACTTTGCAGATTGCAACACTCAAAAACGCATATAATTTCCTTTAACTTGGAGATCATGGTCATTGTAGAGGAAGGGCAGAAATTCAGTTTCAAAGCCAATAACCAAATTCTCTGCTAGGATTCAGCTGGTGCATTTCCTGGGAAATTTTGTTTGTTTCTTGCAGTGGCAAATATATTGACAGTTATAGCCGGGTTTTATCTTTTTGCTAACTTGCCCTTTTAGGATGATGCAACATCTGTAAATCTTCCACAGAGTCATGTGAAGTTTCTCCATGCCACAATTACATGTTGTGAAACTGACACTTCACATCTGTGAGCGAGTTGGAAGTGTTTAGAAAATAAAGAATGATTAGAAAAAAGTGGGACAATCTTCTGCTACCCCCTAGATACGCAGTAAAGGTTTCCTAATACCTCTAAAGAGAAAACAAGCGCAGAAGAACTTGCTAACCATTGTGCGTTGAGCTGTCACCTTCAATGTACCTTTGAAATACTGGCTGTTTCTTAAAGGGGAAGATGGGAAACAGAAAGTGTGTAGTTTCATTCGCGTAGACTTTGTCAGAAAGTGCGGCTGTGATATGATTTCTGTCAGAAACAATCTGCTTGAAATTTTTCTGTCTTTACTTTTGAACACGGAGTTGCTTGTCTGCGTTCTAACCCTAGGTGATGGGATCTGCTGCCTTGTCAGATAACATTTGAGTTCACTCACTACCTGCTTGTTGACTAGTGCACAGACTCACTGTGGTGGCAGGGAAAGCCTTAAGGCTACTCAGCATCTGTCTCTTCTTGTAATTAGTTGCAGCCTTGTGTACAGAGCAAAACAGAGATTTTTATTTTTTTTGATTTTTTTTTTTTTCTGTGAAAGAGTAATGTGCGCAGACAGGAGTTTTTAAACTGCAAAAGAGTTTGCTCATGTTTGTCATTCTTCTTTTTCAAGATGAAATAGCTTTTTACCTACTGAGAATAAAGTGTTGACATCCTTTTTTCAAATTACACCAAGGACACGCATTTTTGGTAAAGTTAACCTCAATCGTAAATCTGAATAACCAATGTTTTTGCTTTATACATCCCATGGAGCCCACGTTGGTGGGAGTGCATTGGTGATTGTGCTTCCTTAGACTCCAGCCGAAATGATTTTGTTGCCCCATGTAAGAGTACGCTTTTCTGGTAGTCTGAGGATTCGCATGCTTTAAGCAACCACCGCGTGCTGTCATCACTGAATACTTCTCAGAGAGGCTTTCTCAAAGCAAACTTCAAGAAAAAAAACTTCTTAGAAGAAAAAGATAGTTTTGAATATTTGAATGCCTGTTTCACATACTAAGAAGCCAGTTTCATAAAGTTAGCAAGTAAATGTTTGTGTGTGTATTCCTGGGATTGATTTTGATCTTCATATAGCATCACAATTAATTCCTCACAGAGCTGTTACTTGTTGTAGTTTGATGTGAGAGCAGGAGACATACTCTGGGTTTTTAGAAGGATTTGGTCTATTGCTGTAGATTTGGATCTCTTGCAGCATCATATTTTCTCTTTTTAATATAAAAATTATCAAGAAAGAGCCGTGAATTGTGATAATGCTTAAAATTTATAAAAAGGGTGTGCAGTAGCTTGGTGTAACACACATAAATCATCATTCTCAGATGTAAACCACCCCTAACTAATCAAGATGGGAGCAAACTTTCTGGAGAGGCAAATCATTCTCTAATTGCTTGTAGCTGAATTCCTTCTGCAGCAACCATCATCAGTGGTGGGACTTGATGGATATAAGTGTTGCTATGGCAGTTCCTAAATATCAGAATTTTAAAGACCTTATCCTCATCATTAATAGTAATGAGGTTTATGACATTAAAAAGAAAATAATGTTTCTTATATATTATACTGTTTCTGTTTTTCAGGTTAATCCTACGTGAGCCATAATTTGGGTAATTTCCATTCTTATTTGAATGGACACAACTGCATTATTTTAAAAATCTGTTCTCCAGATTAAAATATGTCATAAAGATAGTTCTAACTTTATTTTGCAGTATTCATTTTTTATCTGAGGGCTGAGCTAGACTTTTCAGTTAGAATTTTGAGGTGAGTTAAACTGGATTTTTGATGTGCTGCAGTGAAGACAAACATATTAGATCTCTAGATGGCACTGTTTAGATATCATATTAAATAATGAATTATCCAAGAATAATAAAATGAAAAAGTTTGATGTCCTTTTAAGATAGTAGGTGACATTTGCTAAGTTCCTTAGAATTTAGTGAGTGTTTTCAGAAGTTGGTTTAGGCACATGAGAGCCAAGACTCAAGTCAGTGGGAAACTCTGGAGAGTTTTCATCTGTACTGACTTCTTCCTGTGTTCTGAATTGTGACACTAGCAGCAGCCTGGTTAGACAAATGTGGCTTTGTGATTAGGCAAATAAGATTCCAAATACCTGGTTGTGATCCCTTGCCTCTCCTATACTGCTGAATTGGGTGGGAGAGTCACGCTAGGTATTCTGGAAAAATGGTTCCCAGTGTGTGGAACCCTGAGGATTACTGAAGTAGTGACACATTTTTCTTTCTTTTGATTGTGTTATTAGCTAAAGCCAAATTTTAAAAGTCAATAATTTAATCCGGATTACTTTGGCGATGACTGAATGTTTATTCTTCTAATTCAGCTCTGTTGATTATATGAAATTGATTTGGTCTTAATATAGCTTGCACTGGACAAGTAGAAGAAACAGCGCTGTCAGCAACATGCCAGAAGTAATGCTGACTGACATGGCGGATCACTCACTCCAGAGAAGGAACGGTATTGTTTGTTCAACCTGTTCATCTCCCTGTCTGATGCCTGTATTGTGGTTTAGTTTCTGTGGCCTTGTCCTGTGAAGCACACACTCTTGCCTTCAGAGCTTCCTGCACTTACTAAATTTCATTGCCAGGACATGCTGCGTTTTTTAATGTTTATACTGAGTTTTGACATTGCTTATTTCAAGTTGTTGTTGTTCATCGTATCTCATATAGCACTCAGATAATTTTTTGTGGTGGTTGTAGTCTTCAAGGACTGATAGATTTATGGTCCCTTTTGTCAGCTCTGCTAATAGTCTCTAAGGAGCAGGAAAAGGATTGAATAGGCAGAAAAAATGAATTTGGTTCTACTGTCTGCTGATCTGGAGAGACACATGGGCAAATGTTCTGTTATACAGAACTGCCCATCCTGTACCATTTTATGCAACTGCACTCTTTTTTTTTTTTTTAGGTTATATAGTACCAGGTAGAGAGCAATCCAGTGATTTCCAGCACCAGAGCATTGATTATTAGCATGAGATGGGTGAGGATCTCAGCCTTTTGGAAAACAGAACGTTAGGGCAATAATATCAACATTGAGAGAAATTTTGAGGAAGTGCAAGGAAGCACCCAGACTTTTCTCCCTTTACACCTTAAATTTTCAAAGATTCTTATTTTAAATGTGCACATGTATTCCTACCTTTGATCACAGATTACGTTTAAATGAATGATATAGGCTGTTTTAATATTTTTACATTTTTAGTCTTTTTAGTTTCAAATTGAAAACATAGCCTCCTTAGGTAAGACGATTTTTTCATAGCTTATAATGAAGACCTTATTCTTCATTCAAGAAGTCAGAATCTGTAATGTAATTGTTATTCATAGTATACGTAGCCCACTGGGCAACTACTTTATGGATTCCAAAGCTTTAAATGTTATATGTACTAAGTAGTGGTTTATCAAGACAATTGAACCCGAATTTGTTTTTTGATGTATGTGGAGTTATTAGAACTTTACAGATGGTTTAAATTAACCACAATCCTAAGCATCTCTTCAATCAGTGCAAATAGAAGACATGCTACTTGATACAGGATTTGGATTGCACAAATTGCAATAATGTTCTGTATTTTGCTGTCTGATAACTAATTGGAGATATTACCCCTTGCTAATACAGATTTCCAGGGAAGATGCAGCTCTGATGCCAAAACTGATCCACATGTATTCTGAAGGGTAACAGAAACAGTATACGGCCACTGAAATGCTGAGTCTGAATCTATTGGTTTGTGTATGAATGATTTTATGATAACCAGGAACCTCCTGCTTTCCATAACATCCGGGGTCCATTTCAAAAAAACCAACGCCAGTGACTGACAGGTACAAGCAGATTTGCATTGCTGGAGTGCAGTTTTAAAGAGGTATTTAGTCTAGAGGCTGTAATAAGTACATTTGTTTCTACGGATCTTGCTCTTAGAATAAGTTTTCCTAGTACTTACTGCTGAGAAGCTCAGCTGTGAAGTTCAACTGGAACTACAGTGCAATTTAAATTCAGTTAGCAAGAACTGAGTAGAAGAAGGGTAGAGAGAGCAGAGCTAAAAAGCCAGAGAGAGTGAAAAAATGGATGTAAGACCAAGCAAAGCAGAAGATGAGTACAGGGAGACAATATTAAAAAAAAAATTTTAAAAAAAGCAAACAAACAAAAAAACCCCCAATACCACTAAAAAACAATCCATATATAATTCCTTCAATGCTCTGTCCTAGTTGTCATGGCAGCCTGCCTCTTCAAGGATGTTGTGTCAGTAGCTGGGACATCCCTTTGACTCACTAAATGGAAAAAGCAGAAATATTAAAACTCGGAGTTGTATGTGGTTTACTCTGGACTATTTAAATG
This sequence comes from Dromas ardeola, assembly GCA_013398915.1. NCBI lineage: Eukaryota > Metazoa > Chordata > Aves > Charadriiformes > Dromadidae > Dromas > Dromas ardeola. Next base: position 135,407 of record VYZM01018132.1, read on the forward strand.
ATTCTTCTGCTTTTTTTTTCCCCTTTTTTTTTAATGTGACTTTCTTTAGAGATTATCATACCAATATCTTATAGTATGTGCTTTCTGGGCAAAATGATTATATCTGATTATATAGTCAGAAGTAAATATGTAGAAAATAACTGTCTACTTTCCCTGACGTTCCTTCTCAATATCATTCCATTTTTAAATATAGCCACGGTGCTCTTTTCTGTGTATTAGCATCTGTCTCCCTCATTTCAAAGAAAATATTTCTGTCATATTGTGAATATTAATTTTATCTTCCTGATATTTTGACAGTAATACTTAGCTTTCAATAGAACTTTTCACTCTACGATTGCAAAGGACTTCACAAATCAAGGCAGTACTTTCTTTTTACAGAAGGGAAAACCGAGGCATAGATACATTAAATGATTTGTCAAAGGCCAGCAAGAAACAGAATCCGTATTTTTTAACTTGGAGCCTAGCAATGAATACAGACATCTACATAGAGAAGTCTGCATTCAAATTAGGCTGAATTTCTCTTTCTAATATATTAAATTGTCTGTATATGACATTTATTTTTCCAAGACTATTTTGATTATAACACAGAGTCCAAGAGTATTCCCTTCATCACTTCAATTGCCAAGATGATTAAGGGACTGGACTATCCCTTCTATGAGGTGGGGCTGTGCAGTCTGGCGAAGAGAAGGCTGAGGAGAGGAGATCTTATCGATGTGTACAAATATTTGAAGGGAGGATGTAAAGATGATGGAGCCAGATTCTCTTCAGTGGTGCTCAATGACAGGGCAAGAGGCAATGGGCACAAGCTGAAACGCAGGAGGTTCCTCCTAAACATAAGGAAACACTCTCTTACTGTGAGGGTGACAGCACTGGCACAGATTGCGCAGGCAGGTTGTGGAGCCTCCATCCTTGGAGGTATTCAAAAGCCATCTGGACACAGTCCTGAGCAGCCAGCTCTAGGTGACCCTGCTTGAGCAGGGTGGATGGACAAGGTGACCTCCAGAGGTCCCTTCCAACCTCAGGCATTCTGTCACTCTGTGATTCATGGTCAATAGTAAAGAAATGAAGAATGATACATTTCTTAGTTACTCAGTTATCAATAAATGTTTTCATCAGTGAACACTTTTTTTCACCATTACCTTCCCCTCTCTTTTTTTATTCTTGGATCTGTTCCCTTTTGGGTGGGGTAAGAGTACTTACTTGTCCTTTAAAATATTCCTATCAATAGTATGTAAGGAAACTGAAGAATACTGACATGTGTTAATATCGCTTTGAGCTTGAACTAGCAGTGTGCATTTGGAGAATGCAGAGAACTTGACAAAACACCATCATGAAGGGGATTGTGGAAGTACTCTTACCAGGAGTACAAAGGGCAGTTCAGATCAAGTGCAGTGGACTAAAGAACCTGAACTGTATTTGGGTTCTAGATATATCTAAAAATCATAGTTATTTAGCTTATGGTCGGTTGTGTACTAGTCTTGACAACATGCTTTTTGTATCCATTTGGATATCCTTCAATAACAGATGTCTCAGAAAGTTCAGGGATAATATGATAGTAGAGGCACCATGTAAATTTTCCTGTTATATAAACAGAGGCTACCAACATAAATTTTACTTTTCAATATTCATGTTCCCTTGACTTTACTCCCCAGTAGATTTTAACACTGGTATCCTAACACAAAACATGCAAAGTGTAAGCTAAGTAAGGGACCATGTTATGAAGAGGAATAGATTTTGTATGTGTGTCTTTGTTTCAGCTTGGCACCACAGGAATAATAATGATGTCCACAGGTAGGAATCCAGTGTTGTTCCAGATAGGCTTAATGTATCCTGTGGGCTTCTGGCTGCGGCTCCAGTGGCATTGGGTCTCTCATAGATCGCGTTACACCTGCAAACCTTGTGCATAATTAAGCCTTTATGTTATGGTCATACAGAATGTTTCAAAGTAAAATTTCCTCCATTTCATCTAGTAAGTACGAATGTTAACGTGATGATGTCTTCATAATTCTGCAACGTGACTATCAAGCAAAAGTCGCTTGCACAGTACAAAAGTACTCTGACAAGTCTGTTCCTCTAGCAACAACAGCCACCCCTCATTATTTTCACCCCATTATCTTGGCTGAACCTGTGACAATGTCTATATATGCAAAATCTGTCAAATATTAATAACTCCACCAAAATAAACATTTACGTTTCCAGGTAACAGCAACAGGGGTTCAGGAAAATGTGTGAAAGAAGAAAAAGAGAAATAGTTTAGCTAAATATTTATCTCAATAAGAATTATATGCAAATATATTTTTTTTGCCTAGATTCATAAAGTCCCATTTCCAATTTATTCCTTTTTTTCTCCAATAAATATTTTCCTGGTTCCAAAATCTTTCTTTTCCACGATACCCATATTTTTTTCTGAGCATAAAACCTTACTAAAAGATATTTTTTTTTCTGAGCATCCAGCCCAGGAAAAGATATTTTAAGGACATTTAAGTTTGATCCTCTGCTTCTGGGTCACCACGCTCGTATCCAGAAAGGAAAGTCTGTTGCCGTCTTCCATGCAGCATTTCCCTCTGAGCATTGTGCTTTTAGTACGTGGGCCTAATGCCAAAGGTTGGTACCTCGGCAGCAAAAATGGAGCAACTTGCCACCTGACTTCTGGAAGGAGGGACATGTCACAACAGCAGCATTGCTTTGATTCTTTCCTTTTCTTTTGCTCTTTTAAATTAGTTTTTGTAATACCCCCGTCTGCTTGCACTATTAGAGTATTTTTATATTGGCTTGCTTGGAGTCCAGCTGTCCCCTCATGCCCAATCTGCAGTTGAGAGCATCTTTCCAAGTCAAGGGAAGCTGATGTACTACTGAGGGACACGCTAGGTCTTCTACGTTAGAGTGGCAACTGTCTTGACTTTAAACTGCAGCTGAACCAGTTGAAATCACCTCAGCTGAAGCCCTGTTGATGCCAACAGTGGGTCTCAACACAGCTGTTAACGGTCCCTCACCCGCTTCCTGCCGAAAAAGGGACCTTGTAATCCCTATGTATGTGTATAGGAAATCTCTGTGTGTGTGTAGAGAGAGAGATATATATATAAATCCCTTTAATATATATAACTCGCTTGGTTTAAATTAAAGGATACACATGGACTTCTTGTTTAGCCTGGAAAATACTGGCAAAATTTTTTGCTTCTTTGTATTCTGCACATTTTATTGTAACTGGGAATATAGGCACTCATGTTACATAAACACATGTTTTTCTTTGGTTTTAGCGCTGTTTACATTCCCATGGCAAGTACCAGCAAATAGTCTTTGAGAGGAGAGATAGGCATACATTGTGTTTTCTAATCCTTCCACTCCTTGCCCTAAAATGTGTGCCATATGATCACGTGCTATTAAACAACTGGTATTTTCTATCCTAGAATGCGTGCCAGCAGCTGGTAAAATATAATTTCTTTATGCCTCTCTTATATGCCATAAGATTATTGTGGTAAGTGTTTGGAATTAAACACCAGGGTATCACTTTTATTTTATTCAGAATCCTCCCTGTAAGCTGCTACGTAGTACTCTTTCATACATTACTTATAATAGCAGAATTATTCCAGTAGGATGTTATGACTACAGCTCATAAGAAATTATATGGATATAGATAGATTGCTTATTGTATTAATGCATTCATAGAGGATATTTTCTATAGAAGATGCTAAAGCCTATTGAAAGACAATGAATGGTAACTATTTTAACTTTGCTTCTGTTTAGGATTCTAAATAGGTCAATTGATCTTGTAATATTTTTAATAGGTTTTGCTGTCTTTATAACTTGGTCTTCAACATCTTTTCTTTCAGGGAAAAGAGTCCTTTTTCTTTTTTCTAATAATTAACTGTCTTCACTCCTAATGCTTTAGGTTTCACTTTTTTTTTTATGAATAGCTGAATAGTATCTTTTATGTAGCCAACCTGTTAGATATGATCCCAACTTACTACAGTACAGTCTTTCTCAAAACTTGTAACTGCGGGAGGCAGAGGAATGAAGATATTAAACAGCAAAAACGATGGGTCACGCGTTGTCTGAGTAAGATGATGTAAGAGCATCAGTTGCGGTGTTCTTGGCTGGAGGCTGGACGGAGTTTGAATTTATTGAGTACAATATCGTGCCTCTTGTTGGCTTTGCTGCAGTTCTGATCTTGCCTGTTATGTCAGTGGTTTAATAAGCGATAGGGGGCTTGCAGGATTTAAGGGGAAGGTCTGAGCATAAAATTGATCATGCCCGCATGTGTGCGAACATATATTCTATTTGTGTATGAAATAATGTACATCTAGCTGTACAGTTTAATGAAAGGTAACTCATTAAATTGCAGGTTAATCAAACCTATGAAAGAGCTGCAATTTTATATGTGTAATACGTAAGGGGACATCTTTGCTCTAATGCCATAAGATCGTCTGGTACATGGGCCTCTTTTTTCAAACCTAACTGATAAAGACTGTCTTTTCTCCACTACACATCACACTCCTCTGAGATTAGCTGTAGGGATATCGATTTGTGGAAAGACTTGTAAAATGAGTCTCTGAACTGATATTACATATTACAATTTTCAGAACACAGTTTTGAAGAGAAAGTGCCTTTTCAAAATTCAGCTTCTTTATGAGAGAATGCTTTTCATGAGAACACGTTCTTACACCTGGGTACAAATTTCAAGTGCAAATTAGAGGGAGAAGTGTTCATATTTTTCAGTGTTATTTATCTTACAGCTATAAAAATTACAGTTGTGGCTGATAACATTGCCTTATTCCTTAATGCCATAAAGAAACAATATTGTGGTTTTCCTACAGGAAGAGAAATACAAATATGTTTTAAAATAAATAACAAGATTAGTTTTTCACACTTATACTCTTAAGTATTAGTATTAGTAATTACAAAATGGCCATCAGTGTAACCTGCTAATCCTAAATTACTTTTAAAAGCCTGTTGTTTAGCAAAGTCTAAATTTCCAGTTTTATGGTAGTCAGACACACGCATATAGGTATCTATATAGATATGTACAAGAAGGCAGAATGTATTCATCTGTAAACAGTACTTACCTATTCATGTGTCTTAACAGATTTTACTCTAACATTATAAGATTGTTTACGTAAGGCCTTTTCCACTGTAGCGTACCACCGGATGACTTCTTGAATTCTATCTAAAAATGTAAATAAACTATGTACTTTAAGTATGCTAACCAATACAATTTTTTTCGTCACTAAGCAATGTATTTTTTTGCAAGTGCATTTGCTTGAATTCGGAAATTGGAAAAATCCCCTTACGTAGCATTCCTACAGTCAAATGTTTACAAGGGCGTAAGGAATATAAAACAAAGACAATTTTAAGGATTTTGTTAAGATTCATGTTTATCCCAGTGTGGACAAAAATGCAAAAAGAAGCGTTTTCTTATCTATTCCTGTTACATTAGAAAAGTTCATGCCCTGCTCTTAGCATTTTCCAACACAGCTGTAGAGTAGTTTAAAGCCTATTTTTTAAATAAGTGATGCTCAATTTGTCTTTGATGATCCGCATGATTCAGGTGAGATGGGAGCATGGTCGGGCCCTTATTTGCATAAAAATTAATCACAGAAAAATGTAAATTGATAAAATTTTGCCTGGCTTTTCCCCCCTATTCGAGAACCCATGGATGGCTCCCAGAAGCAATCATCTCAGTATGGTGCCGCATTGGATGCTATACAAATGATCACATTTGTGTTGAATACTCACTCATTTAAATGTCAGCACTGATGGGGCGGTACATCACTAGAAAAAATGAAAAATAAATACACAGCAGCTGAAGACCATCAAATCTGTGGGCACTCTTTAGAGATATATGATCTGATGTGAAAAAATTGTAGATTAATTATCCTTTTTCAAAATGGTAATTGTTTTAGTATCACATCAGAAAAAAATCTGCAATTTATTTGGAATCAAACAAAAAACAGTAATGTTAAATACGTCATTACATCATTGTGTTTATTAGAAGGCTACAATTAATTCCTGAGGCTCCTTTGGTCTCCAGAACTGCATAAAATGAAACAAAAGAACATTGCTATTAATTTTCAAACACGCTTTAATCTGGCAAATAAATTGCCCAACAAAAATAAAGTAGTAACAATTCAAAAGTACAAACTTTGTAGTTTTATCTGCAATGTATTTTTTATTTTTCTAAATGACATATTTTACGACAGCAATGTCATGCAAATAGCTTCTCCCAGTCCTTAATGAATTTGTCATCTTTTCAAAGGAAGAAAATAATTTTCCTCATTTCATCGATGTGTGTCCTGGTTTGAGGTAACAATGTGTAACTGGAGTGTGGGTATTGTAGACAAATTGCAAAAGCTCCCAAGAGTAGGCAGCACAGAATCCAGAATTTATATTAGAGAACTAATTAGAGAACTAAACTTGCTTCTCTTTCCTTACGGTGTAAATTTCATACGGGAGAGTAAATAAACTGGGTAGCCTGGTTCTGGCTCCAAATTCATTTTTCTAACTGAGCTAAATCTGACATAGATAGAAGAAATGGTAGTTTACACTTTTTTTTTTTTTGCACCTTCTGGCTTTAAGAAGCAATCTCTAGAAAATTATAGCAATACAAGGACTTCTCTAATTTATAATCATCTGTAATATGTCAGCCACGGTGCACTGGATTAGTGCATTAGATCTTCAGGGGCTGGAATGCAATGTTTCAGCAATGCAGCCTGAGTCTGAACCGAAAGGACAAATTTTAAAAGCCGTTTATTATGCCTGCATTGGAGAGCTTTGAATATTAGTATAATAAACATTGTAGGTTAAAAAAAAAAACCATTTCCTCTTTACAATTTTTTTTATTTAGAGAGATGTAGCAGTAGTTGCATGTGTGAATTATCAGGGACATGCCCCCACTTTAATTCATATGCTTTACCTTTCATACCATTTACTGTGCTAGTATATTAAAATATATATATATATAAAGCACATTAAAAAAAAAAAAGATCTTACCATCATTTCACAGACCTACATCTCACTTAGTGCAACCATATTAAATGCAGAGCAATAGTTCTACTTATAGATAGAATAATATATTTTATATTTTTTGGGTTTTGTTGTTGAAGTCCATGATTTAAATCCAGGCTGCACTGAAATCAGTGGGACTTTTGCCAGTTGTTTCAGATCAGCAAGAATTTCAGTCAGGTTATATATTATTTATTTTCTGAAAATGTAAGGTAGGTAGAGTTTTTGCATGTGGGTAATTGTATTTATAGACTGTAAATGATACTGTGTGGGAACGGAATATATGGCTGATGAAGAGGGCTTGAAGAGAGTATCTGGTGGCATAGGTGAGAATGCTGACGTAGTGCCTTTTGTTGTTGTTTGGGGCATTCGTAGGGATTGTATGGTGGGAATTTAACCCCATACTGCAGTCCAGGGAGTTTTTGAGATTACTGTCCTTTATGTTGTTCGTGTATATAGCTGTCAGTGTTGGCACTGTTGTTGTATCCTTATTTTTTGTATATTTCAGTTGAGCATGTTTCATATTTTTCATCTATTTCGTATATTTAGAATCATAGAATGTGTTGGGTCGGAAGGGACCTTTAAAGGACATCTAGGCCAACCCCCCTGTAGTAAGCAGGGACATCTTCAACTAGATCTGGATTGGTTTTGACCATTTTGGTTGACTGGTTTTGTCCCCACTGGTCTATTGGGCATACAGATAATTCTCTCATACTGCGCTGTGTAACAACCACTCTTCCTTTGACCTCATGCCTACATATTGTCTGATCATGCTTCTGTCCCTTACTATATTCCTGCTATGTTTATCTCTTGAATATTGATTGATATCAACAAGTGGCTACATAGGTAATCTGGAAATCTGCAAGAAAAAACAGTTTAGACTAAACACAGCATGAAGGGAGAAGTGTGTGTGGAGGAAACTGTGACCAGGAGCAGGAATACGACTGTATGAGAAGGATGTGATAGCATATCTGCCATGCATAGTTTACTTGAGGGTATCTGCACCCCAGATAGCTACTTGAGATTCTGCATACTGGGTTTGTTTTCCAAACTGTCATCTCTCACTGTTTGATACCTCCTTTCAGCCTTACAGAAGTGGGTACGTCACCACCTCTTTGGGTCAACTCCCCACCTCCTTATAAATGGAGACCAGAATAAAGCTACACACAAGGCTGTTCTGTCCTCCACAGTAAACAAGGAATGCCAACCCTGTCATCCCCAGCAGGTTCTTGAAGAACTGCACCATTCAGGGCACTGCTGTGGATGCCACATATCACTTGCAGATCTGCAACCTATTGCAGTGTCTCTCCCTCGGCTGTACTAGACTTCTCTACTGGAGGATGACTCATAGCTATGGCAAGAAGTAAAAGGAAGATTTCAAAAAGAAATTAAAATTTTCTTTGTAGCTAAAAGGGAAAGGGTTTTCTTTCTTTCCTTGTCCCTCAGCCCCTGCATGTAGAGTCCAGAATACCTTACTTAGGCATATTTGGAGAGATATTTATAAGCAGCATAATCATAGAATCTTCATGGTTGGAAAGGCCCTTTGAGATCATTGAGTCCAACCATACACACCCAAAACAACCCCCTACAACCTCTGCCACTAGAGCATGCCCTGAAGTGCCAAATCTACATGTTTCTTAAATACCTCTAGGGATGGTCACTCAACCACCTCCCTGGGCAGGCTGTTCCAGTGCCTCACCACTCTTTCAGTAAAGTAATTCTTCCTAATATCTAATCTAAGCCTCCCCTGCTGCAACTTCAGACCATTTCCTCTGGTCCTGTCATTATTGACTTGGGAGAAGAGGCCAACACCCACCTCTCTACACCCTCCTTTCAGGTAGTTGTAGAGGGCAGTGAGGTCTCCCTTCAGCCTGCTCTTCTCCAAACTAAACATGCCCAGTTCCCTCAGCCTCTCCTCATATGACTTGGTCTCCAGAGCCCTCACCAGCTTGGTAGCTCTCCTCTGGACACGCTCCAGCACTTCAATGTCCCTCTTGTACAGAGGGGCCCAGCACTGCACACAGTCCTGGAGGTGAGGCCTCGCCAGTGCCGAGTACAGAGGCACGATCGCTTCCCTACTCCTGCTGGCCACGCCATTCCTGGTACAAGCCAGAATGCTGTTGGCCTTCTTGGCCACCTGGGCACACTGCTGGCTCATGTTAAGCTGGCTGTGCACCAGCACCCCCAGGTCCTTTTCTGCTGGGCAGCTTTCCAGCCACTCTTCCCCAAGGCTGTAGCCTTGCTTGGGGTGGTTGTGACCGAAATGCAGGACCCGGCACTTGGCCTTATTAAACCTCATGCCATTGGCCTTGGCCAATACTAGATATATGACAAATACCAGGGCTTACAAGTGGAAGGGAAGTATTAACTTCTATCAGATTTCATGAAACGGCTATATTTTATAAATATTAAAGATAGTATATAATTTCAATGAATGGCTTTATTTTAGCTTAGATTTCTTTAAGTCTATCTTTACAAGCCTAAATTTTCCACCTACGATTCCTCCTGCCTTCTAGGCTTCTCACCAAAAAGTCTTTGAAAATCTGATTACTCTTCGTTAGAGAATTCAGAGTGCAACTTTAAATACCAAGGATTGAAAACTTTAGTCTGTATTAAACACAAAGAAACTAAAGATGGAAAAAAAAAATGTGCACTGCTGGTTGCAAGCTGAATAACTGAAGAAAAACATTTGTCCTTGGCAATAACAAAGTCTTAATCTGTTAATTTTTTCATATGTGTTTATTAAAGACGTGCTGATTGGGCTACTTTGGGTTCACCAAAGTAATTATTATATACAGTATCACATTCAAATTATATACTGCACTGCAGTTGGCTTCATTGCGGTGTTAGAAAGAATATAATTGTTTCTTGATAGCAGATTGAAGGATCCTCTTTTTATACCTTAATTCTTTTATTTTTAATCCTTTATTTCGTGTCTGCCTTTCCACACAAGAAGAAATTAATGTTACTGTTCCCATGTAAGGGGTGCCTTCTCAGAAAATATGGGAGAGAAGTGGTTTGTTTTTTTTTTTAAAACTAGTTATTTCATAGCTGGCTTTGAAAGAGTTCATCCTACCAAACAGGCATATCTACATCTTATTCAGAGTGCTTAAACTCAACTTACCAAGGGGAAAAATACTGCTCTGAAAATCATTCTGCTGTCCCCAAAATCATGTCCATGTGGTTACCCTGATACTCTTTGTAACCTATCATGGATTCTCTGATGGTCTTTTATTCTCCCATTCCTCTAGTTGTTGTGAATATACGTATCCAGCATGGCTTGTGGAAGTTTTTTTTATTATCAGGAAGGCAGATTGCATGTAATTACCTCCTCCTCTTTGAAAAAGAAGTAAAGGGAGGTACTGTGAGCGCATCAAGAATAGCCATAATTCAGAAATAGGCTAAAAAAAGGCAAATATAAACTACCTAGTCCAAGAGGGACTCTGGCAATGTAAAATCACTGCAAATTATAAATAAACACTGTAGTTGCTTGAATATAACAAACCACTCGGTGCAGGTAGGTGGCTGAATAGGTATCTACTTGTTTCCCCCAAGCTACTCAGTCTGTAACACTTCCCCTTAGAAAGGTAGAATTAGGTTCAAGTTCTTCAGTAATAAGTAGTCTAGTTATATGAAATATACGGATGAGTCATGGAAAAAAATGGAACTAAGAGAAAAAGATAGATGATTTGTTTTTGTTGTTTGTTTTCCAGGCACTGAGGACTAAAATAAGCTGGTGGTAAAATATTCTGGAAGGACAGCCTGGATTTTTTTCAGCATGCACTGCAAACTATAAACACATAGACTCCATGCCCTGACTAGGACGTTCAGAAGTCCTCTTTGGTCCATTTCATATGATCAGGTACACTTAGGCATTTGTTTTCAGGTTGAATGTCTTTAATATGTTTTAAAGACAGCAACAACAAAAAATTAAAACCGGTAGGAGCCTTCTCATTTCCAAAATAGCCAGAAGAACTCATAATCCTGATTAAGCTATGAGTACTTAGATGGAATCAAATGGAAGCACAGATTAATGATAGAAGTTCGTTATTTCCAATAGTAAATTGTGTTATAGATTATTTTGGTGAATGGTTACCAGGGAGGTCAATGTATATTAACTAACCTCAGCCACTGACTTTCCGACCCTCAAGCAGCCTGCCCAATTCTCTTTTTCCCCTCACGCTAGCCAAAAAGCTGTAGGACAGCTACAGGACGCAGCATCATGTTCTCTGAGAACTATTATCTTGCTTGCTTAAAAAACAACCCCGCATTTTCTTAGTTTTGCTGTGCTGTCTGTCATATCAATCAGCAAATTTCAGTACATTCACTTCTTAGAACTGGGTACCTCGAAGGTGTCTCAGATAGGTGAAGTCAATTCATCTTCCGCACTGTTGAACAAAAGTCACAAACAGCTTCTACCAGCCACAGTAATAATTGATACTTATCTTCTTTTTCTCTTTGAAAGATGCAGTAGTGCACACAAACCCAAAGAAATCAGCCCAGGCTGTATTAATTCCAGCCAGTTTGTGATCAAACTTCAGCAATCTGCTAGTGAAACTTGCCAAACGCCTACTATGGCTCTGCTAACTGGAGCAGATGTTTTCAAGAGGATCCTTTAGGATGTATTGTCCCAACGTGGCTGCATAGACTGCAGTCAGCTACAGCTAGGCTCAGCCAAATTCAGAATTGGAAGTTTGATTGCCATTGGGAAATTAGCCCACACTCCAGTTCAGTGTGTTTAAATGATTTTTAAGTCAAAACAACGTCACTGCCAGGAGGTCCCATCTTTCAGGCAATAAGGAGATAGTACACCAGCACAAGAACTCCAGCTGCTTTTGTCTTAAACAGCAGCCTAAATAAAAGGAATTACTACATGCCTGGGTTTTAACTTTTTATAATTCAAACATGTCAGATTTGCAGACTGTACTGTGTAGTTACTTTCTGCTAATTACATGCTGTCTCACACTGATGCCATATACCTTCTTCAGTCACTAGCCACCTCTTAAATTTTAACCCTAAATATCTGCAAAGTGGTCTCTTGGCAGTTGTTTAGTTGCACGCAATTATCTTTCCCTGTTGGTTTTTCTTGTTTAGCGTCCCTTAACTGTTCAAAACTGGTTCATATGAAGTTAAGTAAAGGGATGGCATGTGTGATATCAGTCATTGCTCCTGACTGGCGTGTGAGAGCTCTCTCTTGCTGCTAATTGGGAGACCGTTCAATGGTAATGACAATTAAATACACCTTGGTAGCCTCAATAGATTGACTTCCTGTGGGGAAAGTAAACTAACACATATGGATTTATTTTTTTGTTTATTTCCAGGAATTTCAAAGGAATCCCTGAATTCACAAAGACTGGATTTAATCAAGTATGAGAATATATTTTCTAGTTAAGAAAGTAAATTTCAAAACATGGGTAAGGATTTTTTTCTTAGGCTCAAAATATGATCAGAGTTACTGTGACTAAATAAATTTCACACATATTAAGCCTGGAAAGAAAACTCTGGTACTTTTATAGTTTGCCTTGAGTTTTGTGATTTACATACGCATACATGTGTGTGAAAGAGATTCAGGGAGACCTGCTAGCTACTCGAGGCATGAGTAATTTTATTTCACTTTCTTTGAGACAACTACTAAAAAAAAAAACCACCCAAACAATTGTAACCCTGCAATCTGTAATAAACTGAATTAAAAAATGAAATAACGGTAGCTGGCAGTAACTGTGGTTCAGCAGCTAGAAAAGTGCCTGTGAGGAAGCATTGTGTGAACCACTGTCTCCACCTAGTGCTGGCTGCAAGAAATTAGATTTCTAAACCCTCAGTGGCAAGACGCTACAAACTTAAAGAGATTCTGTAATGATATTAGATTTTTTGCGTATATATGGTTGCTATAACTGCAGTCATTAATTCATTATAGTTTAAAATATGTCAGCTTTTCATTTGTAACACACAAAGTTTGTAAATTGGCTATAAAAGTTTAGCAGGTGTGGAAATTTACCAGCTTAATAGGGTTTACTGCAAAGACCTTTTGGCATATGTTAATACGTTAATTATTATTAATTAATATTTTCATTAATAATAACACAGAAAACTTGGCAGAAACTTCACAGAACCATGGAGTACGCTTATTGAGTGTCTGGTTCGAGAGCCTCTTTCTGGTGCTGTTAGGAGCAGCAGAAATTTAAAGATAAGGACTGATTTCCAGCAGAGGAAGCACGTAAATCACCGAGAGGCTGATACATCACAGGCAGTGCTCTGAGTCAGGAGAAATGGGAGGCAGCGCACAATTTAGTTCAAGGAATTAAAACTGACACGATTACACTACAACAGCTTCCGAACAGCCAAACAAATACATTCTCTTTTTTCACAACATCTTTTACTCCAACACCAAGTTAAAAAATAACTGCAAATTCAGCGCTGCCTACATTATCTCCTCTATCTATCTAAGAAACCTTCAAACCTGAAAGAAAATTGTTGTGAAATAGCATTCGTCCCTATGAATAAAGCATCCGCAAAGCAGAACTTCCGCTTTCTTCTTAGCTCAAGAGATATTATTTTGCAATAATTCCAGAACAAATAGAAATACGGACTCAAACAGTAACTTCAATCTCCAACGTGTTTTAGGTGTTTGAACACTTGCTATGAATTCTTACTACAAATTTCAGTCTTGGCTCTGTATACTGAACCTAGCACAAGTAATTAGCTTGTCCCCTTTTAAGGAGTTAGAGATGCTTGTAAGTGTGACTGATGGACTCACGAATTTCTGTGCATTGATACGTATTCCAACAGACACTATTGTTTAGCGTAAGAGAGGAGTGGGAGCTGTTATAAAATGTTATAGTGCCTTAAAAGGCTCAAAACCAGACTAAGGTTCATGGGGTTTTTGGTGCGTATATTGTAAATTTTTTAATTTATTTATTTTTTAATTGTGAAATTTACAACAATGAGGAAGATTCATCATAGCTGTAATTTTTATCTAACTCACTTTTATCTCTTTGGATAACTTTAAGCCAATGTATTTTTCTGATTATGAACTGTAACTAATTTATCTAATCTTGCTCAAATTAGATAGTGTCGCATCTCACCAGTTTTGTATGACATCTTATAAACTTGTGTATTAACAATTTAAAGATTAAGATTATGAATCTTTGCTATGAGTTATAAGAGGTAGGTTAAATAAGTCAAGATAAGAATAGTAACGAATTGCTTTTTTCTCATTTAAATCAGACTTTGAGCATTGTTTGGATCTAGTTTTACGGGTTATTATATAAAATGTATGTAATGAGTTGAAAGGTTTTGTCCTTATGTTATCCAGACACTGGAGACAAAAAAATTGAGACAATTGTTTTATTGAGCTGAGCTATGACTCATTGGGAATGTGTACTGTAAGCCTTAAGTCTTATATTAGGTACTTTCCTACATCTTCCACCCAGAGACAAGTATGTAAAAACAATTAGCAATCAAAATGAACATAAACTAAAAATCGACATAATAGCTTCAAATAATTCAAATCACTTGCAAGGTTCATTTAAACCTCGGAGCTTCACTGTACTGTCATGTGGACCTTTGGATTTCTCCAAGGCTGTCAGGTAATGACGCATGGATTAGTCTTCATGTTGTCTGGGCTGAGGATGCCGCTGTTTAATCCTATTGCAATTCTGGCTAGTCTCCCGGAATGAAACAACTAGGTCAGAGACCCTTATATTCCCCTTTCCGGGATTTAAAGAAAGTGCCACTTATTTTCCCCAGTATGTTCGAAGAGATAACCACAGGACTGTCTTCTAGCCGTTTGTGACCGCTGCTTCCTATTGTAAACAAGTACAACATCAAAGTTTGGGCAGTCTCCAGCAACCCATCTTGGCTAACGCCTACCTCTCTCTCTGCCTTTTCTATATTGGAAACTAACGTATAGAAATTAAAATCCCCTACGAGAAGTTAGACAAGGCCTTTCATTTCTGTTGTCTGAGTCTCAGAGTGGCTTTATCTACCTCCTTTCTTTGCGCTTTGTGACCAAAGTTCTCAAATATTCATAAACCAAAGCAGCAGCCTGTGGCTACTGTTGTAAGGGTGCATAAGAGAAAAAAGAATAACTATATGTTAACAGTTTGTCATCCCAGGGACTTACTAACTCATGACAATAACATAGGCAAGAATAGTTTCTAAGGAAACGTCAATGAATGTTTCAATACAGAAAGTATTTTATTTGATATTTCCTTAAGATCCTTTGTTTCAGATTGTCTTTTATTTTAAACATGAGATTAAGTTATGTTAACACCATTTATTCCTCTACGTCTTTCTAATATTTTATTTAACAAGTTTGAATGTCTGGTGTCATAGATAAATAATATATTATGATTTGGAGATCTTACAATTTCTGGGGATTTAACTGAAACTCTTATATACCTGAACTATATTTCAGTGAAGAAAAGTGAGACCCTTAAAGCCTGTAGAATTTCACAGAAACTTATGGAAGGTAAGGAAACCTCCCTATTAATAAAATATATATGCCTCAAAGAAAAATATGCTTCAACTTCAGCTTTGATTCCAGGGATTTTACAGTGATCCAGGATGAGTAACTGAGGTACCCCTAACATTCAGTGAACTTTTATGAACCTGAGATCTATCTATTGAAGAACCTGAAGCGAAAATTTAATATGCTGAATCGGTCTGTAAGTGGTCAGTATAGTTGATGTCATAAGACAACTCTGGCAGAACATTCTATTAAGTCATATAAGCGATAAATCAAATATAAATTTAAGCACATGCATTAAATTGAGTATTCTTCTATGAAATTTCTAAATCAGGTCTATATTTGTGTATCTAAGAAAGAGGGGGCCTCTTTTAAATAGGTACTGTAGTTGAAGTACATTATGATATTGTTAAATTGTTATTAGTGGCATTTCAAGCTGCTAATACATACCAGCCAATCCTTTTCTTTACTACACAATTTAATATTTACTATTTAAGACTTACTTTAACATCTGTGATTTACACATGAACATTTATTTTAATATGTCATGTATTTTCACATCTCAGTAGTTTGTAATTCAAGAAGCTATTTGAAGCGAAGCTCAAAAATCAAAGCTCGAATGGTAGACCTAGATGAAAACATGATGTGTGCACTTGAAAGGAAGTTCAAGGGCATGTGATCAGACCCAGATGCAGAATCAGGGTGTTGTTACAATTCAGGTTATGTTTTCCAACAATCTGTGGAAGCTGTATCTGAACATGTCCGTCAGCACAGATGCAGACTTCAAGCTTCAGAATCCAGACTTTCAATTTGCCCATGTGTAATTTCACAATATGTTTGGTGAAAGAATGGAAGAAATTTTACTTTAACTACTTAATAACCATCTTCTGTCGTGATTTTCTAAGACTTAACTACCTTTTTAGACAGCTGTGAGGGGAGAAGCATGAAGGGACAACACCATCTGGCCAGCAGACACATTCCAAAGCAGAGAATCCTTTGTGGAATAAGGTAACTAACATACGTGTTGCCCATCCTTCTAAATGGAGAATTTAATGTAGGAATTGTAGCACAAGAAGAAATAGCATTTATGGTAGTTGGTTTAGTTTACGCTGAATCTAACAAAGCAATGTAGGTTTAATTGTGCAGACATATCATGCGAAGGTTGCCATTTGAAAAAGAATAAATGAAAACAGTCTGTGGGTTTGATAAATCCCCAGTAATATAATGAAGCTTTGGGATTTGCTCTATTGCCCTTTAATGCTGAAGCACCTTTTTCAGAGACTGCTATTTTCATAACAGCATGATAGTGGGTGTTTAGTTTTTTTAGGGAAACTTCTTTTTCCATTATTTATTTCATCAATGTTGACCTGTAAATCAGATAAAGTCACCAATAAGAGTTACTTTGTTAGCACAGGATGAACTTAGCCCACTGATATCCTTTCATACCTGTGGTACTTATTTGCATTTAACAACTTTATGTGCTTTTTTTAATATACCCAGTAATCTTAAACTACAGTAACAGCGGTTTTATTGCTTGAAGAATACAGCTTTGTTCTTAGACACATTGGCATACTTGTTGCAATTAGCAATCAGTAAGTGCAAATTGGGGGTGTTTTAAGGTGACAGAACTGGACTCTAAATGGTGAAATTTTACAACTGTGTCAAATCTAGACTTGATAGATTGACTTTGCACAATAAAATAATTAATCAGGAATTGAATCAAAAGTTGTCTGCTTGAGTAGGTGACTCTTACCTGTCAGGCTGTGTAGTTTTTGTAGCCTTCACGTGCCGATACATCTATTCAAATAGAGGTAAAAAAAAATTATATTGAGGAGAAGGAAAGGAGACAGTAGTAATTTCTGTACACTCGACACTCATTGAAGAAAGGGGAAAATCCCAGTCACATCAAAAACTGTTTAAAATTGCCAGATGCATTTCTAATAGTACTTTCCACCAGGGATGTTGTACAGTTGCCTCTGATCATAAAATTAGAAGGCAAAGTATTCTGCCAGACAGCAGAACCCTAACCCTGAAAAGACTTAGTTATGCTTGACTTCTGCGAGCCAAGGGAACTCTTCACGGTAGTGATGTTTAAAAGGTGTTTCCTGTGTTAGAATCATAGAATCACAGAATGTGTTGGGTTGGAAGGGACCTTTAAAAGTCATCTAGTCCAACCCCCCCTGCAGTAAGCAGGGACATCTTTAACTAGATCAGAGTCCACAGAATGAAGGTCCTACATAAGATATAACAGATCCTGTGGAATATTTTGAAACTTCAGGTGGTTTTGCATGTTCATTGTTTCCAAGGTTGAGAAGATAGAAATATTTTCCATTGTCTGACAGCCTGTGTGTTCTTGTAGATTGTTTGTTATTACTCTGTATAAAGATTTATAAACATTTACAATATGTTTGTGTGCGGTTAACTTTAAATACACAGTGTTCTCTGCAACACACTAAATCAAAGCAGAAATTGAGAAGGTTTGTTGAAGCAAATGTATTAAATTCAAGTAACGTTTTGCTCATTCACTGAAAGCATTTTTACTAGCCACTTGAAGTACTGCTCCTTCTTAATAGCCCGTTCACTATAGAAGTCCCCAGTCAAGAAGCCTTATTGCTCTGTGCCTGTGAAACTGCAAGCTTGATCTAATGGAGACAGAGACAAAAGCAAAGCCATCCGCTATTATTGGATGAGATACCACGGATGCGTTAAAAAGACAAGGAGGAGACAGTCTTTTCTTTGAACACAGTTAACTTTAACTTGAGTACATCTTCAACTAGAAAAAAAATCAGTTACCCGTAACTTAATCAGAAACTTATTCCAAAATTCAGAGTGCAAAACTCACCACTTTTTATTATGTAATGAATTAATTTCTTAGTTCAAACAGACATTGAAAATTACCCTTTGAGCATGTCTTACCTTGTCAACAGTTTGCATGCACATAATTTCTTCCTTCAAGTCTCTTCTGTTCATTTCAGAAGTAACTTCTGGACTTCTGAGCTAGAGTTGATTCCTTTCTTGACGTAGAAAGTGCAAGCCAGGAGTTGGGAGGATTTTATTTATTTATTTACTTATTAATATTTCTTGCTCCATTACCGTTTATATGACCCATGAGTGTGAGGCAGTGAATACAGAAAACAAATATTTTCAGTCCAAATTGTCAAAAAAGTGTTGCCTGTTGGCATACCTCCGATTCCTTTGGGCAGTGACTTTTCCGGCTGGCCTGGTGTGCCTTCCACACTAACCTAACCCATCGTGGTTAGGTCTGCGGTGGCACTGAGAGAGTTCTGGCTTTATATCCGCAAGATTTTAACCTATGGCACCCGCTGTGAAAATGCTCTTAGACGGTGGCCATTGGTTGGTTGGACAGGGACTGAAATCCTGTTTGCACTTCACATGGAGCAACACTGGACAACAGGGATGGAACTGCTGCCTCAGAAATGGATGTTTGTCTCATTCATAGCTTTTGGGCAAATAGTTTCTCATGTCTATCTGTCTTCACTAAAACTAAGACGACATGTTTGTCATTGTGTTGGTGGTCTTGAAAAGATTAAAATAGAGGTTCATGTGATGGTTTTATTAAGATCGGCTTTGGATCTGAATGCAAAGGGGTTTGCAATACTTGCAGAAACATGTGAATTATTGAAATAATTGTCGTTGTTGGCGATTACCTTATTCTGTAATAACTAACGCACTGACAAATGATTTAACGGTGACCACAAGGACTGTCCTGTCAAAGGTTTTTGCAGCCAGCCATTTAAAATGCACATCAACTTTAAAATAGTTAATTAAATATCTCTTAGCAAAACACTGAAAACTTATTTGATCCACTACATATACAAAATTTTTAATCAAGGAGATAAAACCCCCACATTTTACATTGTAATTTTATGTGAAAAAGGATAAAATAATATATGCCATGAAAGACCTGGATGTGAAGAATAAGTTAAACACATTGTTTCTCATACTGTTAGCAGAGATGTTACCTTTTGACCTTCCTTTTGAGATTTTTTAGACCATTTGATGCTTCTGATAATAGTTTAATATTACTTTCTTCACATTGATTAAATACACTTCATACATCACTGAACAATGAGTAACATTCAAATAAGGCTGTCCACTGAACTGCCTGCAAAAATGATAAAGTTAAAAATTAATCTCCAAAGTAAAGTCAAGCCTGAAATTGAAATCTTTGACGCATACATTT
This sequence comes from Dromas ardeola, assembly GCA_013398915.1. Taxonomy (NCBI): domain Eukaryota; kingdom Metazoa; phylum Chordata; class Aves; order Charadriiformes; family Dromadidae; genus Dromas; species Dromas ardeola. The sequence goes on from VYZM01018132.1 coordinate 155,077, forward strand.
CATAATTAGTTCATTCTGCTATATCTAAAATGCAAATACAGTGCTCTTAAAATAATTCAGATCATCTTGCATGGAGCATTAATGAATTGTTCTAGCTTCTGCACCTCTGACTTCGACAGATTCTGGAGTTGTTTGACTTTGTTGTCATTTCCTTTGTTAAGTTGCTGAATTTTTTTTCTTATAAGGTTACTTAAAATAGTCCTCCGTATCTCTTGTGTGTCTCTAACATTTTTTTCAGTCAGTGGATCCACGTGCCAAGGAAAACGAATTTCACAGAGTATGTGCAGAACAAGGATATAGTCAAAAAAGTGTTCCTGGTGCTCCATTGTTAGCTGCTTGTGACCATTTTTTAATGGCGTAACTGTTTGTAGGACTACTCTCCAAACCAGAACAGTGAAATTATCCTGTCATGGGAGGTTTCTTTGGTTGTTTTTGTTTGGTTTTTTTTGCATGTGTGCATGCAAAACAATTTACTTGGTGATGACAGCAGCATTAAGCAGGTAGAAGTAAGTGTTTAAGAATGGGCAGAAATGTTGTTGCCATACCACGTCTTACCAGAAATCTTCTGTCAGGTACGATGCTCTGTTTGCATTCCTGCAGAAACAATCTTGAGTAGTAACATAAGAAATAGGGCATATTCGTTGTCTTTTGGCTGTTCTAGGCTTAATTTGTGCGGAGGTTTCCAAGATCAAGTTTTGAACATGTGTCCCTGAGTCTCACTTACATGTCTACATCATCCTCTAGATCTGGCTGAGTTCCTGTCCTATGTGAAAGTGCTGACTAGTTATCAGGCTAAAACCTTGCAAGATGTTGGGAACTGAAGGGTTAAGTCATAGGTAGTAGCTGTGTTAAAATAATAAGCACACAGTACTATTCTTTGTGTGTCACTTCTAAGACAAGTATTACATTCAAGGGTGACAAAACTGCAAATAAATGATGCAACTTTACCGATGAGATGAAGGAAAATAAATCTTACGTTTTACCCCAAAAGACATGGCCTTCTTCACCATGTAAAAATAAGTCTTCTGAAGAAAATGTAAAAATTCAGCTTGTGAATAAGGAAAGTTTTCATTTCATAACATCTAAGCAAGAAAAATAATTACTAAAAGAAATTTTTAATGTTTATGAAACACCAACACTCATATATTCTGAGAAAGCCCATACGTAAGCTGATTAAAGCAGAAAGGCAGAAGACTGACTTCCACTCAGCTACGGTACAAGTGTGCGATCTTATTCACATGTCTGTTTCTTATTTACCTTGGCTGTAAAACAAGTATTTATTTCACAGATGTTCTCCTGCAACTTCACAAAACAGTGCTCAAGATCATGGTGGGAAGCTATGCATAGCAGCCCGTATAAAAGTCGTCTCCTTTTAAATATACGTCTAACTCTCATAATGTCAGTAAGAGAAAAGGTAAGCGTAACAACAGAGTACAGGCACAGCAGAAAATTAGAATGAAAATATTTTCTAGAGATGGGTAAAATAGATTCAGATCTCAATGTACACCTAGAATAATTCTATAATTTTGCCAGTATCTGTGTTTCAGAATTAGTCTTCAGGTCTGGGGTTTAGGATATAGACGGGGAAAAAAGGTCTACATCTTTAAAAGTTCAGAAAGGATTCTGGAGAACCTAAAGTTGGGATAAACGTTCAAAATTATCAAAAAGCGGGATTCTTACTGATTTTTACGCAATAATGCAAGTTCGTTTTTGTCAATAATCTAGCAATGCTTTGTAGTTAACCTTTTTTCAGCAGTAACAAAATAGTATTTAGTGACCACTGTATGTACCTTCGTAGTCATAGCTAGTTATAGAAGTACAAGGCAAGTACGGCTGGAGCCAGACTTCCTGTGGACAGATGTTCTACTACTTTTGAAGAAGAAAAAATTAAATAAGGAGCTGGAGGAAGAAACGGAAGAAAGAAGTGACAATACAGAAAACTATTTAGATCATGATTTGTAAGTAATCTGGAACTGTCATATTAGCAGCTCCGATACATAAATTTTAGCCTAACAGAGAAAGATATATAAAATACTTTAAAGGCAGATACATATAGATTACATTCTATCATGGTATTTTCTGCAGTGACTGTCCAGAAAAACTAGCTTTAATCTGAGGAGGCTAATCTTCCTAGACTGCCTCTGTAGTTAATACAGTAATTCAGTGCCCAATGGACAAGCCATAATAGGAAGCCCCTTTTTGCCAGCTGTAGATTAGCGTCCATAAATTTAGCCTTTGTGAATTAAAGCCTTGAGGACACTGATGGGACTGTGCTGCCCATATTTGTAAACAAGGTATTTTGCTCGTGCCTTTTGGTAATAACATGTTATGAACAAAAAATAACAAGCCCAAGCTGGCATCAGCATGTGAAACTGCAAATAGCTCAACACTAAGTGATAACTATTTGTCAAATTTTCAAGAAGTTATAGATCAAAACTAGAGGGAATGAAATAAGGTACGATTTGGAATCAGGAGCTAGCAGGAGACCGAAAAAGAACAGGAAGGTTGAGGACGAGGAAGTTAGAGCAGGAGACATTCAATCAGAAAGTCAGGACTGGAATAAGAGTAAAAAGTGCTTTTGAGGCAACGGGTTAAACTTGCACTGATCAGAGAGTTTTGCTTTCCTCTTGTGAAACCTAGTTTGCTCCATCTCCTGTCCCATCAGATGTGTGTCTCTAAGAATTCAAAACCAAAGTTTCGAATGCAGATGATCGGAGTTTGAAAGACCCACAGTTCTCCAAAAAGCAACCGCATTTCTCTAGTCTTCTATACCTTCGTATACTACTTGTGTGTGACTTTTATTGGTTAAACAAGAATGCGGTACAACTTGACCTGAGAAATCAGAAGTGTGCAAGCTAATTGGAACAAACCGTGACTAAAGCAGGAGACTGTAGACACCATACATCTTATTTGGAGTTGAAGGATTTTTGTTTTGCATGATTTTTTTTGTTTTGTTTATTTTATATGCCATTAAAAGATTAAATGATGAGCCTAAGTATCTGAGTGAAAAGAAGAAAAAGGAAAATTTTAATATATAAAAATATAAAAGCCTTTCTTAGATATTATGTATTAGAAATATTAGAAAGAGCATGTGTTAGAATAAGATTATAATTCTTTCCGCGTTCTTCTGTATTGCAAATTCTAAACTGTTTCCACAACAGTCACTTCAAGCCACTTGTTTCATTGTAGCATCAAGGTAAGAGTCATGGATATTTAAGTAACAGTGACAGCACAAAATGCACTGTTTTTTCTCAGTAGTCCGATGGTTAGCTACCTCAACAGCTAATCTCTAACAAGTAAAGAAATCACCCTTTGCTTAATGACATAATTCCCATAAATCCTTAACCAACCCCATGATTGAAAAAATAAAAGTATTATGCTTGTTTCAAGGTTTTACCATGTAAGTTCATTGAAATTCATTAAGCTGCTCTAGTGTGAAACAGGAATAGCCCAGCTTTTTCTGAAAACAATTGAATTCTTGTAAGAGCAGAGGTATGCAGAGGGCGATGAAAATTGGTTGGAAAAACAACTGTAGAAAGTAGCTGCACTTACTGCATGGAGCAACAGATGGCGATATTTTCTTATATGTTTGGAGAGTTAAATACCGTATCTCACTCTAATACAATTATAATCATATATTGACAGTTATTGAAATCCAGCACAAAAATAGCTTTTTCAGAAACTCAGTGCATCTGTCACTTACGGGTAAACGTTAATTTTAGAAGCAGATTATACTGCAAAAACCCCTCTTTTACATATCCAGAATTTAAATATAAAAACATCCTAAAGCCTTTCCCTGCTAAGGTCACCCTCTGGGTTTAATTACTGCGTGGCCTTTGAGCCCAGAGGATGGTATGATGTGAAAGAGTAACAGGAAAAAGATGGTCCCCCAGGAACACTGTTAATATAAGGGATTTTACCTGTTTAGAGAAGATGCAGCACACAGGTCTGCAAAAGGTGAAGAGGCTAATTTTGCTACTTGCTGAAAAAGACTCTATAAATTTCCTGTGCAGCAACTGCACGTGTACTTGGCCTTTGCATGTGAACAGGAGGAAGTAGCTCTTAGCAAAATGAAAGACCTTGTCCCGGCTGCCAAGCCCTTGGAGTGCGCAGGGAAACACACGGTGAGCTACGAGACCGTGACTTCCTCGAATATTCACTGGTAGGTGCCCATGTGAATTGCCATAATTTCTTCTGGCTTGTCCATAAACCAGGCCAACTGGGAGATCAATCTTTTAGCCAGTTTTTCTCTAGTATTTACAATTAGTAAAAAGTGAGCTTCTCCTGTCTCTAACGTAGAGAGGATAGTAAATCATACGCGGGACTATTACTGCTCCTCACTCAGCATCCTGCCACATCAGAAACTATACTGGGTTCTAGTTCCTAGAAAGGTGTATTCCTGCATTAACATAATACTACTGGGGAAAAATAATAAATATATATACATATATACACACACATACATAAAAATTAATCCTGAGATGAAATCCTGGATGCACTATAGAGAACCAAACCCCGCCATTCACTGTAGAATACATATTTCATCACTTTGCGTAAGATACAGATATACCTTTTTCTTTTTTTTTTTATTTAAGCAATTCACATAGAAAGTCAAACCATAAAGCAGGTTCTTTCTTTTTAAAAAACAAATACTCCTGGCAAGAAAGTGTTGGTGAGTTTTATGATAAATGTGGATCCTCAAAAGACAAGAATGAAGAATCATTTGGAAATGATGAACTGCTAAAAATCACAAGACAATGATATCTTTATACTTTCTTTGGAATATTTTCTCATCCACTTCCCTTTCCTCTGCTTTTTCTGTTTTTCTTTTTAAATCCAGTCTTCCTATTCTATCTCCTTGTCCACAAGTATGCATTATACTTACTTTCCTAATTTAGTTCTCATAAGGAAGTTAGAAAGCTGAGCCATAAAAAGCAGAGACTCTGAAGACTAATGTTTGCGTATAACACTCAATATTTTAAGTTCACTGAGCATTTTATCAATCTGAAATTCAGCTGTTTATTCAGACCTCAACCAAAGCTCTCTGCAGGATTTAAGAAAGTGCAACGCAGCAGTTTGAGTTCAGGGACCAGCACATTATAAATCATGCCTTCCCAGGCCCTGTTTTGGGGAGTGTGGGATTCTGACCTGGTTGTTCGGATCGCGGTTACGTGAGTGGCAAAGCCACCGGATGATAGCGCTCACACCAGCTGCGGAAAGAGTATGACAGTTGAAAGTGTTACGTTGGTTTGTGTTTTAAGACTCAGTGTTATGAACACAAACCAGTTTTAGTATTTCTTAGAAAATAAATGCAACTTTATAGATGGTTGTCCAGCTGTCCTTTATTGTGTTTGAGAAAGAATTGAGTTCGGTGCTTTAATAGGGCCTCAGTATTCTTCTGTCATTTCCTTACTTTATTAGCCACTATTTCCTGCAAAGAATCTCACAAATGAATTTGCGGAAAGCTAATGTGCTAATCTAATGACGGATTGCTTTCAAGACTGATCTCAAGGAACTTTCTTCCCATCCAGTGAATGAACCATAGTCATTCAATAGTGGACCGTCGGACAGGTAAGTGAAGTGCTCTTTGCTTTAAAGCTCTCCCAACATAAGGAATGATCTTAGGACCACGATTCCATCAAATAAAAAAAAATACTGTACTGTTATAGAGGCTCAGATTAGTATTAATATAATAAAACCAGACTCTGACCTTCAAAAACAGAGAGAAAACATCATCATGTATGCACCATTTGCCTTGAATCACACAGACATACTGAACCTGCTCAAAATGCCAACAGTTTTGTGGATTGCAGTGCAGTTTCCTACTCTTTTTCTCTACCTCTTTCCCTTAAGAGATGAAATCCACAGCAGTAGCATGACAGCAGAGACATTAAACCGGTCACTGGACCGATGAAGAGAGAAACTCCATCTTTCTGCACTAACAACAGAAATTCAAAGTAGGTTTCTTAAATAGAGAAAAGTGTTTGACTCCAACAGCAGCGTTCCCTTTGCATCTCCCACAAATCAAATCAAGTCCACAGCACTGAAGATTTGTATGGCCAGGACTATATTTTCAAGTTCTTCTATACTTTTCTGATAAGCTAACTTTCATTATATCTCAACTTGTACAACAATTTTGCATGAAAACTAAAATCCAAAGAAAACTCAGCGGAGTTCACCTTTTTTAAAACTCATTTATTACCCCTCTTGATTCTTACCCTCTCAAAAATAGAACCACGTGATCTTTCTCTTTTTTTTTTTTTTTCCCATCTGTAGGATCTAACATCCTTTTGTCTTCATATCATAACTTTTGTTTTTCAGAGACAATGCTCTGTGGCTGTTATTACCAAAATATTGAATTTTGAGCTGGCTACAACTGTATGTGTCGTATGAACTGTACCCCTGCAGAATTGCTGCTGCAGTTATGCTGTAGAGGCCGTTTGTGTTTTACAAGCTGCCATGGTGTTACACTCCCAGCCGTTCTGGTGGCCTTTTTTTGGGAAACTGAGTGTGGTTGGGTTGGTCTTTACAATTAACATTAGTAAAAATGAATGGTACTATAAATATTGGAATGTACAAATAACATTAATAAAAAATGAACAATAAAAACGTAAAAATGCTTTCTTGCTCACGTCAGGCAGAGACAGCTGTAATCTGTATGCTATCAGGATGTTAAAGAATAAGAACTAACTTGGTTGAAGTAGTTTTTCTCATGTTAGTGTGGGGAACAATGCCGCCTTCTCAAGCTGTTGATGTTTCTTTAATGTTATTATTTATCAGTGCTTGAGAAATCATTTCTGATTAAACTATGTGCCGATAGACTCTAGAACTGTTCCAGAAACTATTCTAGAAACTAATCTAGAAAATAACTAACAGACATCTAAAGATGTAATATAGGACTAAACTATCACTGGCTTATTACCTAGTCAGAGGTCTGACCTATTTTTTTATGCAAGAAAGGCACATACGACTTTTCTCCTTTGATTTTTGCAGCCATTTTTCTGGGGCCAAGTACGCATTATCCAGGTGGGTGCAAAGGCTGGTAAGTTTTCTTAGTGAAGTGAAAGACTGTTGTGAGAGGTGTCTGCTTGTCAAAAGGTGAATAATTTGAAAGGATCAATTAATGCAAAGTGTACTAATAGAGTGTGGATTACCGGACAAATCTAAAACTTTAGATGGATACTAGGGATAATGGAACGGAGATGTTTGTGTCAACATGCAGATAGCCTTTCTATGGCGGTTTAAAATAAACTGTGTTAAGGCATCGCTCGATTTCTTCAGCTGTAAAAAGCAGTTGAGAAGAAAAGCATAATCCACCGAATTACCAAAGAAAAAAAATTAACAGTGCATTACTGATATATTTTTTGTTAGGACATGTCACCGGATGAGCGACTTAGTGTCAGCAATACCAATGCCCAGAAAACCAACTGTGTATGAAAGAACTGAAGTAAGAATTCAAGGGTGTCCTGTTGTCCTTCAGGTAACATGGGTGAATTTCTTCAAGCAAAGGCTACCACTTCTGAGATATATATATATTTATATAGAGATTCTTGTCCCAGCTGTTATCGTTGAACTAAATATACTTCGTATGAGTTTTATATATTTATATTATTTGACCAATTTCATGTGTGCTATAACAACACTGGAATTCCAAATGCTAGTTCTGTTGAAAAAAAAGGTAAATAATTATATAAAATAAATGGTCAATTAAAGAACATTTAAGTTATAGCCCAGATTTTGGAAATTATAAGCTAACGCTTCACACATATTAGTTTTAAAATAAGATACGTATAAAGTCAAATGAGAGAGATGTGTATGGATATCACACTTTTAATCTCTTACCTGACTGATAAAAACATTCTGTATTTTCTAGTTCTGAATGTGTACAGTACAAACCACATTTCTCAGGTTTTTGTTTGACAGTAACCACTGTGCCATAAGGTAAAGACTGATCATACTGGAAAAGTCTTTGCTTTTCAGGTACATGGTACGTGCTTTTGCCTTTCCATAGCTGCATCCTCTCAGTTCTTGCAGCAGTTAAACCTTACGGATCTGAGGAATACTTCTGTGCGTGAACACAGACTTGTTTGAATCTTCCTCCTGTTTCTTTCACACAGACAACTTGCGTTGCAAAACCTTGGTAAAATTTGTCCCTCAGTTTGGGATTAAAATAGTTTTAAGATTCATGCATTGTAATAAAAGCCAGTGATGTTCATCTCGCCGAGCTCCTCCCAATTCAGACAAACTGAGGTCATTATATGCTCCAGTGGTTTTCAGGGGTGCTGGCTTTCATTTACTCATTAAACCAAATGGGAAGGCTCACTTATTCTCCCCTTTGCTTTCAGCCTTTCACCAAGCAGAGACTTTATTAGTTGCTACAGATCTTTAATAGGTACCCTTTTTGTGCCTCAATATTGGGAACTGTTGAGCTTGTTTTGCTTGACTGTATATGCTTTATTATACTGCACTCAGGTGATTATTTACAGTAAACAAATACTTTGAAAATAGAACATAAAAATGGATGACCGAGAGAAAATCATGCTGAAAAACAGGAACAGAGAAAAGGATACTGGAAAGAATATCAAATTTAAGTTACCCTATATTGGGCTGCCATTTGAGACAACCTTTCTCTTTTGGGGGTTTTTATTATCCAGTTTGAATAAAGTACATTCTTTCTGATATAAATCAAGTAATTTGAAAAAAATCAGCTACATTTTGCTGTAAAAATCTAGGATGGCATAAAGGAAATTACTTCCCTTTGATTTCCTTACACTGAATTAGGTTCTTTAGGCCTGTATTAAGCTTGACGATGTTGCATAGATGACTAAAATGTTCTAATTTGGATGTCAGTTTCCAAAAGAAAGTGTGAGAAAAGGAAACTGCTTTAACTTCTGACTTCTCAAATCCTTTTGTTATCTACTGCCTCCAGTAACAGTCATTTTCTGTCCTTTTTGGTCTTGAAGTTCTACTAACTCACCTTCATCTACCTTTAGATTAGTGGATTAATTTCCAAAGGTGTTTGCTGTATAACTTGGGATATGAGGAGGCAAAAGGAAATCTGATTTTTGCGACGAACGTGTGTGCAGGGTCTGGCTGGGATGGAGCCACCTTTCCTCGTAGCAGCTGGTATGGTGCCGTGTGTGAGATTTGTGACCAGAGGGACATCCCATGCCACAGAGCATCAGCAACAGAAACGGGGGAGAGTTCCTCCAAAGTGTTCATTGCTCAGAGAGCGGGGGGGGCATCGATCTGCTGGTAGGACGTGGTGAGTGATTGCTTTTGCATCACTTGATTTTGTGTTTGTTGAGGGGGGGTTTATTCACTTAAAATAGTGTCTTTATCTTGACCCACAAGGTTTTTCTCACTTTTGCCCTTGCAATTCTCTGCCCCGTCCCGTTGGCTGGGTTTGAGTGAGCGACTGGCTGGGGCCTTAGCTGCTGGCCGGGGTCAACCCACCACAACGTGTTTCAGGTGTGGTACAGCAGAAGAATATAAACCGCTCTAACTTAAATTCTCTTTAGATTGACTTAGATTTACCTCTGAATTTGACCTAGTGATTTTTTGTATTTATTTTTTTTTTTAGTCCTAAAGCAGTAGGTTGCATTTTGCGAAGTCCTAAATTCCATATGGTTATCTATTCATATTTCACAGAACAGGCTGCCAGGCAAGATGAAGGTGGTGTTCAAATGGCTTTTGTATCCCTTGAGGGTCTGATGTAATTTTGAAACTATATAATTTTATATGCTAGTATTTTATTTAATTTCTGTGATTGTATAGTACTTAAAGAATGCTTTCCGTGGAAGAAGCAGACTCTTCTACTGCAGAATAAAATATTGTGCCTTTGAAAATAACAACTGAGAATACCAAGAAAAAAAGAGCAAGGGGTTATGGTTTTTTTAGTATAGTAATAGGATACGGCCCAGGGCATGGATCACCAAGTATCTAACACAATGATATAGGGTACCTGACAAATATTTCCTTCTTTTCTAGTCTGTAAAGACAGCCACCACTTGGTAATTGTGAAAATCCTGGACACTGAAAATCTGTGAGCTTCTGGGGAGACTCAAACAAGAAACGTTTTCAGCCAGACTGTCTTTTCATTCCACCAAGAAATTGTAACTCCTTCTAATCCCTCAACTTTACAACTTGTTGACATGTTTACATTTTCCTTTCATAAAAAGAATTTTTTACTGTAGGAAATAGAAGGAATGCTCATTAATTTAGTGATGAACTGGGGAGGCAGTACATTTTAGAGATATTCCAGAACTGCATTTTAGGAACTCCCTTGTCCATTTAAAAAAAAAAACAACCAAACAAACAAAAAAACCACCACCCCCCCAAACAAACAAAAAACAAACAAAAAAACCCCCAGCTCCTATCATTACACAATTCAGAGTCTCCAGAGCCTGGCAATAAAGGCAAATACAGCAAATTCTCATCTTACACCCAGAGAACCGACTTTTACCTTCTAGATTGAGGGACAATTCTCTGTTGCTAAGTACAGTCAAAGAGAATTGGACATGTTACCACTCATTTTTTCAACTGAGATTGTACTGTAGTATGACCAAAGCCTAATGACAGAGGATTCATGAATGCAGAACTCAGAACGATTTTTCACCTTTAAAAAAATTCAACTGAACGAATGGGAGCTTCATTAGCTGAGTCAATGTTATTTTGTACTGCACCAGATTTGTTGTTTTCCTCTTAATTGTTCTTTTCCTCTTTATTTTAAAAAGGATTGATGTAAGAATGTATATTACCCTCTTCACTGCAAACATTACATTCTTCTAGTACCTGTTCAGTAAACATAATAATGGTAACATCATAAAAAATGGTAACTTGAAATAAAGAATAATACGTTATGAAAGCTAATTCAGCTGTAACCAGACATATGTACAGGAACATTCATTGAACTTTAAAATCTCATTAGCAAAAAATACCAAATTTTGCAGGACTGAAATCTCCTATCAAATTTTAAAAATGGCTGGAGTATTGGTTCCTAGACCACTGACGGTATCTATGTGCACAACAGATATGAATACAGCCACCATTTCAATAAATTGTAGTTTTGACTGAATTAATTTTAAACTAAACGTTGGGCTTGATTTTAGAAATTTACTGTTTGTATAGTATACAAATTACAAAATATGGAGCCTGATGATATTTATTTCTTTTTTTTTATTCAAGACTGACTTCTTCACTTAGGAAGCTAAAGTACTGTTGAACCTGCTACAAGAAGCTCTGTCCTCTTTGTGGACTGAAACCTTCTCACAGATCACCTCAGAATAGACCTCTGCAGCTATGAAGCAGAAATCAGTAAATATAACTGCATATAGAAATGGAGTTGACTACCAAAATGGGCAGTTCATATTGACTGAGGCATTGCCTTTGGTAGGTAACAATCCCCAAAGTCAACTAATGACCAGTCCCTGCTGGTACCTGCTCGCTCCTTGTCTATTTTTCCACATTCTTACATATGCTCTTTAAAACTTTCTGATCAGCTTAAGCCCAAATACTTGCATTATTGCTAATAAGCCCCCTAAGGAGAAATACTTGATCTTAAAAAGTCTCAGGTAACTTGTTTTTGTGAAATTGCATATGGAGTGTTTTTCATACAGCTACAGTATTTTGTTATGGAACTAAAAGAAGGCCCTTTCCAAATAAATGCTAAAACTACCTTTAGAAATCCTTTACCTTGATTTTCACTTCCTTAGAGAAAAATTAACACTATTAGAAAAAATACTAACAATGAATAAACATGCTGTTTATTTTTGTATTTTAATAGACTCTTTTTAGTTTAATCTTACCTTGAAAAATAGCTCTTTTGGACGAAGAAAGTATTGCACCACGTATAGATATTACTTTGAAATGTTTGTGAATAGTTGAAAGGAATACATCTATAAGGTCAGAATTCTACACCATCCAGAGCAATGATGTGCCTAATTTGAGACCATAATTAATGTCACTGTATGTACAAATGATACTAGTTGCTGTCTAACTGACCATTACTTTTACAAATTTTTAATCTATGTACGCAACTGCAGTCATTGCACAGGTTAATTAAATGCTATCGAAAATCAGACTTGGTGTAAAGGTTATATTAAATAAATATCAGACTATGAAAAATTATTAATTGATCAGTATTGCACGCAAGATGATATACATTTCAGAACAGCCTTCTGAAGTATTTTTATGATACTACTGTTAATCATTTTTATTGCTTACTTGATACATCTGTGAGTGTGTAAAGATTGATTGTTCTTAATATAATTCTTTAAAATAATTAGAAGAAAACAAACCTATTTAGATTTTGAATCCATTTTATATACTAGTCAATCAGGAGAGTACGAAAAAAGAAATAAAGATTTGAGATTAGTTCAAAGATTTAACAAACATTAAAAACATAAAGAAACTTAATGTTAAATTCACAATTATATTTTAAAATATCATTAATTATTAGGTGGATGTCAGTCATTTAAATTCAGATCACTTCAGCCCTTACAGCCATCCCAAAACATTATTTAGTTTCTGCACTATATTTGGATATATCTCTGATAAATAAAATATATTTTGACTTAAAATTGTAAAATATGTATGCTCATACCAACATTGCAGATATTTCTGTGAGAATTACAAAGGCATAAATAGAAATTACCTTCTAACACAAGATCCAGAGCATCTTCCACTATTTGCCAAATGGGTAGCGCCATTTATAAAAATTCTCTGTTGTCCACAACAAGCTGATTGAAAGTTTTAAAACTGAAGTCATGCAATCAATGCCAGGAATTGGATGCCACAAACAGGTGGCTCAAAAGTCAACAACTTGCTCCCTGCTTCATACGCTATGCCAATTAATTAATAAATTACGCTTAATGCAACATGGATAGACAGTATTGGAGAGGAGAGACGAGAAACAAAGTTTTTTCTTCTTTGCTTTTTAGCAAAACTGCATAATTACTATTCAGAAGAAGAATAGTCCTTTTTGGTTTTTGTATCTCTGTCCTCATTAGTTTTAAATGTGTAATGACCTATTTTCACAAAGGGCGATGAGATTTCTGAGCAACTGTGCTATAGGTTGTATTATAAGAGGCTCCTGAGAGTGGGACAACCAGAATTAGGAGCCCCACGACTTCTTCAATGACTCTTTTAACACTTAAGCTGCAATGTAAAAATAGTGGATGGAAACCACCTACCCTGTTTTTGAATAAAAGTAGCATGGCTCATTTCTCTTGTGCTCCACTCTGCTGTTCGTTCCTGGAAAGCCTTCTCAGATGCGCATAACTAGGACCTGTTAGGTTTGGCCTGGAGATTAAATATTATCTCAGGACTGAAAAAAGGTGAAAGGGAAGTTACTTCCATGCACGTGTTGAGGCCCAATTGTAGACACATAAGGAAAAAAAAGATGACTCTAAAAGATACAAACTGAATTAAATCAAGGACCTACAAAGTGAAGTACCCAGTGAAAAGCATGTCACTTTCTTGGTTTATGGGTGAATTCCTTGGTTTTCAGTGCCTTCCATCTTCGATCCTTTTTTTTATGCACCAAAAGAAATATCTTACTATCGTTCACGATTTCTGTTGAAGTGTGGTGATGGCTGCGCACCTGAATTCCTTCTGTTACTCCGAAAATCTCCACCAAAAGTTATTTCTTAGCCCACCAAGCAATTTCTGCTTCATAGTGATTTGATGCATGCCTACCTCACTGGTATTTTTTCCCGTTTTCCTCATTTCTTCTTCCAGTTCTTAATCAATATTCATTCCTCCTTTGTCCATCTTCAGGCAGCCTTTACCTTGTTGCAGCTGTATTCTCACTCTCAAATAATCAACACCATTTACCTCTCTTGTAAAAATTATAGAGTTCAATGAAAGGTGATAATAAGGGGATGATTGCATGGTAGTTATCACTCTGTAGGTAAAACTATTAACAGTGGGGATTCCCGCCATATCATCCTTTCTTCAAAAACTGCCAACGTAATTTCTTTTTTATGCTTTTGCTAGCAAAACTGAATCGATGGGCTAAGGATGTATACACTTCAACTAACTTTAATGAGCGGCATAAACGCCAGCATGCTGCTCAGAGAATTAATAGATGGGAAAGAAGATAAAACAGATATGTCCCTTTCACAAAGCTATGATGTTGGAAAGAATTGTGATTCACTGTACCAAAAATAAATACACAAAAGGGGAAAATCTAAAAAGCCAAACAAAATGAGGAAGAAAACCACTTTAAAACTGGGGGGAAAAAGTCTTTTTAAAATTTTAGAATGTTCAAAAGTTTGTCTGACATTGATGTGCTATAAAAAATTGAATGTAAACCCCAATCGGTACAATTTCAAACAGAATCAGCAGTGAAGTTTTCAAATTGTGTATTTAACATCTTGTGTGCTTTGAGTGTTTCTAAGTGTTATTCTGTGTGTAAACAGGAGACAGATACTACAGATGATAAAAACACGTGCAGTATATTATTGGTAGCAGGAAAAATTTTTTTGCTTGTGTTTCAAATGCAATTTTCTCACCTCCCAGAAGAATTTTTGAGACTCCTTAATATTGCGTATTATTAAATTTTGAATTCTAGGTAATTTTAAAATTAATTGCTCAATTAGACAAAAATTCCTGTATTGATGCTTCAGATAAAATTCATTGTATTAGAATTAACAGTGTGTGACTTGGTTACCTGAAAGATTCTCTGTTCTTTTTATTCTTTGTTATAGTACAAAGAATGTAAATTTAAGATGAGGACATGCTGGCTTTATCTAAGATTTTCTCTTAAAACATATCACTAGAGCTATCTCAACTATGGTTTAAGAATACAAACTCCGGAATTGACCAAATCCTGGAATTTGTGTGTTGAGGAGAATATCCAACGTTTTTCTTTTGACTGCACGTAATCCAAATTCGGATGATTGCAGTTGTTACCTTTATGACCTACTAATTTGTGTAGTTAAATATTTTTTATTTTTCTTTCTGCTAAGGATAATCAGAGAAAAAGCAGACTTTGAACAATTAATTCCTGATCACTCTCATTTGCTTTATGTCTTCTATGTCATTGTTCGTATAACAGTATCACTATATAAATTGTTGAAGTAAAAACGTTGTGATTCAGAACCAAGTATCAAAAAGTTAGCTCTAGTCAAACTACAGAGAAATTACATCTCTTAATCTGCTTCTGTGACGTTTATTTTTTAAAGTTTCATTAACATAGGAAAGTATGAAATATTACGATATTTGATGCTTTTGCTTTGGACATACCATTCCATGTCATACAGTTTTAGCCATAACCTAACCCCGAATTATAATTTACTGATTTAAAAGCTGCCATCTTCCTACTATAAATAACCACTGCTGTCACTGAAAAGTAGTAGATGAATAAATCTGAGTCTTTTAACCTCCCCGTTTGTTGTAAAAGCCAAAGTTTTAAAACAATGTTTACCTGGCATTATAATATCAAATGTTCTGTAAAAAAAAACCAAAATTAATTGGGAGTTACTGCACATTATGTTTCCATCTTTTATCTATTTAAGAGAATGGTAAGATATTAGTCTTGGTAGGTTTTTGTTATTGTTAATGCACAAAATGCCTGTATTGTGTTTGAATTAGGGTCGCTATGTATAACAGAAGTGAAATTTGAACCCATTGAAAGGCACAGGATCTTCAAAACCTAAAGACGACTGAAATTAAAGGATTTGGATAGCAATAATAGCTTTCTTATACTGTATAGCAGACACAAATAGCCTATATGGAACACAAGCACATTGCAGGAAATACACTGTATAGTTCATAGACGTGCTGTTAATTCACACTGTCTTCCCCTAAAGAAATGAATGATTTTGTGCCAGAGCAGACCTATTCCCAAATGACATCATCGCTCCCTTACTGAGAGCGTACATGCTGGAGTTTGGAAAGGCATTGCTAAAACATTATCCTTTCCATGAGGTAAGCAAAGAAGTATGGTACATGTGTGACTGTGGACATGGGGTCATCAGTGAGCTGTGGCTTGGTGGTAGAAAAGCATATGTAATGCTGGTGTTCTTCAGTTTCCATTTTCCTGCTCTTCTTGCCTTTGTGCTAAGTATAGTATAATGAGAATAACCAAAATGGATGCACAATAAAGTAATTTTGGGGAGGTAAGTACATAAGTTCTTTTTATAAGATACTTAACAATGGCTCAGGTTCACATATGTCAGAGAAACCCATCATTCTTAAGCTCTCCAGACAGATGAAGAACAAAATGGCTGAATAGTTTTATGGAGAGTATGAAAGAAAAGGTAACTGTCTTTTCCTTTGTTAAAGATCCTCACTGTTGTCCGTTCTTCAGTGGTTACCTCGGCAGGTTTAATAATTTCCAGAATTTCCTAGTCTTTCACGAAGTAATTTCTGATTCGTCAAAGACCATCTTCATCTAAAAAACTAAGATTCATGACCTAAACAAAATCCATTCTCAAGGCCTCTCAGTCGTTTCAGAAAACATTACTGAAGGTATATATCAAAAGGCAGTCTTATATTCTAGTCCTGATCTTTAAAAACAAAAAAAAAATCTTATTTTTCTACAAACCTTTTTTTATCTACAAAGAATTATAGTAATTTTTTCCTTCCTGCAATTAAACAAAGAATTATAAAACCTTAAAGTGAAAATGAGACTTTCACTATATTGGATACAAAAATTTGCTTTTCTGTAATTTTAGTTTAGTTTAAATGGGTTTCAGTAAAAATCTCACAAAAGTTGTTTACCCAAATTTTCTTATCTAATCCTATAAGATTTCAGTGGTGCACCTCCTTTATCTTCCAGCAGTAATGGCTCAGACTTGACAATATTTGCATTCCCATATACAGCTCCCTTTTAGTACAAAGACTTTTAAAAAAAAAAAAGAGAGGGGCATTTTGCACATATTGTTTTTGCATCATGGACTATTCTGCAATGTTACCACCTACCCCTGTGGGCCAGCAGGTGGAGGGAGGTCATCCTCCCCCTCTACTCTGCCTTGGTGAGGCCACACCTGGAGTACTGTGTCCAGTTCTGGGCTCCCCAGCTCAAGAAGGACAGGGAACTGCTGGAGGGGGTGCAGCATAGGGCTACCAAGATGATTAGGGGGCTGGAACACCTCTCTTATGAGGAAAGGCTGAGGGAATTGGGTCTGTTTAGTCTGGAAAAGAGACGGCTGAGGGGGGACCTTATTAATGCATACAAATACTTAAAGGGTGGGTGGCAGGAGGATGGGGCCAGGCTCTTTTCAGTGGTGCCTGGCAATAGGACAAGAGGTAATGGGTACAAACGTGAGTGTAGGAAGCTCCATCTCAACATGAGGAGGAACTTCTTTCCTTTGAGGGTGGCAGAGCACTGGCGCGGGCTGCCCAGAGAGGTGGTGGAGTCTCCATCTCTGGAGACATTCAAAACCCGCCTGGACGCGTTCCTGTGCAACCTGCTCTAAGGTGACCCTGCTCTGGCAGGGGGGTTGGACTAGATGATCTCCAGAGGTCCCTTCCAACCCTATGATTCTATGATTCTATGATTATTGTTCTAATCTATCTGATGAATAGATATGTTTCTTTCACCTGGTCTGAAGAGAATGATATCTCTGCATTTAGTAGAGCTTTTTATTCCTGAATACTCCTTTCTAGTTTTGTCTTACAAATCACTTCTTTTAGTATTTCAGGCTCAGTTACCTAAAAGATATTATTTCTACCTTTGAGAAATGAGTAACAGCCTTTAAACCAGATGTGTTGGCTCACACAAGGAGCCCAATCCAGCCTGTGGTAGTGAAAGCCTGTGGAAGATGGACTAAAGAACTCAGGAAAAAATGAAACTCATTGCAAATGTACAGTATATAGAGGTATTTCAATACACATTGTGTGAATCTTCTAAAATACAAAGTATTTTTCATGCTGTTCAAGAACTCTATCAAAGACTTTAAAGACCCCAATGAGATACCGATCAGATAAATTAAACAGATGCTATATTACATTTTCTGTGAAGGCCTTAACAAGATACTCGAATATACATGCAATTTAGGCATAAATATATTTTGACTGATTAGAAGTCAAGAACTATGACCTTTACAGAGATTAAAAAACAGTCATATGGACATGTGCATGAATAATTACATATAGGACAATAAAACAGGCCTGATGGTTTCGGTGCTAATAACTCCTTAGGGTAACTGTCAAAACGTGAAAAGAGCAAAGAGTGAGGTACTGTTTGCTTTAGAGGCCTTTAGAATTTAAAAAGTAATTTTCATCCATATGGATAAGCAGTCAATATTTAGCACCTGGTCATGCAGAAGATATGTGAGCAGGTCTTAAGGTGTGATATACGTAGTAGCACTGGAGAGCGTCTCTTGTTTGCCTTTGGAAATATTTTCATCAAAATGGTTTGAAACTACATGGATTATAAAAAACAAAACAACAACTGGTGCTAATAACCTTAATACTGTGGAGCTTGTTGATGTGTTATATAGTTGTTGATGGTGTTGACATCATGAAATAAGGCCCCACTGAAGATAACAAGTAACACTTCAAGATCAGACTGGAGAGACTATCTAAGCATATGTTGTACAATATAAACTGTGCACAATACGTATTTCAATTCTGAATATGGAAGACACAGGAAAAGGAGCGATTTTTTTAATTGAGCATTATGGCAGGAATAGCTGCTTTCTCCAGTATAAGATGTGTAAATATCTAGCCATGAAATATCAATGAAAAATAAAATATCCTAATTATAGGTAAGCAATATTTGGACCATCTGTTGGCCATAATCAACTCCTGTATCAACTGGCTTAAATATCACTCAGGAAGATGCAGTTGGCTAAGCATATGTACCTTAGGGGTTTTTTATGATACGACTGAAGTATTTAAAATTGATTGGTTTATCTATATACCAAACCTAAAATCCTGGGAGAAATTTGTGATAATTTTTGCCACATAGAAATATTACTCAGAGTTGCAATTCAAAAGAAATTTTTCATTATTACTTAAATTGCCATCATCCGAACCGAGATGTCTGTATGATCAACCAGCTGCAAAAAGAATTGTGGTTATCTGAATGCTCATAAACCTGACCAAGGCATTTATGCCTCGGGAAAAATAATTACAGAGGTAAACGTACTAAAAAAGACTGTCAAAAGATGTGCCTTGGATGACAGAGCAGCTTGTAAGACTCAAAGCCCGTTGGAAAAACATGGAGATTCAAGGACCGATTTCTTTACTAGATTATTTCCACAGATGCTTTGAGCAACCTGGTCTAGTGGGAGGTGTCCCTGCCCATGGCAGGGGGGTTGGAACAAGATGATCTTTAAGGTCCCTTCCAACCCAAACCATTCTGTGATTCCTATAGTGCAGGCAGACTGATGAGGACAGTTTTGAACTTTGTTGTTTATAGAGAGCTATCCTATATGTTGTCTATATGTTACCTTTTTGACATCTATTATGTTGTATATATGCTTATCATATAATTCATGCAGAAATAGCCAAAACTTATTTTCTTGTCGTTGTCTACTTTTCTTGGGTTCGCCTGATACTTCTCTCATGTTTACAACCTAACTAACCCCAAATGGAAAATTATCTAATCACCAAAACAACAACGAAAAAAAATATCTTCAGTGTTATCATGGAAAAAATTTGTGCTAAAATATTTGTGGTGCTCTTCAAACAAATGCAGTAAGAGTGCCTAGAGCTCTTCAGTTTACATGGACTACCGAATTCTCAGCATTCTGTTCTTGCTTGTAGCTGACCCCAGGCACATCTTGGCAACTATAAGAAGCTCAAATAATCTGCTCCAAGTACTGCAAAGAAATTACTTTAAAAAAAACCTTTGCTGAAGATATTAACTGTGCAACACAGCAAAGGAGTGAACAATAATGCACTGTTAATTAATGCACTAAGTATTAATTAATGCACTATTAATTAATGCACTATTAATGCACTAAGTAGTTATTAAATGACATACATGTAGGCTTTTTCTGTAAGAAATTTAATAGAAATATTTTTGTTTGTTAACAAAAAACCGTGCAGTCCTGTTCCCTTGAATCCAGGGTGAAGGGAACTATATGGACTATAAGGTATTATATTATTATTGTTTGGATATTATTCCAGAAATCTTTTGCCAGTATATTTTTTCTCATGGTCATTCTACTGATAATATCTTGTTGCGTTCTTTGTCACTTTTACAGTGGTCTTACATCTTTCTGTCCTCACTCATCCTTTTACTACGATATGTCCAGTAAAATTCCTCCTCATAGCTGAAATTGTTCCTATTTGCAAAGATATGTTTATTAAGTGAGAGTCTTCTATTGCTTACGACATCAGATTCTACAAAGGTGCTTAATGACTTTTTATATTTATCGTAAATGTATACCAGGGCTTGTACCTTTTCATCCTGCTTCAGGGAGTTTTAAGTCCAACTATAACAGTGTATTCATATTCATTTTCTGTGTTATAAACCAGACTATTTTATGTATTTGGTTAAATATAATATATGAAAGGAGACCCTTAAGTAGCAACATCTTAACTAAAATAGTTATAAAATTTAAAAATGTTGTGATTATTTTATATGGTGGGCAGGATTCATCCACATGATTCAGAAAATAAGGCTGTGATAATTTGAAGTTGCCTACTAGAAGAAAATGAAATAAAGCAAACCAGTCACAATTCTTTTTCCACTTAG
Source organism: Dromas ardeola (assembly GCA_013398915.1). Classification (NCBI taxonomy): domain Eukaryota; kingdom Metazoa; phylum Chordata; class Aves; order Charadriiformes; family Dromadidae; genus Dromas; species Dromas ardeola. The sequence goes on from VYZM01018132.1 coordinate 175,736, forward strand.
TAGATCACGTCTAGTTACAGTTCTCAAGAGCTGGTGAGTTCCCATAAATTGTGCTAGAAAGCAAGTATGACTTTGCTGGCCAAGCACACAAGATAAAACTGTGCCCGACCAGCAGGTTGTGCTGCATCCGATGAAATGGAACAAGAACAAGTATTTGTAGCTCTGGGCCTTCCATATAAATCAAGGGAATTTTATATATAATAAATCAAGTCAACTTTTCCGATACTTTGACCACCTCTGTCTTTTTATTTTGCTGTATCATCTGTGCATTTCTTATATTTATTTCTTTGGAGGACTTTTGAAGTCAAATCCTAGCCTCTCTCTTTGTGGTGTGAGGCCTTTAAAATATAACAAAACTGCAGCAGCAAAGGTCAATTGTTTGTGTATGCATCAGAATGAAATATCATCTTCAATGTTCACTGAGTTATTACTGTATTTAATGCATAGATCTGAGCCTTGGGTCATCAGGGTCACCTGCGTTGTCAAGAGTCACATATACCTACCTGTGAAATCACTGCTGTCTTTTCCTCCCACTTAACTTACGGTCTCCCCCTGACCTGCAGCTGCCTCCGTCTCCTCCCCTGGACCGCTGCACGCCTTACCTGCCAGCCAGGCTCCTCTTGTTGCCCACTGGTCCACAAAAAGGAAGGCCAAACCTGGCAATAAAGCTTTTTCCCTTCTGTTTTGATGCCCAGGGACTCAGGCGGACAGTCTTCTCTCATGGCCAGGCCCCCCTTGGCTGGCCCCGTGCTGCCCACCTGGGCAGGGGACGGGCAGCAGGACCCCACCGAGGAGTGGGCTCTGGTCAGGTCCAAAGGAATATTTCTGCAATTTTGGCACTATCCATTAGTTTGGCTTTATTTAACAGCCGGGCAGCAGGACCCCACTGAGGAGTAGGCTCTTGTCAGTTCCAAAATAATAGTTCTGCATGTTCAGCAGAATCCATTAGTTTGGCTTTATTTAACAGTTTGCATCTAATGCCTGTTAGGAATTATTGAAAACAATATAATAGAGCAACTTTTTATTCTTTATGTAAATATATACCTGCATGTGCGTTCACGCGCTTACACAGTTCAAGCGTTCTCTGCTTATCTCTTTCTTGAATATCGGTTTCATTAACTGTGGGGAGTAATGTGTGATGTTGCAAGATTGTGATGACCTATTAATGAAATTTGTCAAATAACGAGCTGGATCACCTGTCAAGCCAGAATGAACCAGGCCAAAAAGTCCAACCTGGTGTAAAAGAATTCATGTTAATAAGTTATTTGAAAAATATTTAGTCTTAAAAATATGTTAGATATCTCTGTCTACAGTGGTACCTGTACTAGAATATCCTCAATGATTTCTGCTAATCCTATGTTGCATGGATCGCATCCAAAACATTATTTTTATTTTTTTTTTATCTAGACTCTCATTAACAATTGTAGAAGGTTTGTGTAAGATTTTAAAGCATGGACCTTGACTGCAAGAGGTATTGTAGGATTTTTTTTACTGGCGTGTGTTCTGTTCTATCATTATACACCAGTACTTTTTTTTAAATGTATGCTACTCAGAGACTTTAAGTAGTGACTCTATTTTAAGTTGCTACACCAGCACACGTAATGATTAGTTTCATATTTTCTTTATTTTATCAACTGGACCTTTCGGCTAAATGTGCAACAGCCCACTAAAGCTCTTCGTACACCAGACGGTGAACTGCACAAGCCACGGGATGAAACAGAGGGCGGCATGGTTCTGTTTGTTTCTTCAGGAGAACCTTTCATGAGCGGAGAAGGTAATTAATCAGATGTATCCTTCCACAAAAATTGAACAAGTTGCCAAGTCTTGCCAGATGGCCAGTGCCTGTTATTGAGAAAGAATGGACTACGACTTAACTGTACACTGTGGGTAAAAGCCAAACCCTTTTGAAGACAGAACTTTGTCTAAATGCAAAATGTCAGTAAGACCAATCCACTTTTGAATAAAACTCTCTTTTTTGGCAAACTCAGTTTTAAATGATAACTTGGTTTAAGCCAATGAACTTCTTAGTTTATTTGATCTTTCTGTTTTCCATTAATGTTTTTTTCTGAGATTATTGACATGTGCATGATAAAATATCCTTATTGCAAGCAATTTATCAGTTTGGCTGATGGTTTCTAAACTAAATTTATGTTGTCTTCAACTGAATTGATCATCTGATAAGACAAAGATTATAGATGAAAGAAGCTGTTCACTCTATGATTCTTTAGCTTTTGAAAGGCAATACCACCATTCAACAACTTGGATGTTCTTGAATTATCTTGTAATTTGACTTAATGGAGAAATAATGAGAAACTGAGTGGGAGCAAAGGATGCATGTTCATTCTCTGAAATAAAAAATAAACAGTATAAGAATTAAATAGTAAGAGATACAGAAATCACAACAGATTTCATTGATGTCTTATTCTCTAATAAAATGAAATATATTCCATTCAAGTGATATGTCTGTGGTAATCGGCATCACCAATCATATTTCAAAGGAGCGCTGTGTATGAGATTTACCAGAAAAGAACAGAGAATTAAATGACTGCATGTGAGGAGCACAGACAGAATTTCTCCCTCATTTATTCAAGATTGAACATAATAACCAAGGAAAACTGATGTAGCTAACCACTTCTGACTTCTGTAAATTGATATGGGATGGAGCTGTCATCTCCTAATCAGATTAAGTCCTTTCTTTAGGCCATTTTTAATCCAAGATCTACCACGAGGTTTTACGTTAGGGGAAAATAAACTGCTTCGTGGTCAGCTACTAAACATTATTGATTTAATAAGATGACCAAAAGAGAATCTTTCACTGGTAACCAAACATTTTAGTTGTGGCATGTACTTTCGTGAAAGCTTTTTCACTTGTCCTTTACAAGATTTTGGATAGTATAAATAAAATAGGAACCAATCAACTAGATTGCTTTAAATCTGAATTTAATATTATAGCGTGTTTGTTCTTTTGAATTGCTGTGATACAGGAAAACTTGGAACCTAGTCATTAATATAAAAAGATGCACACATAGACAGAAGGGTAATTTTTATTAGGTGCCTTACAAGGGGGCCTCTGATTGCATATGCAATTGAAAGAACTCATACTAGGAAATGTAGGAAATGCAGCAGTGATGTTTACAAGCAATTAAGAAAGTAGACTGAGCTTTACTGTGGTCAGAAACTTCACAGAGATCCACATTGTACTCAGAGTCAATTTTAAAATTTTCACTCATCCTAAATTATCAGTGATAGTTCTCAGTAATCATTTCATTACAGTGAATTCATTTACATTCCTGATGCATTACAGATGTCAGTGGTTTTCTAGGTTTACTGCTTCATACTTCAACCAGAGGCTTACAGTTTTGTATCTCCTTGGTTTTTCAACCTCTATGGCTTATAATATTACAATCCCCCTTATGCTAACTGAAATCTACCTAATATCCCAATAATGCTTGAATTCTAAAACCTGATTATCCCTTCCACTTCTGCAAGGGATGAAATAATGATCCTCTTTCAAGAGGTGATGAAGGAGCTATAGCAATAATCCTAGCTTTTTTAGGATTCCACCAGAGCTCTGTGCAGTCCCCAAGATTTTGGAAAAATGGGCAAAATTCGAACAAAACATATGAAAGTGATTCCATGTAGTCTTACATGTTAGCAAGTCATGTTATTTGCTGAACGGATCTTCTATGGTCCTTCTGTTGCAGCTGTTCTGCAGAGATGATTAGTCTACGGGATCATCATGAATAATGGCTTAGGGAAGAGAAGCTCCACTGAGTTGTTAGGGTAGGGCCGAATGACACTGAATGCCTTCCCTCCTAAACTAGAACTTCTTTTTCATGATATTTGGGACGAAGAGCCATACCTTCTTTCCTTTGCAAGCACCTTGCATGTGAGAATACAACAATCTAGAATTTCCAATAGCCAATTTGATCTGGTTTTGTAATATTCTTTTCTACTATGATTTATTTCTCCTTATGTATCAGCTTCTTTCTGTTTGCATGCAGCTGTCAAAAAATACAATATTGTTTAAAATTAAAATGATCAATAGGAGACGCACTACTGGGCTGAAATTCTGATTTGTTTCCTTTAAATTCTATAGCAGTTTTTAGTCTGCAATCTGTAGGCTGAAGTCAGATAGTTTATTTTAATGTGTATTCTTGATATTTTGTCCTTTCATCTTGTTGTATTTTTATTTATATAACTCTGCATGTTATTGGACAGAATACAAACTAACTGTATATAATAAATACAACTCTTTATACATTTCTATTTAAAAATGTACAAATTTTAATTGTTATTTCAGCATCCAAAAGCAGCAAGATCCATCTGCCACAGATACTGTTGTTTCTCCTCCAGAGAAATGTAACAGCCAGGTGTTTTGATATAGGTATTTTACACAAAATCTAGAAAAGATATGTGGCTACTATTGTCTTTTTTTTAATTAGAAATTATTTATTCCATCACTGTGGCACATCAGTAGCAGCTTTATACAGTTCATGTGCTATACCCTCTTACTTCAAACTAATACAGAATTGATCTCAAAAAGAATTAGAAACAGTAATTTAACGTTTGAAGTTTACCCTAGAATAAACACAATAGTACGCCTGATAATCAAAGACTTTTCTTTGACTTCGTTAGAAATACGTTTTCCATTCTATAAAAGCAACAGATGCTTTAAAATTGCTACATATACAATAACATCCAATTACTTTTTCAACAGGTTCATGTGAACCTAAAAGAAATTTCAGTGACACTGTTTTGGAATTAAATTAATTTGGAATTAAATTAATTGCGTCTGTGTCCTAGGAAACTTTTTCATCATCTAATCTGTGACAGTGACTTCATGGGACTGATGCCACTTGTAATATTTTTATTTTAATGCAGCTTAGGCTGCTTTCTCTTCAGTAGAATTTAAGCAATAAAACTGTCAAAAAAAAATACAACACAAGAGCCAAAGTAGTTCTCCAAGTGAGTGAGTAAAGGAGTCTGGTACCTCGTTTTTCAGAAGTTTATGGGAAACTTAAAATGCATGAGAAATTTGCTTGTAATGCACTAACTAATTTTAAAAACATGTAAATAGGGAGTCATAGTGAGTTAGGACTAATAATCAAAACCTGGCTGTTACCAGTTCGTTACTCTTCCCTCATTTTTCCATCTCATGTGCAAGTAAACTGCAGGCCTGGTGCATGGGTCTCATCTAGCCAGAACACTCACTCACAAATCTCAATTTTTCCATAATGCTACTTTCCAGGGTGGTTGAACCAGACTAACATTTCGAGTGTAAATGAAATCCCCAAATTTTCTCTCCCTCCGCATGATGCGAGCAGTGGCAATTCCTACGGAACGGCAAGTATCTCTCATTTCTAAAGTCATAAAAATCATCCCAGCTCTATGAAATAATTCTTCCCTTTCTCCTGGCATGGCAAGGAAGAAATCCCAGCTTGCAAGGTAACATCTGTTGGTTCTCCTTACTGAGTTCCTCCAGTTTCATTACATTTACTGTTAATACTCTGAAACAAACAAACAAAAAAAGAGTACAAATCTTTGTGTGTCCAGTTCTACAGTAAGCCCATGGTGAAGGGAAATGTTAACTGCTTAAAACTCTAGTATATTATCGACTACACAGAAAAACAAGTGTTACCATAGTTCAATAATTAACCAAAAAGGTGTTTCAAATTAAGTCTGGATAATGAGATTTCTATAATGAAATAAACAAATTTGAAGGCAGGTTTGTATTCATTCTTAAGGGAATACTTGCCAAGTTACATATTTTTCCCTTATAAATGCTTCAATTTTGGGGACTGGAAATATTCCCTGTGCTTAAACCTTACATGGACTTATTGGTTAAACCTTAACTTGTGGTCATGATTGTCAAGTGCCACAACTTTTTAACAAACCCAGTAATTTCTGGAAGGCCTTTAAAAATTTGCATCAGCTATTTGAATGCCACAAATCAGGTGCCAGTATTTTTAGATGAACGAGAAACCATGTTGTTATTAAACTTGAAAGGTACCAACATCTCTGAGCTTGACAGCATCCCATGGAAGATGTATTTCCTGCTGCTACAGAAACATTAAGGTGATCCAAAGGTAAATCAGCAGTGACAGATCAGTGACCATATTGCACACTCAGCATCCTCAAGAGAACTGTGTTTCTCTGCATATCTCATGCTTTTCTTGTCTAAAGAGTTTTCTTATCCATAATTAACGTGGGCATTTGATAACCGTAAAGCGTTTATTTGCAAGGTGTTTTCAAGCAAAATAAAAAATAGCTCATGCTGTGACTGCCTCCCTTTCTGTGACTGGACTACAGGTTTGGGCAGAGTGGCACATAAATTGAAGTCTCTGACACATTAATGTTGCTGTAGCAGCTTCAAAACAAAATACATTGAAATCAATTATAGAAGAAGCCGAGATACGCACTGCAATATTGCAAAATATGCAAATACAGCTCAGGAGTTTGTTGTTTCTCTTATCTCTATAGGCTTTATATGCTTATATTTCTACCGATAGAATAACTCCATATTTATACATAGAAATAAGATTTTAAATTATTCATCATTTTAAAGGGATGCTACGGGTAGCCTTATGCCATGGCCTTCTTTCCTTGGATTGTTTTATAAAGACTATGTGATGACTTACACAGGGGCAGAAGCTGTTTTGGTTTCCCTAATAAATCATGAGTGTTTGGGGATAGTTTTCTAATAATAAAATGTTACCATCTACATGTATGCTGAAAGAAGTTAAGAAAACAATGCTGTTCCAAACTACTGATTTTTAATTTTGTTTTAAACAATGGCTAATTTAAGAATATGAAAAAAATATTTATTAATGTTATGACACAGTTATGATTATTGTAATCTTCTATTAATGCCAAAATTCCCAGTTTACTTCTAGCTCTTACTAGCAGTGCCTGTCTCTGCTTGAAGAACGAGATAAGCCACAGATGTGGCCGTTGACTTGTGACTCAATATGTGAGCCAAAAAACCAATAACTTTCAGAGTCTTAGTATCAGGTTGGAAACCACATTGTGAAAAAAATTTGGACAGAAGCAGAAATAGTGGCATGATTGTCACATTTTTAACAGCTGTGACACAGTCCACAGCATCTAAGTGACAGCAACATCAAAATTAGCTATATTCTCAAGGACTTGGTTTCCATAAAATTGTTAGAGAGGAGGACTTTCTCTGTAACTATCAAGCAGGTTCAAACTTGAGAAGGAGAAAGGATTTGCCCAGTGCTGAGGGCCTTATCTAGCAAAGTCCATTGTGCACCACAATGAAATTAATTTCACGTACTTTGCTAAACTGAAGCGTAAGCCTATTACCAGCACCTGAGCAAGCAAAAAAGCATGGCAGAAAGAATGGCAGCTACAATGTACCTGTTTACACCCAGCAAAAAATGAAAATACAAAAATCAGTATTGTGAAGTACCTGTAGAACAGAACAGATCTTGGGAGAATTACTTTGCTGTCTTCAGAAGAATGGATCTCGGAATTGCACATGATTCTACAGGATTTCCTCAGAGAATATTTTTCATTGAGGGACATGTGAGGTTTTCTCAGTGTTGATGAGCAGATGTCTGTATATGGATGAAAAAATTGTTACAACGCAAGAAAACCTGATACGCAATGTGAATACAACACAAATGCAGAACCTCTTGCAACTTCTGAGGAAATATTCTGTCTTTTCTAGCTAAAACAAATTGTAATACTCAGGGTCAAAGTATGATGCAAAAGAACAGCTGTATCTTTAACTTGAAATGCCAGTTGTCTTCATGAGACGCTGCTTAAAATTAATGAAATTTTTAAGTCTTGGAGAATAAAAAACTAATCTTAGTTGCTTATGTGATTCTTCAGTACCATAATGGTTAAACACTTCATAGTTGTTAATGATGTTATCAGTCTTGCCCCAAGACTGATTACTCACTAGATGAGGCTTGATAATTCAGTTAGAAACCCATCTTACCGCAATGAGATTCTGCCTGTGATTGGTAGACTATTATATTAAGAACTCAGTCCCCACTGGGACATTAGCCTGGTATTTCAGGACTCTTGGAAAGCTACGTTTTGGGGGATCAGCATCCTACTCATTATTGCATCGTTTTATGAAAGTAGCTTCCAGTAGCTACTACCTTTTCTATGAGAATACGAGAGAGATGAATCAGTATGGATGACTCACCATACACTGTGCTTTTTGGGGAGAAACTGCATTGTTGGAATCTGTCTGAAGTAATGCTTGAGTTTCACCTGACGTCAGGAGCATGTCTGTAGTCATTCCACGCAGCTGTTCATGACAGAGTGGTCTATGGAAATAGTTATCTCTGTGCACAGACTGTTAGACAGGACAGTAGGTGTACTAGAGGATTGCTAAGGCAGAGCCTTTCAGGCATTGTGGCCTGTGTATCTAGAGCACAATTTAAGCCAGACAGAGCTCAATCCATGTTTTCTCCAGCTCCAACACAATTGCAGAAGAATCTAGGACAGATGTTGCACTTGATAGAGCAGTCCTGCAATGACAAGAGTTCTTCATGTCATGTTTTCTCCCTCCTTCTCCTTCCTGGGGTCTCCAAATCCTTGTGTTATCACAGAATCACAGAATGGTAGGGGTTGGAAGGGACCTCTGGAGATCATCTAGTCCAACCCCCCTGCCAGAGCAGGGTCACCCAGCGCAGGTTGCACAGGAACGCGTCCAGGCGGGTTTTGAATGTCTCCAGAGATGGAGACTCCACCACCTCTCTGGGCAGCCTGTGCCAGTGCTCTGCCACCCTCAAAGGAAAGAAATTCCTTCTCATGTTTAGGTGGAACTTCCTGTGTTCAAGTTTGTGCCCATTACCTTTTGTCCTGTTGCCAGGCACCACTGAAAAGAGCCTGGCCCCATCCTCCTGGCACCAGCCCTTTAAGTATTTATAAGTGTTGATAAGGTCCCCTCTCAGTCATCTTTTTTCCAGACTAAAAATACCCAAGTCCCTCAGCCTTTCTTTGTAAGAGAGATGTTCCAGTCCCCTAATCATCTTGGTAGCCCTATGCTGCACCCTCTCCAGCAGTTCCCTGTCCTTCTTGAGCTGGGGAGCCCAGAACTGGACACAGCACTCCAGATGCGGCCTCACCAGGGCAGAGTAGAGGGGGAGGATGACCTCCCTCGACCTGCTGGCCACACTCTTCTTGATAGACCTGAGATGACACAGGGTGTATTCTAAGAAGGGTGTGGTTTGAATATGTCGAGGTGACATACTGTGAATGGGAGAAAAAGCTAAAACGTACATGCACCAACTGTGGGAATGAATATATAAACAATGTGTCTTTAAGAATTATTGTCATTTGTAAGTAAACTCCCTTTCTGAGGGACATTGCTGTAGACAAGCAACAAAAATGCTATGTATTCTCATTGAAACATTAGTAGTAGTATTAGAGCGCAATTAGTTTGAGCATCACATTTAATTAAAATTCTAAACCCTCCTAATGTATTCTCTTATAAAGGAAACATTGATTCCAAGGTATATTCTATTTTCAAAAGACAGAAAGAAGAAAACTTGACGTTATCCCCTTTAAGGATTAATGCTCTTATTCATTATTATTAGATCCTGAAAAAAGTAAAGATACTACATTAGACGACTTTAAAGGACCAAAAATACATCAATAGTTTCTTCTTCAAAGATGAGATTGAAAAAGTTACCATGATCGTCCCTACAAGAAAGAATGGTACAACACTAAAAACTCACCAGTTAGAATTTTTACTTGTCTGTCTTCCTTTGATGTAAAGAAATCCTTTGAGAGATGAATGTAGACCTTAAAAACAGTGAAATTACTTAAGAAGTACAGTGGAAGACTTAACCTTTTGTCTTCTGCCCAATGTCCCAAAACCTTCTGAAAACGTTCAAGGTGATTCAGTGAGATGGGTTCAAAGCACTAACACCTCGTCTGCAACTTAGACTTGAAACAGCCCTTTTACTTGAAAAGCTTTCTCCTTCCATTTCCATATTCCTCCTCTTTCTTTCTATGACATTCCGTCCTTTCTGTTAAACTCAGTCATTTACCCCACCTTTCCCACCTCCCAATGTTGAAGTTCCTGATGGCACTGCTGGAGCACTTGTTTTCTTCCAAGCTGAGTCAATCCTTTCTCAGCTGCAATTCCCAACAGCGAACAAGGAAATTCCGCTTGCAGAAATGCTGTGTCAGCAGAGGGTGAGTCTACTACTAGAATCTTAGAAATTAGGAAAAAAAGATGAAAGCAAAGCATTGTCAACACCACACACAAAAGTGGGCCGTTTGTATGCCAGTTGTGGCTACTGATAGGTGTATTGCATTTTGAAACTAGGCAAAAATGCAATATTAAGAAATTCTTTGAAGATTTTCTGGAGTGATTTTTGATTAAGAATTTGACATTTGAAAAAAAAAAAGCAAATGTCAGCAGCTCTATTAAATATTGACCTTACATTTGCATAACATCATAAACATATTTAGGCTACCACAATTGCAAATAGTATCATAAAAATCTGCTCAAACCCCGAAATAAATAATATAGAGGGGAAAAAACTGTCATATGTTTCCATTCTAATTATTAAAGTATCACAGTTAATGAACTGAGAATAGTGTCTTGTGATAATGTTTCAGCTAAAATTGGAACTCTCTGGTGTTAGTTATTATCTATTTTCAGGTTTGTTTTTTTTTTAAAAAAAGGTCCTATCTTGTGCAGTTTACCCTACAAGGACACAAGGGCTTTTTACACTGAATTCAGTGGCTGGAAGATGAGAAGGAAATAGAGCAGAGAGAGGCAATAAAGTACTCTCTTCTACATTACTATTGAACTTATGAACATTTATTGAGGAAACCAAAGATTAACAAAGCGGTTGCTTAACAATAATCAAATACTAATAACAGTGTTGATGATATTTATAATAAAGACTCTGTCAGCTACAACTGCATTGAATCAGTTATTACAAGCTCTAAAATATACAAATAGATTCAAATATAATTGTTTGAGTTACCATTACTACAGCTTTCATTTTAACATGCTTCAAGCTAGTCACTTCCTTGTAAACGCTTTCCAGCGTATAATCAATCCCCTCTGGCCTTTGCTTGGATGTACAGAATAGATTTTAACTCTGTCAGCAAAATAATTAAGTAAAAACATCTGAAAGAAAAATATTTGAAGATACAGAAAAATGAAAATCAAGACTTCTCATGAAAAAAGAACGAACCAGCTTTGTAGTTCAGGTGGATCCAGACATCCCCATTCCCCCCTCGTCTATGGAGCACTTCATGTAACCTCCTTCTGGACGTGCTAGGTAGGTAACATCTGCAAAGAACATGGGCATCACTGAAAAAGCAGCTACGGTTCTTTGTTGTGCGCTGACTGCAAAGAGTTTCCAATTAGAATTACAGCTCATCAAGACAGTGCCAGCAGGCTTCTGGGTGGTTAAGCCTCCAATTTTAATTGAACTGCCTTTAGCTGGTGATAAAATCTGTCTTTTTAAACAGGCAAACCGCATAGTTCCTGTAGCAAGTTAAATTCAAGTTGGGTTTGCATTCAGGATAATTACATGGAGTTGGATCTAATTGATTTAGTTGAAATGTGTATTTTATTCACCAAAGTGCTACAAAATGTGATTCTTTTCTGTAGAGAATCCTGCTTTTTTCCATTTCCTGTTTCTCTCCTCTTCTACTTTTCATTTTTGTCATCATGTTTTTCCTTTCAGAATAATTAATATGTAAGGAATAAGACATGAGAAGTGTTCTCTGGTTGAAAATCGAGCTTCTTCAGAGTTTCCATACATATGGGAAAGTAGTTTAAAGACTAAACTTGATTCACATTGTCCATTTTTTACTGCCAAAACCATTCAGCAGTGTATGAAATGTAGAGAAATATACTGCACTAATTTATAAGATGGTAATACCAGAGATCACTGGAGTTTTTCCAGCTTCCTATGCAACAAAAGAAGGAAGAAGGAACGACTGTATTTTTTCAAGACATTCACTAACTAAAGCATATTTTTAAAACAAGTCCTCTCCAAGTATAGCGTGACGGTCTTAAAGGCATGGAGTCATTCCACTACAATAAACACGTCAGCCATGTATAAATAGAAGTATAAAATAATCTTGGGGAGGGGTAAGCGAGAATAGAAGCAGTGCTTTCTTTAAATCTCATCATATGAATGAAGTTATGAGTAGCGATGAAATAAAATTCTTCATTAAAGAAGTAGTATAAGGGTACCTCTTAACTACTACAGGTTATTTTTAAAATTCACAAGGTAGGATTGGGACAATATGAAACTGGCCACAACTGAATGTGGTGCAGTTAAGCTGTTAGTGTTACGAAATCAGTCTTTCTCTACCCAGCAAAACAGGCAAGCACAACTGTTTCTTTGAGTGCACCAATCTCCTCAGTTATGTTTATTATATTCATTAAAAAAAAAGAGGAGATGACGAAAAAAGTATGTTTTGCTTTCTGTCTGCATCGCTGTGCAGGCCAGTCTGACAGCAAAACAATCTGCCTGTTATATCCTGGCTCACTTGGCCAAGGGGTGCCATTTAGCTGGAGGCCTAATTTGCAGCTGGTCAAATATGTGGACATGTCATTATTTTTCAATGATGGTGAGAAAGTAATTATTGATCTTCAGTTGTAAAAGCAATATTCAGAGTGAAAAAAAGGATTTTTGAGATATCCAGACACAAAAGCTAACAAACGCAGCAAAAATTATTCCCTAAAGTGTGCACGTTCTTTATTAAAAACATTTTAAAAATCAGATTTTTCTATCCAAAATAATCAGCAGTTGAAAGTATGACTAATGATCCATCTTCCAGTAATGTGTTGTAATCTTTCCAGGACAGAGGTGTTCAGGGGAGGTACACAGAAGTCATTCCGAGTGCACACGCCTAGAATACTGCATGAGAGTTTACTTTCTTGGAACCATAGTATCTTTTCGAAGTTTGTATTTCAGGTGATATCGGATCTGTCACTCAGGATTATCCCAGCATAAGGATGGTTAAACTGCTTTACGACCCCTTTCGCAATGCTGGAGGAAGCCCAGAGTTAACGTTGTGGATTGTAATGAGTAAGAAATGAGAGCAACAAAACCCATTGTAAAGTTGTAACACATCATCACAGATTACTAAGCTTTTTCTTGACTATTTATCTCTCTTCTTTTTTATGTTTGCCTTCTTTTTCCTGGCAGTTAAGTTAGATGTTAATGGAAAAACCATTAAAAAGCCCTATCTATTATCCTATGAAGAAAAAAAAATGAATGCAGTCAAGTGGAAAAGGAAGACTTACCGATCAATTTTCAGGTAAACCTTCTTGTCTGACGCTTAGCAACAAAGGAATACGTTTTTATTACTTGGCCAGATAGTTCAGATTTCTGTTCACTCTTAGTAAAAACCTTTTTTATAACATTTATAAAACTTTACAACAGAGTTATGAGAATAAAATTAGATTTCATAACTCACATGAGATCTTGAGGGACCTGCCTCTATAAGCTTTAAAATCATTATTAGACTTAATGCCTCTATTCTGATAAAATGTGTATTTCTTCTCATTTCTCTGAAAATTTTAACCATATTTTTTTCTTTCCTTGGACATGCTAGACTGTCTTTGGGAATCATTAAAAAAGTTATTTTATTGAAAAAAGAAAATCCAATCATTATAATTAGGTGATGTTATTAATCAGTTGGAATTTACAGGCATATTCTTTTGAGGGACTTAAAAATTAAGCTATATCACTGTATAGTTGATGTCACCTGAACTCCCCTATGCAATGAGCATGTTTTAGGAAGCTAGTTGCTGTTCTTGTAAATGTATACAGAGTGACTATGAACAAGTATTTGTAAATTCTGTCTCCATAAATAGTTGTGAATTGTATATATTTTAAATTATGTGAACCAAATTAATTCTAGAGATGTCAAAACTAAATAGTAGTAAGCGACTGGGATGTTAGGAAGGAGGTATTCCCGGTACTGAAGGATATGCGTCTGCCTGAGGTACAGGTAACAGAAGTTCCTCCAGAGGAATATTTAGAGTTTGGAGCCCGGTCTAGACTCTCCAAAGTAGGCCCTGTGGGATCCTGTCTCTATTTACTGTACATACAGCTGAAGGACATCAGCCACACAAGTTAGATTTTTCAAATAGGTACGTAAATCTAGGTGGTATATCTCCTTACGATGAATTTTCAGAGTCATCTTGCAAATCCTGCCTTGTGTTTTGAAGTTCAGTGTATGCATTTAAATTGTATACTCTAAAAGACGTCTTCCTTGAGCTAGCTAGCGAAAGCTAAATAGCCAAAAAATTCAGTGGCAAAAAAATGTAATCATAGACTTTATTGGAAAGTTAAGAAATGTTATAAAATCAGCATCATCATATCCAAAAGTCTTTTTGAATTAGAGATACTAGGCAAGATCCTCACCAGAAGTAAATTAGAAATGTTCCAATTAAGTCAACTACACTATGACTTTAAAACTTGTAGTTGAAACCAAGTTTGTTTCTTTTTCAGGTTGGTTTTATAGAATGAGGTTTCTGTATTATACAGATTCTAGGACCCATTTACCACATTATTCTGAAAATTCCCTTCTCTTCAGGTCATCTCTGAGTTAAAGACTCTCTTTCAAACTCAGCTTAAACTATGACTCATCAGGTAATTTGTTCTTTTTTCAACTTTCTGCTGTTCGCGCTTTGGGGTTTTTTTCCCCTAGAATTCCCGCCTGTTGCATTTCCGTGACAAAGTCTTCTTTCCAAAAGCAGTAAAATCCTAAATGGATTAAGGTGGGTTTTTTTCTGTTGAAAGTTGGCAAAATTAATGTTCTTGTTTTCTCTTAAGTAATTAAAAGTTTTCTGCAATCTTTTGAATTCTGTTAGGTAAGGCTGCACAAAACTGGTTATCCAAAGGGAAATATACAGATATTTATTTCCAGAATCCGTAGCTGAAATAATTTGTTTCCTGAATGGGACTGCTGAAGCAGAAAGTTAAAATTCAGAGTCGTGGCTATGCCAGCCTCCTCCATTACAAGTTTCTTTAAGCAACACAGAGAAACTGCACAAGATTCTGGATAGGGATTATTCAAATCAAAAAATAAATTAGAAAAAAAGAAGAATTAAAAAAAAAGGACTAATCAGGGGAGAAAATTCTCTAATCCTTTCCCCTACTGTCTGAAAATGTATACCGAAGGAGATCATATCCAAAGTTAAGACTAAACACTAGAATTTGGAAAAAACAAGATACACGTTCCCTATAGTGGATGTTTGGATACACCTGCCCATAACTGGTTTTAGATCACAGCCCATTTTCCAGCTGCAGTAGTCTTAATTGATTGATTTATTTTAGCAGAATTGACTACTCTTTTTTTTCCTTCTTTGAATATGAAGTTTTCTCAAAATCACCTCTTATCGTAAAAAAACAGTTTTCAACATGTAACATGATATATCCTTACCCTAAAGACTCAAGACCTAGGATTTACTAATATGGCAAATTTCACTACTGTGGATAACATACATAGATTTTCAAAACACAACTGAAATGTGGTAAGGGAATGGCATAAATTTTCATGTAGTTTAATGCGATTTTTAACATAGGCTTGATAAAGCTTTTCCAAATACACAAAAGACTTGGCTGGAAGCTATGGTTCTTCAGCTTTTATTACTTAGTATGATTTAAGCAGGCATAACTCAATAGTCCAGACATGTTGTGTTTTATTTTAAATAGTTTTAATCTCATTATTTTAGATTTTGGTCAAAGTTTTGGGGGTATATTAGCAAGAAAAAAATTAATCAAAAGGGAACAAATAAGGAGTTCTTAAAAGTCACTTTGATTCTTACTATGTTAGATCTCATTATTAAGAGTAGTAAAGAGAAATCATTTTCTACAGAAAAAAAACCCTAAACTTGATGCCCACAGTGTTCTATTACATAGATAGCAGCAAGTGGACAACGATAAGTCTCTGATCTTCATACTGTTATAAGATAATTGAAGTTGATAGGGTTATTCTCATGTAACTGAGAGGAGAGTGAGGCCCAGTCTTTTGAACTGTCTATTTAAAAATCATGAATGAGAGTAGTTTTAATAAGAGGAGTTCCTCTAATGAAACATAATTTTGATTATTCCAGAAGGCTGGGCCCCCTGACAGACAAGAGATTTCCTGAAATTTCCCAGGCATAAAACTGAAAACATTGTATAGACGTGAGAGGAGGAAGCGTGCTTTCTCATTTTGGAAAAATTGTAGTCTTGCAGTCTTTTTAAAGCACTTGATTTCAAGTGATGTTTTAGAGATTTGTACTCACTGCAGCATAGTTTTATTGGACATAAACATTTATACCAGCCTGATACAATGGCATGCTACAGATTTCTCTAGAGAAAATGGGAGCCCCCAATATATATCAAATAATCTGCAAGTAAAAGTACAGGTAAATTTTTAGAGTCAGTAACTGTCTCCCCTGAGGTGTGGGCAGTGAAGACCTTGGCACACTCGTATGCACATTCAGGGGTATTCTCCAGGTATTTTATTTACATCAGTTAACTAGAAGTGGTTAAGAGAATGACTCCCACCAGAAAGAGAACTGAGAGTGTACGACTTGTTGTCAATGAAGTTAAATTAGGAAGCTGCTTAAAATCTTTACTGAATCATAATCTCATAAATCTAATTTTTCTGTGGTGTACTAACTGAATAATATAATTGTTTACTGATTTTTTTTCAAATAACCATACATAACATGTGCTGTTTAATGAACAAAGGACAATGAAATCTATCCTTTGACTATTTTTTTTCACATAATTAACTTTTATTTAGAGAAGTAATTGTATTTAAATCAAGAGGAGCAGTAGTGCGCTTTCTCTTATGAGCAAGGCTTTCAAGAGTAAATCAAAAATTATCAATAAATGAATGCTTTTTATATTGGAGAATAATTTTAATATCTTAATATGCGTTATTTATGTACGTTTGCCACACACCAACTAGTTATTGCAGGAGGATCTACAGACAGTCATTTCTAGCTTTTTAAAAACATTATACAAGACAGACTAATGTGGCTGGTTTCTTTGCTGCAAAATTGCATTATCTATTTGTTATGTCTTGATTACATGATTATGAATTCCAGTAATAATTAAATTCCACATGTATTTCTGTGCTATTGTTGCTATATATATATATTCTTTAATATTTAAACTTTTTTGAGATGGAGCTTTGTAAAGCTTAGCTTATAAAGCATTAGAAATACTTCATAAAGTTGACTCTGGCTCCGGATACAAAGCATACAATGTTTGCAAAGTAACATGAGAAAGATGTGATAGAGCGATGGAAAGCAACGGTACCATGGCCCTAACAAGTAATTGTTCTGTCACACTGATAGCATCAGCCTGCGTAATGCCCGAGCAATCTTTTGTAGCAGCAGTTACCTTAATGCCCTTGCACTGGAAAATATTTTTACATAAGGAAATATTGGACTTGTTTATATACAATGAACAAGTGAGAACAGTAAGATCACATGTTTGTTGTTAAGCATGTACCTAACCCAGACCTCAATTTTTATGTGTCTTAAAATCAAATGCAGGCTCAAACGCAGGCTCAGGGCCTCTGCCAGAAAAGACTTACAGATCTGGTTAATACTGTACAGAATAGGTGTAACTTAAAGCCCAGTGAAATAAATCGGAGGGGGGTTTAATGATTCATTTGGTTTAGATCTAGTTCCAGAAACAGTTCCACTTGAAATCAGTTCATACTGTGTAAAGCATGCGCATGTGTCCTTACACAGTCATTATCTGAGCTTGAAGCCCAAATTCCAAGTTTAAAAAATTTGGGAGAGTTACTGAACTTTCCAAAAAAAAAAAGATCAGTGTACATCTCAACATCATTTATGTACCATGATTAATGCAGGAACAATGTTAACGTAGAGGAAGCAGTGTAGCCAAGAAACAAGGTGTTTGCCAGAACCTCTGGTGGATTTTTATTTACAGTATTTGAATACTTTGGATACACTAAATTCATGCAAAATCTTAAATGCAAAGAAAAGTTCCATGCCATAGAAGGCCATGGCTTTTTGTGCTTCTTGTTTCTCTTAAATCATAAAAATTACTCATTTATCAGGTTCAAGCAGAAATGGAACCTCTCTTCGGAGTTCCAGTTACTCTGAGTTAGTGTCTGATTCGGTGCCTCTTTAAGGAAATATGAAACTTTAACATATTGGCATGTTTAATACATCTATATGTAATAGAGGTTCTTAATGTTATTTGATTCACACAGTAGCTTTTATTAAATTAAAGCTATTTTATTAATTTTATTAAATTAAAGCTATTGCTTTAAAGATGCTATTAAAACTTGTTTCTGATAATAACTGTAGCCTTTTCTGTAGGAAGAAGAGCACGCTTTCGGTCCTAGGTACCTACAAGAAGTTGGTAAATTGTACCGATTGCTTCTGATATTTTTATTACTTCTTCTATGGAAATGATGCCTGAATAGACAGAGATTAGTTCATTTAACTCCTTCCCATTTCAATCTTCAGAGGTTCTGCCATTCAGTAACTTGCAGGAGTGGGCTCAGGAGGAAGACCCCAAGATATGAAAGGTTAAAAAAATTTTTTTTCATCAAAAAAAGGACTGGTAGGATTCAAGCTGCTTTTTTATTGATCATAGTACCTGTAGGATTCTCTATCGTGTATTAAAAGCTACAACTGTTGTTAAGACAGCTATTAAGACAGGAAATGCACTAGTGCCTTTCTGAAACAAGTCTTTCATATCAAGGGAGAGTACAACAGAACACAAGCATATTACATGTAAATATTTTAAAATATAAGTGTCAGGAAATAGTATTTGCTACTCTAATATTTCATTTCTGTAACAGCTCACACAAAACGCCAAGAATACTTAGAGCCCAATAATGTTTTGGCAGTCTTTTTGTTCACAGTCCTTAAGATACAGAATAATGATCATTATAGATTTTTGCTTTATGCTGACATCTAAAACACACATGGAAAATACACCATAGTGGCCTATGATGATAGTACAGAGAAAGGAGACTTTTAAAACCAAAAAGAAAGTACTGTTAGAAGCCAACGTGAATCTTTTTTTTTCTTTTTTTTTAATTGCCACGTGGTGAACAGGGTGGCTGTGCCATGCTATGCCGCCATCCCGCACAAGACAGATGCAGCATATAAACATGCTTCAGACCTAATTAGTCATTTTTTATGATTGTAATAGGAACATATCCCAGCTGATATCAAGGCCCAAGCATGCTGAATGCTAGAGTACATAAAATATAAAAACTCTGGAGAGCATCTCTTTGGAGTCCAGAAATTAGGTACATGCTATAACTCTGCCACAGCCGTTGATCGTACTGTGGTGTCTCTCTACCATGTTGTTATTCCCTCTGCGTCTTGTGCCTCAGACCTCCCCCTTGTTTCACAGCTGAATCCTCTCCGCACCTCATGCACACAGCTCCCCAGGCCTTGCAGGCTTTCTTCGCTTTAAATAACGTTTTTACTGTAACACCTCTCCCTTTTTTTGTTGATCTATAAACAGCCAGAGCAATTGGGTAGATGTGGGTCAGGGAGCAGGGTAACTGTGAGCAAAATGACACTCTCTCATTCCCCAAAATCTTCTGTTCTCGCCCAACGTTTTGTTGGACCGTTCGACTGATGGGAAGACCCAATAATTTCAGAGAAGGGTCAAAAATACTGCTTTTTCTGAGCTGTAGCAACGCCAAGCCTCGACAGCTGGCAGGGACCTGCCGCCATTTGCCCGGTGCTGCCGAGGCCAGCGCAGGCCCCTGCTGGCTTTGCCCTTCCCTTTAAAGAGGTGAGGAAGCGCGTTTCATTTGTCTGGATCTTAATCTGCCCTAAAGATTTATTTTATTTTTAATTACAGAGAAGGG